>BRZM01000013.1:3841082-4334453 GCA_033238685.1 Lates japonicus | reverse complement strand
TTCATTGTACTTCGTTCAGTTTTGTGTTACTGCTGGATATTGGGCACAATGTGCGTTAAATAAAACCAAAAGTGTCTCCTAAACGGCGATGCCTTTATCAAAGAAAGTTGGACTCACCAACATCAGATTTAATGATGGCTCTCTTGGCCTTTTGTTCTAAATCATCGGGCCACATCAGGGATGTGCTGCTTGTACTACTTAAATCTTGCAAATTCCTTATTGATGATGTTCAAATGTTCTCATGTGCTTTCACTACATTTGGACCAGTCGGTGTGTGATATATGAGCAACATTAAGTTTAGCGAAATGAGTTTCTTGAGCAAAGAAATTCAAATGTTAGAGATTGGTCTCTCATCGAAGCGATGACCAATCTTCACTCAACATGATGCTGGTTTTTATTTATAATATTTTTAATTGTTGAGCATAAGCGCCTGTCATCCTTATATAGAACATTGGCATTAATTTTACTTTTGCTTACACACTGTATAATAACCATTATGGATGTATTGATGCATACTCTCTAACATTTAGTCGGATGAATAGCTGCATGGTTGTTTAGCTTAGCAGTTCAGATGGCGCAAAATGTGGCATGCTTGCTTTTGAGATGGAGAGTGACATGGGTGATATATCAGTGGGTGTGCAAGTGCACAGGTTATAAACTTCTCCCACTAACCTACATTACATAACAGCCACTGTGTTAATTATTGTATTGATGTGCTATATATTGGTAATCATGGCACGGCTTTGTTTGTCTCTGTTTTGCTTCGTCCGAGATTCCTCTTGTTGCCCTAAAATAAATGTCACAGTGAAATAGGAGCTATTACATATGTAGCCCACATTTGGTGCTTTTTGTAGAAGGAAAAGGAAATAAGTGGAAAAAAATACGGGTCAGGATAGAGGCACATAGAGAGTTGTTCACACCTGAGGTTCTGGTCAACAAAGTCTTCAGGCTTGGATAACAGGTGCCAAATGTCCAACTCCATCTCCACAGAGCTGCTGTTGGCCTAGTTTGTCTTGAGGATACAGCTGTATGCTCTGTCATAGAGATGGCAAATAAGCACCAGGGTTCAACACATACACACACACATATTGTAGACGCAGGGTAGAACTTTGTACACACAAGCTTTTCAGGACCACTTAAGAAAATGTAATTCCAAGTCAAACACTGGCATATATTCAACGTATACACACACACACACACACACACACACACACACACACACACACACACACACACACACACAGTATGCAGTGTGATGCTGTTCCTGAAGTGAATAGTGAAAAATAGGACAGCGTGGATCCAATCCACCCTTGGTTGTTGGTGGGGGTGACTGTCAAATATTTCTATTGTCTCTCTTGCTTCCTGTCTCTCTGCTCCTCTCATTTAAAAATACTTTTATTTAGATTTCACATACCGTTCAGAAACTACTATTTCAACATGAAGAACACAAGTTGATGCTTTGAAATGTACAGCAAATAAGTTGAACATTTATTAAAAAAAAAAAAAACATACTTTTGCATTTCATTTCCCCTTGTGTCAGTTAAAAGTTACATAAGCTTGCTTTTTCTCAAATATATTTTATCTAATAGATTGATACTGTGGGGTGTTAACTGTGTTTATGCCAATAATTTTAAAATAAATTTATGGAGGACCACAAGTGTCATGAAAATAGTGAAAAAGCCTTTCATTAATTGGTCAATGAAAGCAGAAATTAACAGATTATTAAAAAAATTAATCCATAGATAAGTATACCAACATAGTATATATAATAGTAAGTATATAACTGATTGATATTTAAATGTGCAATTATAAATTATGAAAATTTGCTAATGAAATATTGATCCATCAATAAATTGTTCAAATCAAAGAGGGATTTATTTAAAAAAAAAAACAAACAGAACAAAAACAAAGCATAAAGCATTTATAAATATTAATTAATTAATTCCTGAATAATGGAATGGAATAATGAAATTTCAAAATTGATTTGAAAATGTAGTAAAAGAGAGATAAATAAGTGAATAAACTGAAATAACAAATGCCTGATTAAAACCTGTGTTGCTAATTCAGTTTAGGAATTCAGACATGTATTTCTCTTTAAAACTGCATTTTCAAATTGATCTTTGAATGTCATTATTCATTTATTTACTTATTTTTATAATTGTTAAACTTACTGACAGTTTTTTTTTAAATAAATCCCCTTTTGCCTTAATTCACTGTTTATAGATAGATTACTATTTTTTTAAATCATCTTTTTATATTGTCATTTTAAAATATCAACTTCTGAAATACATAGTAATTTTGTCAATTTATTTATGGATTAATATATAATATCATTAATATCTAAAATCATTTATGAATTTCTGTTGTCCGATTAAATATCAATTAATTAAATAATTCATAGCTATTTCAGTGACACCTCTGGTGCTCCATAGAATATATTTGCAGGGTAATTACTTTTTGTCCACTAAAGAGGAGGTTAGTGATTAGATCCCAGCTTCTCCAGTCCATTAAGTATCCTTGGGTAAGACCCCTTATTGAACCCCTATACCAGTGCTATAAGTATTGAAAAAGCAGTGTATGAATATGTCTGTAAATAGGTGAATGTGGTCAATATAACTAAAACTAGCCATAGTGCTAGAACTAGTACTATTTGTACTCAGATATCAATTCTTGTTTTAGCTGTGATATAATAATATAATATAAGGATGCCAGGAATAGTTTTAACTTATTAGTTATTAATTCATTTCATAAAAAAGGGCAATAAACAGAAAAAATAAACTAAACTGGTACACCTACAGATGGTATACTAGGCATGTAGGTTGTTCCAACCATCTTGGAGAAGTTGCCACAGCTGTTCTGTGGATTCAGACTGTCTCAGTGTCTTCTGTCTCATGTAACCACATACTGTCTCTATGATGTTGATCAGGGCTCTGTGGGGGCCAGACCACTAGTTGCAGGACTCCTTCCTCTTCTTGTCACATAAGATACCTCTTTTTGACTCTGGCTGTAATTGTTGGGTTGCAGTCCTGCTTCAATATGAATCTGAGACCAATCAGATACCTCCCTACTACCTAAAACGTTTGGACAGCACAATGTGTTCCTGTGTTCATTTTGTTGTCCAGCTTTTAGTTTCAGTGTTTTTTCTGCAGGGAGCCCTACACTGCAAATTCACAATTAAGATTTCTCTTCTTGATTGTTGACCCATAACTATCATCTTCGTTCTAAGTTACAAAATTATGACACCTGATCAGTCTGACAATTTAAAGTTTAGCAGCCAGTGTGTCACTCAGGAACATGCTGGATACATAATTAGTGGTTAATTTATGATATGATTGTACACTGATAATATTGTATTTAAAGTACAATAACACTGGAGAATTTCTAATCACTGATATATAAACAACTTACACAAATAACAAATTAAAATTATTTAGAAAGCATGGCACTCCAGCATCACAAATTCACATCAGCAGGAAGTATTTTTAACCACGTCATCTTGAATGATTGGCTTCTCTTTTTGTCTGCAACAGGGAGCCAGACCTATAATCTCTCACCGTCAAGTGCAGTCTGTGCATATCATGATGTCAGAAGGTTGTGTGGTGTTTTCCACTGTTCCCAGCTCTGCCATAATAACCAGCACGCCCCACTCAACTGATAGCGATTGTAGTTTATGAACACCAAAACCAAACCATTCACCGTAATCTTTTTATGGACTAAATGTAAAACCCTGCATTATGATTGGGTTATTTATCCAAACTGCCATGAAGCTGATTGGCTGACCTCCTATGCAGGCAGTATTTTAATTGGTTGCTTGGCATAGCGTGGTTTCCAAGGGAGTCTTATCTTGTTGCATGAGCACCTCGAGAGCAATCCCATGTTGAAATGTTTTCATCCCAAGCAAGATGACTTTTCCATGGCAACATTTGAGAGCCAATGAACGTGCAGTGACGTTACAACCCTGCCTACTGACATCATTTCCTGTTATAAGCAGAGGCAAATTAAGCATGGCCATTGCAGCACCCAATCAAATCCTGACAAGTCTTGCGAAGCACCAGTCTTTCAACAGTGGTTTCAGTGATTCAACATGTGTAGTGTTACAAAAGTCTTGATAAAAGCCTAAATGTTTTAGAAAATAGAGCAAAGCCTTCAAAGCAAAGAGGAGTGGATTCTTCAAGAGAAAAGATACAGGTCCAAGCTGCAGATGACTGTTACTGTTATTATCCACAAACATTACTCATGAGTCATGGTCTTAAACATTTCCATTGATGCTACATGGAGGCTCTCTGTGTGTGCGTGTGCTGGTGTCTCTGCCTAAGTGTGGCAAAATGATGCACAGTCTGTTTTACTGTGGAACCACTCTGCCCTTTTGTGCTTAGTGGGAATTACCTGTAAACTCCACCAATGCTTGACTTTATGCTTATTTGTGTAATTAAATTAACTAATAGAATCACAAAGATACATTTAAGACTGAAGTGGACAAAGAAAATCAAAGCTCGAAAAAAAAAAAACAACTTACCTGTGCGTTGTGGGTTGAGATTACTGTTGTCTTATAGGTTGAAGAGATGTATTCATTGCTCTGTCATAGTGTGGTGAATCCAAAAGCAAACAGCAACACCTGGGGGATAGAGAGAAGGGTAAGTAACTTTGAGATAAAGGATCAGAAAAGGACAGAATTTAAAACAATCAGGGGCATGGTGACGGCTAGCGTGTCAGTGTTTTTTAAAAGCCAAGAGAAAATGACGCATCTTAAAAACATGATGTTTACTCCATTTCTTTTCAATTAGTGAATCACCTTCTCCAGGTGTACATTCCAACTGAATTGGTCTAAATAATTCAGACCTTCAGGTACTTTGCTGGTTGAAAAATATATATTTTATAAGAAACTAAGGGGTGAAGATGCACTGGAAGGTAAGCAGAAAAACATCCATGGATGGTGAAAGGATGAGTGCTTCAACAACGTGCAGATAACGTAAAGTGTGAGGCAAGGTAGGCTGAAAACAGCGCTGCACTGTACGGTCTTCTCTTGGTGTGCTTTGTCATGTGCTTTGTGCCTCGGCCTTCATAAGCCATCATGTTTCGAAGGCCTTACAAAATGAACGGTCATGGGAAACTCAGTAGGCAGAGTACAGAC
The DNA here is from genome assembly GCA_033238685.1 of Lates japonicus. NCBI lineage: Eukaryota > Metazoa > Chordata > Actinopteri > Centropomidae > Lates > Lates japonicus. The sequence continues at coordinate 4,329,322 of BRZM01000013.1, read as the reverse complement.
TCCACAGGGAACCCCAGCCCTGATAGACCACCCATGGACAAGCAGTGTCTCTCTGTCTGACTCTGTTCCATGGCGGACTATCGTCCTCAGGCAGCCAGTTCATATACCCCAAGACAGGCAGCTACTGTCAAGTTAGCATGCGGTTCACAATAAGCATGTTAATGATATTCTTTCTTTTCAGTATAATCCATAGTTATGTATAATCCTCCATAACTCTCAACTCAGATTCCTCTGCGTTGTGTAGCTCCACACCACTGTCTTCTTATTTAGCTATTTTGTGCCACCAAGGTTGTCTTCAAGCAGTGTTTTCTTACATACATACATTTAGTATTTTGTGAAAAACACCAATGTTCTAGTTACACCAAATAAAAAGTTACCCATATTTTCCATATCAATACTACGTTTTTTTTGTTTGTTTTTTTTTTTTTCCCCCATAGAAATACGGTGGAATTTCTAACATTTAGTTCATTTTTTGCTCAGTTTTAAAAACATGTTTTAAGGCTGGGATCTCCCTTTAAATGGGCTGAGTCCACATTGTTCGCAGTTGTTTTGGAGGATGATCTCACGCCTCTTCATCTCAGCTGTCAGATGGTCCTCTCTGACTTTTTATACATTACTTATAGTCCATTTTGTGAGACTAGATTATACAATTCCTTGTTTGCTTTGAAACCTGACTTGTTGGGTTCAGTGTGAAAAAAATCAGATCAGCAGCTATCCAAAGCACTATTGTCTTGACTTTAATTAAGTCTGAACATGAGCATGTCCAAGTCTTTACTCTGAACTGTGGAGATGTTCTGATTGTTATTACCATATCATGTGAAGGCAGCATTGCAGTGTCACATCACATTACATGGTCCTGAAACATGCTATGTACTCAACCTAAATAACCATGTGGGTTGTCCCTATCCTGTGATGCAACCCACAGAAGTGTCTCCTGTAGTAGCACCCCCACCTTCATGCTCAAAGTTTCAATGATAAATGTAGTTAAGCTTATGGAACAGTCATGGTTTGGTTAGGTTTAGGCACGAAAACAACTTGGTCAGGTTTAGGGAAAGATGGCAGTTTGGAATGAAATAAGAGCTTAAAGTCAGAGGACCTCTGTCAGTGTGTTTACGCTAATAAACACAAAGTTAAGGTTTTGTAACAGCCATGATTAAAAGAAACAACAATGATTTTAAGTTTCAAGTGGGCAACAAACAGCTGCCCCTTGTGTAAAAGTCCTGTCTTTTGCATCCTGACCTCCTCCCTACTTAGTCGCTCTTTCCAGTTTGCTCCCGTCATAACTGCCCTGCCCGCTAGAGGTCACCTAACAATAAAACGTAACTATGGACCATGATAACCTGCTTGCACATTTGACCCATGGGCTCATTGGGGTGGTTGCTTGTCAGTGGTGATAGATTCATTGCATATTTTTATTTTTTCCTCCAACCTAAACAATCATACAGGTCGCTTGTTTCTACCCACAGGTACAATCCATAGGGAAGTACAAGCGGGGAAGGCAGAGGAGCTTTGTTGTCATGGTAACAATAATAAACACGCAGTTAACATTGTGGAATAGTCTCAGTGTGGTTAGGTTTAGGAAAAGATAGCGGTTTGGGTTAAAATTATTCAGGGAACGGTCATGCTTTAAAGAAACAACAAAGACTACTGGGATCAAACAGGAAGTGAACGGAGGTCTCCATCCACCACAACCTCCTTCTAACGTGGACTTATGCTGCTGCACAGATGACCTATGGGCTCCTTTTTTTTCCACAGGAGGCCAGTCTCTTTTTTCAGTGTAATCCATTCACCTTAGGAGTTACACAGTTTGACCCCCTATGCAGCCAGCCAGTGTCTCTCTGACAAATGTCATTTCATGCTATAGCATCTCTGCAGTCAGCCATTTTGTGTCACAGAGGCTAACCCCTGTAGTTCCGCAGCTCTTCTCTGGTCTAGTATTATTCCACTGCCTCTGCTCACTCTGCAGGTGGCACATTGTGCCCTGGTCACTGAATAAATTTTGAGGCACTGACCCCCTATGACCTTCAAATGTCCCCTTGTCCAACCCTATTCCATGCCATGTTGTCTCCCACTAAGCAGCTGAGGACTCCAGCTTCACTGTCAACCACAATACTGCCAAGCTAACTGGGTTGTTTTTTTCCATTTCTTATTTCCACTATTTCCACAACAAAAGAATAAAAGCAAGAGCTATCTATCTGACATATCATATGTAAAAATTTACAACATTGCATGCATTATGTACCACTTCACTTCACCTCAAGGCAAGCATCTTTTGCAGCAGCTATTGAAATACACCATAACTCAAACAGTATTTCACGCATGTGTATGGAATGTGTAAATAGTAAAAGCCTGCACAGAAAACAGAAAACAAAAACAGCCAAAGATAATGCTGTAATGGAGCAAGAGCAACCTTTGTTAAGTTTGCAGACATAGAAATGTCACAGCACAAATACCAGGGAATAAATTCGTATCTGTTACCTTTTATTCTTTGCAGCTGGTACTATTATCTCAAGGATAAAATGATACAACTCATTAAAAGAGTGTTTTTGCAGTGGCTCTGAGAGCACTTGTTTGTCTTAGATAACATACAGATGACATTCTTCTACCAGCATCATTACCTCTTTCTATTCCGTACATTTCAAGAGAGCCCTGGCTCAGTAAAAGATATCAATAAAAACAAAAATATACACATTTTATTTTTACCTGAAATCTCATTAGTAACAGTGTCTAGTTACTTATGATCAATCTTCTGACCACAGATTGTGCAACCTGGTCTCATCACATCACCTGCACGCAAAATTGGACTTTTGCATTCTGAAAATATAAAGTTATGATATATGTGCGCAGATTGAACAGAATGGGCTGGATTGTGGTGGGAAGAGGTGATAATGTTGCCTGTCTAAAATCAGTGATCACTGATTACTAGTGTTTATGTTTTACATATGATTCCACCACCTTGGTAAACTCTTTCAGGACACCTTCACAGTCCTGTTACCTGTCCTGAAATGAGCAACTGTATCACCAGCATGCCTCAGGATGTACCTGTCTCTGTGCAATCATTAGTACATAAACAGAAGTGCAAATAACACACAACCCTGACCAATGGCAATAGGGCATGTGTCAGACAAAACACTCAGATACTCTGTGGTCTGCTTGTTAAGACATCTACAATCCAATCCATGATTTAGAAGCTTTTTTCCTTTTTTTTTTGGATAGACTAAATATGGACAATTAAAGGAAGCGAGATGGATCATAAGTGGGGGTGGTGCAGGGATGGACGGAGATGAAACACAGGTGAGACAAGGTAAGGTGATACCATTCACGTTACTCGGAGAAGCACAGTAAAGCTAGAGGTGTGTTCGCTGTGTTTGTGATTCGGAGACCACCTGCAAGGACAGACAGGGTCGGGAGTGGTTTGTTGGTGGAGGTGGTCATCGCGTGGCCGCGCGCACACACACACACACACACACACGTATACACACACACGTAGACCCCCTATCAGTACAGAGGGGGCTAGAGCGGGCTCTGTGCTGGTTAATAAGCTATGGCAACGCTGCTCCCAACAGGGAAGTTGGGGTTTCCAAAAGACAAACACGCTCCTAATTTGGTTATGCTTTGCCTGGAGTTAGAGTCTTTTACCAACAGGGAACCACAGATACCTAGATGGGGCCCAAAATGTGAGTCACGTGAAATCAGTGCAGTCCTGTAGGTTTTCACTGAACAAATTTCTTGTCTTGAACACTTAAATGATGCTTCCCCTTATGATACAATCTTGTATTATTTCTGAATTATGACAGAAAAAGATTATTTCACTTTATTCATACACTCTGTTACGGTGTAAGCAGTGATTACAGGAATCCATACTCTTAGGTGTTTGTAGTCTTCTACAAACACCTGCTGTAGTCTCTCCAGCAAATTGCTCATAAGGAAACAAGTGAAAATGAGTACAAGTCATGACTCGAACTGAACAGGTGTAGCACAACTTTAAATGTCACACTGAACAAGTACGCGCAAGAATCTCCAGAGCCCGACAGGTAATTGAGGGTAACATTTATGGGAATTTGAGCGCATGCATAACTAATTTGTACCCTCGCATAATTTTTGAAAACATTTTGATCCCCTTAAATTAATCATTTGTACCATCACATGACTCTCTTTCTGCTCCCTTCATTTTGATATTTTGAGCCCTTAGCAGTAGGAACTTAGGTTTTTGAGCTGCTAGTTTTTGCAAACATCAGAATAAATAATATAAAATAAGTGACACTGAACTAACCATCCATTGTGCCCTGAAGTTTAACTAATTTCTATTAAAGATGTTGCTGATGATACAGTATTTGTCAACAAATACTTCCCCTGGAAAATCCCTGTTGACTGTGTTCAATTTATAAATCAGCTTGTTTCAAAATGGCAACTGTCACTATAAATTTAGGGCAGGCTTATTTTGCAGTGATATCACTTCATCGAGCTTTATGCAACAAGGATTCATTGTCTTTCTTGTGACATTACTCTGAGGACAAATTTCAGCTCATTAACTCTCAATATAGTTCTCAAACCGAGTGAATTTGTTCGAGCCTGTTTACCATTTTGGAATATTTATGAGATGTTGTGGAAGAACAAATCAGCTTTTCTTCACTCTAAGTACGTTCTTAATTTACTTTCAGTCATGATGTCTGCATTGTGTATCTTTGGCAAACAAGTTATTTAAAAAGTAAAATACAGTTTTTCTGATTGGCCTCGATACCCTAAACAAACATCTCCATCTTCACAAAGCATTTATTTATTACAGTCGATCTTAACTTTTTAATTAAAGTGAAATATCAAGTGTTATAGTGTGCCTGTGAGATGAAGAAGTAGAAATTTTGCAGTTTTAAACAACAATTGTGCAGTTTTAAACAAGTGATAATAAAGACTAAAATAGGCATTTATTTTGAATTACTGTCACTTGAGAGATACACAGAATGCTGATCTTTCCTCTGAAAGGTGAACTCTCCAATTGTGAATATTGTCACGAAAACACCAATGTGGCTTGATGCAAACAACTAAATTGACTGTACGATGTATTTACACACAACATGTAAAATTGCGTGCTTAGCATACAACCATATCAGCAACAGTGTCTACTTTAATTCAACTCATTACTGTAATAACACTGTCATCAAATAACACAATCACCAGCACTGTGGCAATCATTGCTACTTAAAAGACTGGCTGAAAATATATGGCAGTTTCTGACAGCTTGACATATTCTTTTATTCAGTGTTTCCACTACAGTGTTAGCATACTGTATTGTCTTTGTCTAAGTGATAAAGATACCAAATTTGTGATGTCCTGTGTAAAAACTATAATACTACAAAAACTTTTTTGGTAGATCCAGAAATGTAAAAGATGACAGTGATGCTGTCGATTTGAATATTTCAATATTTTAACATTTGTAATTTGAAGAAATAAAGAATATTCAAGAGATAGAAAGCAGAATATTAAGGAATGCTTATGCACCTATTTTCTTCTCATAAGTATTTGTATAATGTAGTATGTGAAAATAAAATGCTGGATTCTGTGATTTGATAGTGATATTTATTTGTGAAGACTGAAATCTGAAATGACTGTGATATCAAGATTTCCAGTATTGTACTGGTCTCAAATAAAAGTTAAGGGTGCAGTCTGAATGAACAAATAAAGCTCATCAACATCAAGCGTATAGAATATGAATAAAATCAGTAAATGTGAGGAGGAGAAACATGTTTTTCGCTACTTAGCATATCTAGCATTTGTTTTACAATAGTGTTTCCCATAAGTTGATTTATTTACAGCCGCCACAGCATCAACATTGAGCACTGCATATTGATTAATTTTTTTTTTTTTACTATTTCAAATGCGTAAAATCTTATTTCATTGTTGAGCTATGATCTGCTCAGCCCATCCTTGCCCCTCTCTCTCTCTCTCCATCTCTCTCTATCTCTCTTTTACACACACACACACACAATCACAGCAGACCTGTCTGTCAAAAGGTCTTGTCTTGAGGAGGCGGAAAGACAGTGTGGTTCAGAGGTAGCAAAACAGATTAGACCTACCTATAAACTGAACAGTCTGACCAGTGTGATTAGTTATCCAATTTATTTTGAATATTTCCAGGCTTCAACCAGTGCTGCTGTGGCAGCTGAAGCAGAGGAATAATAACGTCAAAACCAGTTAAAGGTGATTAATATTTCCTGCCAATCAGGACTGCATTCTTCAATGACGTTTCCAGAATTACAGATTTTAACCATCACTCCTCAGTATGAGGTCTGAGAGCATTTTGTAGTTAGGCCTAACTCTGAGTCTGCTCACACTGATAGAGAAAAATATACACTAAAAATAACATTAATTTTGTAAGAAACTGAAGATATTAAAGAATAATAGGCTAATCAGGCCTAAATAAATGTCATTCTTTTTATTTCAAAGTCTGGCCCCCACAGTGTCTGCTGAAAAAAAATCTGGCCCAAATGTAGTTGATGACCCCTGAAATAAAGGATGAAGAAAAAAAAATCAGGTGGGGAGTGCAGTGTCCTAGAAATTATGTGGATTTGAAAGACAAACATGTTCACTATAATTTTTTTTTTCCCCCGGCAATAACATGTAGGACTTTGGCACCAGATATAATCACAGGGCGTCCCTTGTGGGGTTGGATTTAGGCAACACAAAATCACTCTGTTTAAATTTTGCAAAGATGATTTTTGAATATTTTATAAGAAATCATGCATTGTTTATATTGTCCATGTTTGCTCACTTGCTGACTTCTTTACTGTCTTTGTTAGGGAATTGCCATGCCTCTTTAAGGCCCTACGCTACTTCTTTAAATTTCTGCTTGGAAAAACATACCCAAAATAATCAGTGGTACTGTAGCTCCACAACTGTAAGGCCTAAATGACCAACCCTGGGCTACATTGATTAGGGACATCAGGGGGAATTTCTCCCTGACCCCATAACCAGGGCAAGAGTGAAGAACTAGAGGTGAAGACTACAACAAAAACGAAAAGTTTAGTTTCTAAATTAGAGGTTTAAGAATACCCTTAGAACCTATTCCCGAAATTATGAACTCCAGCTTCGCCAAACTTAAATGAAGCATAACAATGCCACATCCATTTTAGTCATAGTAGTATGAAACAGCCTCTCCGTTCCTCAGCCAGTTGGAGAGCCAAAAAGCTATTATGCCTCCTGACAGGTAGTCCAATGGTAAAATCTCTAGATTTCCATTACTAATGGCTCTGCACTTGTCCTACTACTATAATTGGAGAGAGGTTGGTATGTGTGTGTGTTTATCCATTTAATTGCTATGTCTAGGAAGCAGCTAGGGCTTCACAAATTCCTTTCTTTTTTCCCTTGCGCACATACTGTGTGATATACAGTAACACTGTGACGAGGCTCAGGGTTCAGTACAGCTCCACTGAATCCAAGGTGCCAATAGGTCTACTTTGCTACTGTTTTTTATTGGAATAAAGGCTCTACACCATGCCTAAAAAGAAGCGAACAACGCCCCTTAGCTGCCACGAGCAGACAAAAGACGTCTTCTAGCACTTTTTTCATTGTGAATGTCAAGTTTCTGTTCCCGACAGTGACAAAAGACATGCACCTGACACCTACAGACATGGCAACATCCTCTTAATTTCAGATATTGATCATGTTCTTCCTGGGTTGTCAGGGACAGCCAGGATCAGTTTCTCTGAGTGTAGTGGTGTTCCAAAAGCTGAACTATTTTCAACTCAAAGGATGTGAGGGACACAGAAAAAAAGTGTGAGCTGAGGGCGTTGAGAGCTGTCAATGCTGAACATAGGATTCATATAGAAAATAGACACTGCCAGTATTAAAACAGCCAGCAAGACATGAAGACACCAACCACAAGAGATTTGTGTGTTGTACCAAAGTGGTACCGAAAAGTCAGGTAATTATATATGTTTAGTTATATGTAGTTAGTTAGTTGTTGCATATTTTACAGACATACAAGCAGTAAAATAAAAAAGTCAATCAGCTACATCACTGCAGTGAAAACTCATTTATTCCTCATCACCAACAATGATCCTTGAGTCCTTGAATTAAATCAGACCTGTGAGACATATTGTTTCAACTTATATGAGCTATTTCATTTAAATTAATTAAATCACAGTAGTCCTTCGCGTAGGAATGACTTTAACTATCAAGGTCAAACAATTCAAAACAAACGAAGGTCCAACTTAGGCGTCACATGGCCACTGATGCACATACTTCTTTGTAAAGTTACTTAAATCAGCAGCATTGATTGAGACCAGAAGTGGGCAATGGAGAAGTAACTCAGCTAATGTGAAACTACATTATCATGAGAGATGAATGGGCATTTACAGCAGAAGCATAACAAAAGCGTCCCTATTCTCCTACTTAGGCACCAAACTGCATCCTAGCTAGTATTGTTTAGAAAGCAAATGAAATACATTGTGCATAAATGTTTTGCAGATATACTGTACATAAACAATTTGCCATTTTGCAAATAAACTCTATTAATAATGGTTCTTCATTATGTTAATACAAAACATTTTAGGTAGCATTACATTTCTCTCAAAATGTATTTGCTGATGCAAATTAGTACCTACAGTTAAACATAGTTGTATATACAGCTGAACTGACACAGCAAATATGTCTGCGAAGGCATAATTGCAACCAGATTATGTTTGCTATAAATGTAATTAGAATGTTGTTAATTTTGCAAATACATTGGTGCTAAATGCAGACAACAGAGACTATTTGTTTATTTTTGGTATCTGGTAGCATAGTATCCACCTGTAGTGAAACTGCTTTCTGCTCTGTTTAGACTCTCACAGCTCTTGGTGAGGGTTAGAGAAAGATTCTAGTGTGGTTTCACACAGAAAAAGTTCACAGTGGGCCCTTAATACCAATGAGTCATAGTTTAAATGCTGCAGCCTATCTGAGTATTGTTGCCGACTGAAGGATATTAAAGTCATGACACCCTCATCACTCTCTTGTTAAATGCAAAAAAACTGACCTCCCCATATCTAACCTCCTCCTCCTCATACTTGGCCAGAGGAACAAACTGATATGTAATGTTCTCTACCGACTCATTAGGGATTTGGGGCTGACTTATGTTACCGTGTCTCAAAACCACATCCTGCGCTTTGTTTTCTCTGGTGTGAGACTTGCAGAGGGGAGGGCAGAGTTCTGTATCATTTGATATTGGTTAACTGTGGAGGCCAAATGGATGAGTCCATTTCATTCTCCTGTGCATATACAAACACATTGTTATCAGATGGAACTTACCATTAACTGCCCTGTCCTATCACCGCTGTCAAGAACAATCCCGTGTGTTGCTGACAGAGAGCACTGTCTCTCACACACACACCAAATATATATTGTATGGATAATTTAAACAAACCCCTCCCTGTGTAAATTATCCTCCTCTTGGGCAAACGTGAGGTTGGACAGAGAAATTGGAAAGTGAGAGGGCTGGAGCTTGGAACAGAATAAAAGAGGGAGAAGAAAAAGGAAAGGAGGCAAGAAAAGAAAGAAAGAAAGCGTATGAGGGAAAGACAAATAAATCGGGAGAGAGGGAAAGCAGAGCAGATTGAAACAAATGGAGCAGAATGCGAGCTGGGAGTCTGTAATTCTCCCATGTCTCTGTCTCACTCACACACCTGGTAGCAATTGAAAAGTAACCTTATTACCTACAATAACTCTCTCTCTTTCTTTCTCTCATACACGCCCACACACTCTCACAGAATCGCAACTAGACAGACACACACACACGCGGCCTATTAGCCAGGATAAAAAGGCCTGTTGATGACCAACATCACATTTACTCCATTTCATTTTAATAGCTAGTTGTATTCCACAGCAAATTGGTCATGTCACAGGTATGCACACACTCACACACATTTTCACACAAGCTAATACAACTGTAACCATGAGCACACATACAAACACCCATGCACCTACACAAATATGAAACATTTACAAGTTAAATGTGCATACAAACAAATGCATGGCTGAACACCAAAACACACACACACACACACACACTAAGGGACGTGTGGGAAAATTGCAATGGGAAGAAGCGGAACTGGAATATGTTGTGATATGTTAAAAGTCATTTTATTCTATAAATAAAATGGCTTAACATGTAGAAATACATTCATCAGAATATTATCAAAGGTGCATTAAGTCAAATAGAGCTATCAACACATCTCAGGGATGTCAACATAAACTGTTTAAAAGACACAGTTAACTTTGACACTAGAAAGGCTAATAGAAGTTGATTTGGTTCTGGATAAAACTTGAAAATCCTTCAATTCAATACATAGCATTTGATATCTATTAAATGGGGCAAATCTCAGTATTTGTTGCGGAATTCATTATTTTGTGGTATGAAAGTATAAGCACAGAAACATTTATTACATTTACATTCCATTTCCCCAATGACTCTGAGAGAAACAAAGAGCCAGTCTTCTGTTCTAGTGTCTCTGAAGAGACAGTTGCAGATTTAGTTCCACACAATTTACAAAAACATGTGTTTTCTTGTCTGAACCTTAGTTTGGCTAGAGGGTTTTGCATGACTACTCTCGTGGGAGAAAACATAAGTAGCAACTATTGAGTAAGATATCTCAATCAGGAGTTAAATTACAGACAAGGGCTAAATGGAGTGAATCTATCTAATCTGTATTTGCTAGGTTAGTAAAATTACCTTTGTTTTAAAAGTATCAACTTTATGACAGCTTCGAAGATGATAAAATATCAATGTTATATTTGCCCCATATATAAGGATAATTTAGGGGTTTTGGAGTTTACATATTTCCTTAATTTTATATTAAAAAGATATTGTTGATTCCAAATGGGTCATAAAGTAAATAAATAAAAATACTCTAGGTTCTAAAAAAATTCTGATCAGATACTAGACTTTTTGTTTTTATGGTAACCAGTATCTTATACTGTTTGCATGCTGCGATGCATACATTGTCTGTTTAGAGTTATTTGTAACTTAGACTGTAGTTGACAGACCACGTTTGGTGGGTGAAGTGAAACAGCAGCAAGTCCCTGCAGCAGACATCCATACACTACAACAATGGCTCGTGTCTTTTATTCAACCAGGACGAAATTTGTTAGTGAACTTTACCTCGAGTATTTATGTCTGTCCATCTGGACGTATGATGATCATTTCATCAAAACACATGCAATCGGCCAGTGGGTGCAGCACAACAGCTTGATATCACCCTTTTATACCTCTAGGAGGCTTTGGCGGCCAGTTTGAGCTACCTGCAATAACTGAATAGTAGATGAGGAATTATTAAGGTTGTAATAGCCTGTGAGGAAAGATGACTTCCTGGCTTCCCTTAATGCATCACAAGGGACTGCTGGCAGTGGTTCTATCCCAGGTATCTGTGGGCAATAGATGAGAACGTAAGAGTCCCAGCCTGTGGTTGGAGTTCAAAGCTAAAAAGGTTAAGGCATCCTAAAAAATCAGGCGACAAACCCTCCAGTTCTCCTTACCGCGGTATGGAAGGAACAGTCAGTCTCTTCTCTAGTTACCACCCACAGACAAATGGGCAGACAGAGTGGGCAAACTAGGATCTAGAAGCTTTGTAATGTGTTACTGGCAGCCACCTCCTCTGAAGCTCCCAGTTACTTTGGATAGACCATGCAATCAGTACCTCTTAGTGCCACCACAGGTATATCCTCATGCCAAGCTTCCTTACCAGATACGATGGACAATTTCAAAATTGGAAAATCATTAATTCATCTGCTGTGAAATTAAAGCTGCTCTCCCTTGCTGAAGATCCATCCCAGATTCCATGTCTCTTTGCTCCTCCGGCCTAGTCTACAAGTAACACCATTCCCCCTGATCTTTGTTTGCTGTTCTTAGAGCCCCTCCTCACTCCCTCAGTTCTCCCTTTGCAATAAATTCATCATGCCCCTTCCTTGTCTGTGTCTGCATTTGGTCAGCCAGGATTCCTACCATTATCAACTTTCTGGATATCACCATTAAAATATCTGGGTTCCTGAACATACAAGCTGTTGTACAGAACAATCAACATGTAGCAAATTTATATTCTTTGTGTGTATGGGTGATTTCAAGATTTCCTCTATCCAGTGGCACCTCTCTTTATCCTGTTTGACACTCCACCATTTCAGAAACCCAGCAACAAACTGAATGCAACTAACAGGAAAAGGTGGGAACTTTGTGTGTGGGTCAGTGCGTGAGGTTAAAAGATATACAGTATAACTCTATTAAGAGATGTGTTAGACCAAAAATGCTCTTAGATCATTAGAACCAATCTTAGATCCAAGCCTGCAATACAGGAGAGAGCTTTAGTCATGTAGCAGCTCCCATGTGATCAGCATGATGCATTCTATTTATATTTATCATGCATGTGTAGAAAGGGTATATTTAATGTTTACAAAAATGTAAATTCAAAATCAGGTTCAAAGGAGTTCAAAAATCAACAATGCAACAATTTGAAAGTCCACAGCCCTTTTATCTAAACCACTAGTTTGGAGGTGAAAAAAGCAAACATTACCTAATGTATTGTCAAATTTGTCAGAGCTGCAAACAGCTGTCTTCATTTATAACTTGACTTATCTGAATGCTTTCTATATACAAAGCTAAGTCTGGATTAAGAACAGTATCATTCACACCTGTCACCTGCAGAGTTGAAGAACATGATGATGAAGACATCCACACATAATTGTGTTTACGAGGCAGAAAAAGAATAATTATACTAAAATACAGTTCTGATCATTCTGGAAAAAACCAAACTTGTGAGGAAGAGTTGGTTGAACTAAGAGTTTTAGTCTTATAGCTACTGTACCTTCTTGTGTTTTCTCAACTGAAAAAAAAAGTGGTTGGAAAATGTTTCCTCGTTTTTTTGGAGTTAGAATAACAGTAATAACAGTTTTACAGTGTGAGACAAATTGTAAACATAGCTCCATGACGATACCATACTTGATTTGACAGCATTGTTGTACATTATTTGTACTGCTCATAAACTGCTGTGCTTGGCCCCATGACACTTGGCCTTGAGATCCATGACATATGACTCACATCATCTTCATATATACTCTTGCCCTCATGCACTTTATGGAGGTATCCTTTTCCTTTGACTTGACATCCATCCTATGCATATTCCACACATCCTATACACCTACAATACAGACAGATATTGCCCGTAACTGGATTCAACAGTTTTGGACTCCTCTCCCAAATCCTTTTCTATGTAAAGAAAGGTGGTAAAATGTTTTTACTCCTGAGTCTAAAAGCAGTTTCAAGCAGTTTTACACTCTGGATAAATGTCAGCCCTGAGCTGCACTGCTTAACTAGCAAATGGATGGGTTTGGAACTCCCAAGAAATTAATCAGCGTGATTATTATTTTTATAATTTTCAGCTCAAGGTGACATTTCTTGAGAAATACTTGTCAGCAACAACTGTGAAAACTACAAGGGCTGATTTGACTCAAAGCCTGGAGAAAAAATGGGACAAGAGAAGGTAAAGTTTCAGAGAGGTGTTTCTCTGTGTGACTCCTCTCATTTTTATCCCCCTGAACCAGTCGCAGCTTCTTTCTGTTCTTCCTCACCACGATATCGTTACACAGTTAGAGACGAGAGGGCGGGAAGAAAAAAGTGAGAAGACAAGCAGGTATCCAAGGGTTACATGAAGACAAGTCAGTCGAACGGAATCAAGAGACCTGAGAGACAGATGGGTTGCAAGATGCCACCAGTCACTAATGAAATAAATAAGCAGCAGAAGGTGAGAAGGAAGACAAGATAACAATGGAAAGTAGAATTTACTGTGAGAGAAATTGTATGAGACACACAATGAAACGTGAAGCAAAGTAGACAGAAGGGTGACATGATGAAAGAGAGCAGACAGGGTAGCAGAAGAAATAAGAGGGTTGGAAAATAAATGACAGAAGTAAAAAGATGAAGGTGCTGAAGATGGGCAGCCTGAGACACAGCACATTATCTCCCACTTTATGTTTAGTTTCCTCCCATTTTCTCTTGTCTTCATCTTCTGTTCTTTCCTTTCCTGTTCTGCATTCTCCTTTCCGAGACATTCCCTGTCCTCTTTTCTTAGTTCATCTCATTGCTGTCTCGATTCCCTCCCTCAAAACTCCCTCCTGCCTCACTCCTTGCACCTCAGCGTCCACCTGCTTTCATCACCATGGCTACAGCACAGCCAGTGTTTTCTGTTGTCATGGTGACTGGGGTCGAGGCTCAGGCCATATTTAACAAGGTGGAGATGGTATAATCCTCTAAAAATTGTCACGGGAGGAAAAAGATTTGAAGGAGAAAGGCTCTGTGACGCCTTCAACCTTTTGATCTACTGGATAAGAAAAGATGAGTATTTTATACATACATATATAACTTATGTCTCCAACCACAACTATATATGTGTGTATATATATATGTGTGTGTGTGTGTGTGTATATATATATATGTTTTGTTTCTCAGTCCAGACTGATTATTCATTGACCCACGTTAAGGAGGTATAACCTTACTAAAAGAGCTCCGTGAGAAAATGTTTAAGAGACTGTTTTCATTTCTAAAGTTTTATTTTCAAACTGACAACATATGACTACAGCTATTGTTCTGCCAATGAATATTATGTTAAAATACAGCATTTTATTTAATGTGACTTCTGGTGACTTCCAGTCTCCTACCTGAATACAAAGAGTGAAAATCGTGAAGAATTAAACTCAACTTTCTCCCAAGGATTGACTCCATTTCAACAAAGAAACTAGATGTACTACTGCAGTGTCTGTTAAGCTGGAGCTTTGATAAGGTCATCAGTGACATCATCAAGGATTTGTCACACCATCTTTGGGGCATAAGTGTACAAAATATGCAGGTGAAATATAATGACCATTCCAGCAATTTTCCTTTAATCACACTTTGAGTGGTGGTAACCTGTTGAAAGTAAGATACAAGAGATTGAAGAAAACTAACAAAAAGATTTTAACCTTTGGAGAAGAATGGAAAGATGATAAAAAATGACGGCATGTGAAGGTGGTGTTTATACTGATGTAGAGTACTGTAACTTTTATAGGCAAGTGGAGCGGTAGTGATGTCTTCTGAAAAAAGAAGGATAGGAAATTTGATTTGAAAGGCAAGTGAACTGAGGCAGGGAGTTGGAGAACAGCTGTAATTGAATAAAATAACTAAATGAGATTTCTGAGGTACAACAGCAGCAGATCAGAGAAAAGGCTTCCAGTAAACTGAAAGCAGTGTGAGACAAAAAAGATTGTTAAGTACTGATTAATTTTGTGACTCAATGCTTTCTGTGCTCTAGATCCGCAGTGGCATGCCCTGCTTCCAGGAAACACAGGCAGTTACTGAGAGTCCGCCGACAGGTCTTTCTGACAACCACCTACTCATGGTGTCTCAACATGACCAAGCTAACCACACACTGCCAGTGATTGTGACAGAAGGATTACAACCGTTTGAGTTAATATGACAGAGTGTGCTTTATTTTAAGCAGTGTCACTGGTGACACTTGTTTGGTCTTCGGAACTTCCTGCTACTAGCACAAGTATACTGTACTTGAATTGCATCCTTGCACATACCACTCATTTTGGTATGAGTATATTCTGGTGTACTGCATATTCTTTTTCTGTCCTCCTTCGGCCAAAAGTTGTCTCTATTTACAGTAATAAATAACACTGCCAAACAAAAATGAATAAAAAACTGCTACCTATTGTTACTGAGAGATGTCAATTATATCTGCATTTCTGTAGTTCATTTAACACTGACAAATTAGTTTGGGCAATCAGTGTTGTGAGAAAATCATTTTGGGGGGTAGGGCAGTGTTTCACTGGTCAGGCTAATGGGGACCATGAGAAACATTCAATTTTGTATGGTATTCAGTGAGAAAACCTCTGATAACCTCATTGTACCCTACCTGCCTAGCACCCAACAGCACACAGGTAATGCTTCTGAGCATTAAGCAGCAAAAAAACCAGAGCTAAAAGGACTTGCACAGATGAGGTAAATAGAAACACAACTCCAAATGAATGATAATGTTGTTCTGTGTCTGCTTGATGCGTGAAGCAGCAGATGTTTTCTAAGACGTTCAGCATATCAGCTTTGTACAGTGATAGTGTGTCAGTGTTGTGTTCACTGCTTGCTCTGCCAGAGTTTTATACTTTGAGCAGATCCTTCTCTAGAAATACCCTGCTAAATGTGCAACATGTAAAATCACCACAGTGAGTTCTATCTATTTAGATAAAAAGATCAGCTGGCATTTTGACAAGAAATCACTTCACTTACACTGGCAGGGACAGTAGAGCAAAAATGTAAAATGACAACGAAGCTCTTTACTACTGTAAATATTTATCTGCCTGTGCCTGTCCAGTTTCTCATTCAGCCTTCTTTCTGATAAATGCCAATTAAGGATGTAACTATGGGGAAAGTAGAGTGTAACTGAGGACAATTAAGACTTAATTCTTTTGAAAGTCACTGCTAATGCAATCCATGGATTGTGGTGCATGTTGGTCATATATTAGGATATGAAAGGACTTTTTTCCTCCCCTCTTTCTTTCAGTCTTTCTTTTGATATATCATCTCACAAATGCAAAAGTCAGTCTTGCACTTTACTTACTTTTCAGTCTTTCAGCCTTCTCTCGCCTCATGCTTTTTCTCTACTTTTCTGATAATATTTTCTTTGTATTTAACGACTGCTCTGTTTTCACACTCGCGAGACTTACACTATTAACACTAAACAGTGTTTCCAAGACAAGTTGCCCCAGTGTTTAACTAAACTTCAGCATTAGCATAAGATGTTGGCTTTGACCAGTGTTCATGCAAATAATAATAGGTTTATCAGAGGGTAGCACAACCAAAATAAATGAATGATTTTTTTCATTCAATCATGCCATTACATTACGAGTACTGGTCCTTTGTCCTTGTGTACCTTGTGCTGCCTCATCTAATTCCTTGACATTTGGACGGTGTGGGCTTGTTCTGTGTGGTTTCTCATTTATATTAAATAATAATAATAATAATAAATAAATACTGGCAATATTGTGCCTTATTTAACTTTTTAATCTTTCACTAACAACAATGTGTGTGTTTTCTCATGGTGTTTCAGTTACCAATCAACCATTCACCAGAATAAATATTCCCAAATTAATGTTTGGAGGATTCAGTGCTCACTTTTAATGCTGTTAGCATGTGTGTAAACGTGTCTATGCCTGAGTGTGTGGGTGATAGCTGGATGCTTTGAGGTAGTTTTTCTTGTCATTTAATGTTTCAGTTGTCAGTTTCCCCCCACTCTTTCTCTGTTAGAACTTCTCTCTCTCTCTTTCTCACTCTCTCTCCCTCTCTTTCTCTTTTTCTCTTGAGCGACAGGTCTCTATAAGCTCATGATTTTTTTTTAGCTCTGTTCTCTCCAGTAAGTAGCAGTCATGGCTCCAGCACTCTGCTGAGGCCATTTTGCTATTTGCAGCGCGTCCATGCTGTGCTTCAAAGAGTGCCAGTATGTGTGTTCATCTGCTTACCTACATGCCTCAATGTCTGTGTGTGTGTGTGTGTGTGTGTGTGTGTGTGTGTGTGAGTGTGCATACACATGTGCATCTTAACCATAGACTGCATTCATGAGACCCAATGAACACATCCACAGGTGGTTCTATTATTTCCATGGTAACTAGATGTCTCCATCTGTCTGTATTCTTTTCTGGGGTCAGCCCACATCAGCCTAATTAGAAGGTGAGACTTTTTTCCTTTAAGAAAACTCAATACTTTTCTAAATTTTTCGAGAATGTTGACAGTCTTAGTTTTGTTCCAACATGTGTTGAAGTGACTGAAAATTGAGCAACTGCAATGGTCGTGTTCGTCATAGCCTATAGTTAGAACCACATGGGTTTCTTAGAAAGGATGCTGAGAAAAAAGTGATCTATCCATGATAGATTAATGATTATATTAATGGAAATCAGTTTCAGCTAGTATTACTTTTTAACAGTGAAAGAAACAAGAGTTGAAGTCACTGATGGCAAAATATACTATAAAACAGCTTGTGGTGTCCATCTTGACCGAAGTACAAGAGTTATCAAAGCATGTAAAACCACAAAATCAATTACTGACTGCTCCAGTGCAAAAATTATTTTAGACACATAGTGTCAAATTGCACTAAACTTGCTGTAATGGAATGAAAATCACCCTTCCACCTCTCCTTGGTGCAATGTGTTGGCTATTTTTGTGTGATGTTTATTAGGGGCGTGACGATACACTCAGCTCACGAGACGGGATGATACACGATATTGGCTTCAGGAGAATGAGATAAAACGAGATATTAACACTATTTTAGGTACAAATTAAAGATACAACTGATGATCTTATCTGGAGCAACTTCACAGCATGTGGCACAGGGATTACTGTTGCTCTCATATGGGAACCTCATGTGATAAATGAACTGAACCCCTAACTTTGGTGGCCATGACGGTCAAAGCTCAACAACATTTCACAAAACAACACATTTCAGAAATCAAAGTGAGATTTCACAAAACAAAACAACATTGCAGATTACGGAGATGGAGGGACAACACCTCTTGTTTGTGATTAGACAGAACCCCAGTCAATTCAGAGTTTATTTAGTGATGTGTTTGTGGTTGGTTTTACTATGTCCCCACGTTTTAATTTGAATTAATCTGTGCATACAAGATATATGAGAGCCATGACAACAGACAGCCTCTCTCTCTGGAGGATGAAGTGCACTATACCCACTTGAAATATCAGTGTTAAGTTGATTATTAGCTAGCAAGGCAACATTAGTTAGAGTAATTGCTTTAATTAAATAGCCAGTTGTGTTTTCTGAATTGTTGTGTTGTTTTGTGAAATGTTTTTTTTCTAAATGTTTTTGGTTTTTTTGCTGTTTTGCTTTTTGAATTATTTTATTTCCCAAAATGTTTTGATTTCTGAACTGTTGTTGTGTTTTCTGAATTATTGTTGTGCTTTGACCTTCAAGGCCACCATACGTAACCTCCATGTTGAGTGAAATGAAATCATATAGGGAATTTGAAGGTGTTTCACTAAGCCCAGTGACATATTCAGTATTATGACTGTCTCAATTGCCTCAGGCTTTGCTCTTATTGGTTTATTGTTCTTCATTCATGATACTGTAGTAAGAGCAGAGTTAATAAATTAGTCTCTCAGCCCCCTTTAAATGTGCTCTGAAATCATTAGTTACCACAGTTATTTAATTGGCAGGGTTACCTCACAGCTGCACCATTTGTATTTGATTTATAAGTCACTGTAATGTCTTCGGGAGGTGTGCTATACTTCCTGTAATAGATAAGGTTTTGAAGTCCTGCTGTGCCATTTCCATTAGCCGTGTTTACCTGCACACAGTAAGGAAAGCCCTAGCCTACATGCTCTGCTGTGCTTTGTCAAAGCAATTAGACCTTCAGTGGAAGTCTGTTCCTCCTTTCAAAGTGCACAAAGCACAGAGCTATGACAGACGCTTTATTTAAAAGCAGGATTACTAACTGCAGATGCTTGTGTAACTGGAACTTGGCATCAAGCGTACTGCTGAATGTTTTGAGAGTGGTTGCAGTCACGTGGGTGAAATCCATTGTTACACAGTTGCTGCAGTTGTCAAACGCATGTTGCTGTAAATAGATTACAGGCTATTCACCATAAGCGGTGCTGCGGCAGCTCAGGCGTTTTGGAGAGGGCTTCAAATTGATGCACACTTTTGGCAATCTTTTAATCTTGCAGCGTTTGTGGCCTCCAAATCCAGATTGTGTTTGAAGTGAAATATGGCTAGAGTTAATAAAGAGTGTAGTGGGCACAAAAGGAGAGGTGAGCAGTCTGCATTAATGAGACACAAACAGGATAGATGTAAATGTTTAAAATGTTGTGTCAAATACAACAGCGTGACCCCATTGTGTCAAAGCTTGATTGAGTACAGTGAGAGAGAGAGAGTTGTAGAGTCAGAGATGGTGGAAGGGAACAGCGTAGGGAAGGAGAAAGAAAAAGAAAATGATTGATGAATGAAAAGGTGATTCCTTGAGAGGGACAAGATTAAAGGACAAATGAAAATGAGCAAGAAAGTGGAAGTAAAGGAGAAGGTTAGGATATTCACACAGCTGTAGATATAGTGTGCTTATGCTTATTGTGCACTTACATCAAAGTAAGAAATATACTAAAATTCAAAAAATATTGACTTTAATGCATCAGCTTTTAAATACTTGTTTCAATTACTCTTGATACCAAAGCTACCATTTTTTAAAAATTGCTCCCACTGTCATGTTTGTGTACTCAGGAAGAACTACACATACCGCAAACACATTGCGCAAATTCCCATCTTCGCATTCATTCATCTGTGTCTCTGCATAATGTGCTTGCAGGAAATCGTGTTATGACACAAGCTAACCTGGTCAACAGTAGCTGTTAGTGGTATGTATACTGTATTGTGCATCCAAACACATTAAAATACTGTCTATTGTCCTTAATACAAAGCAAAGTTTTCAATTACTGCATGTTAGACTATGAATTTTAAAAGGGATCAGAAATGAAAGGAACTGTGCCACTTTATCTGCACACAATGCAAAGGTACACCACAGAAACAAAAGTCATGAGAAAAATAAGGAGCTGTAGCATTTCAAAGTATGTCAAAGCAGTACAGCATTTTTTTAATGTAGAAAATAGAGGCTCAGAATACTTTTTCTAACTTCTTGAACTCCTGTGAAGGACCACATTCTGTCTCTTTTCATCATTTGAAAAAGAACGGTTTATAGACACTTCAGCAAAACACGACTTTCTTACTCATGACGCGTGAGTCTTAAATGGTGTTCGATCTGGATTGAGGCAGCAGCGTGGAGGAAGCCTTCTATGCATCTCAGTTATGATGGTGTATTGATTTTAGTCACCACCTAGCATGCCACCCAAAACCTCTGCCTATTCAGCTTGTCAAAAGAGTCTCTCTCACATAAACAGTTGGTGTGCTGAACCTATCAAAACAGGATGCAGAGTTTTGCACCTCTGTTGTGTTCGCAAGTTTCACCTCTCATGCATGACGGGGCATAGCGGCAGAGGCCCCAATGTGACCATGAACAGGCTCTCTGAAGACACACAACCTCCAGCAGCCCAACACACAGGAGGGGAGTCAACAATGTCCACTAAAGCACAGACAGGGAAAAAAGAACTCTTAATATATTTGTCTCCTGTAAGTTCCCAAGTGAAAACCACAGAGGTGAGTTTGAAGTCTCCATCCATGTTGCAGAAACTAATGACCATTTATGACTTTGGCTGAATCCCAACATCTTCACACTGCTATGAGCTCCAGCTTGTACATATCATCATACACATAATGTAATGTGAGATATTTTATTGAAGGAAATCAAAACTATAACATTTGCTATAATTATAATCTTTTAAATCTTTAGGTGCCTTCTTGGTGTAAAAACTGCACTGGTTGAGCCCCAACAATTAACTTGTCACACATTTAAAACTCTAATTGATATTCTAACCACCCAATATTACCATTTTAAATGCTCCACTTAGTTATTTGACAAACTAACTAACTAAATAAATAAAGAAATAAATACACAGTAAGGGCGCTTGTGGGCCAGGAGTCAGTATAGGTTGTATAAAAGACATTTATCCTGTTCAATCAGAGGATAGAGAATAAATTTTACAAATGCGCCCTTCTCCATTTAGCTGGCTCACAGACATAAGCTCACAGGAAAAAATGACAGCATCGTACCTCAAAGAAATATGTATAAAAGGCCAAAACTGAAATCGCACGGGAAGACTCAAATAATGTGTAAAATGCAGTGACAGAGGTGTGTGTGTGTGTGTGTGTGTGTGTTTGCAATAAAGCTGTTTTTGATTTTGCTAGAGAGGCTGTTGGTTCAGTTTTTTCCTGCATAATCATGAAAATGTTAATATAAGTGATTCTACAATATCAACATGACAAGCTGGCACCAAAAAAAACTTGTATGAAAGTCCAGAACTACATGATTATGTTGATATTCCCATTGTTTATATTGATAAAATCAGTACAACCCTGATGTTAAATAAGTGAATGAAATCAAATTTACATAGAATGGAGAACATAATTTTATAATTGAAATAAAAAAAAAAAGACCTACCAGCTAATATGTTTTGACTACCTACCAAATTATTTTTTAAAGCTCACACAATCCTACATCCTATCTTTCATGTGTCTGTGTCTAAATATTGTCTCTCTTCACTGCACCAGCTACTGTATGTAATTCAGATGGAAAAAACAAAAAACAAAAAACTTTGGTAGACTTTGCTAGCGGTCAGAATTGTGAACAAGAAAAATCTTAATCAGCCATAAAATAATATGTAAAACAGAGCATAATCTGTGTAAACTGATCTCAGTATCCTCGGGAATATATTTTCGACTACTTGCATTTTTGGCCACAAATCAAGACAACATGATTTAATTGTGTGTGTGTGTTGTGCGGCGCAGCGCATGCATGTGTGCGTCATGAGGTGTTAATCAGTCAGCTGCCTAGCTCTTACACTCATCATACCATCACCCGGGTAAATCTAAATCCATTTAGACAGCGGAGACAAGGACATGATCCATTGTTTACACAATCAACCATTTCTTTCGTCTCTGACCCAGAAAGAATGAATTTGTCATTTCTGCTCAATGCTCAGTCCAGGTAGTTGGTGTGAGAAAAGGAAGAGACAGACACCCAGTAATAATGAATATTTACTTCATTGCACCAATTCTCTGTTAAAAAACTCACCCAGGAAAAGTTTGTGGACTTCATGTAACAATGTTAGTAATGCCTGTATATATATATATATATATATATATATATATATATATATAGGCAAAAAGAACAGACCGCCTGAGACTGAAAGGCAGCACTGCAGGCTCAGTAAACAACATTTGGACTCCTATTACCCCTTCAAAAAAATAAAACAACAGAGGTTAGCATCATGCGGTTTAATCTCCTAAACCTGCATTTTAAAGAAAAATGCAAAACTTAAAAGTGTTCCACTAAACTGGAAGAGTCTTATTAGCCTGGCAAGGTAACAACATATGAAGGCCTTCAGAAGCTAGAGGGCTGTTTCTACTCATTAATTGGAAGAATAAAAACATCCCCAGGTTTCTTTTCAGCACTGTAGCTGAGAGTTGCAGCCTATTGATCCATGTATTCTGTTGCTCAGTAGTAACAATTTTATTAGATTCTTTTAATAATACAATATTAAGGACAAAATTCACCACCTCCTTCCTTCTTACCAGCAATGATTTATCTCCAAACACAAAATCCTCATAAAACAGCCCTAAAACCTGAGATATATCAAGACAGTTTTCCTCCAAATTACTTCAAATAATTTCTTCATCTAAACCAACAACCTGTCTCTTAGACCCCATCCCAACGAGGTTGTTTAAGGAAGTCATCTTAGTTAGCACTTCTTCCTGACACGGCCAATCTGTCTCTCATTAGGCAGACAACAATATAGTCCTTTGTAGCGGGATGCAATTAAACCTCTAAAAAAGCCTGCTCGATCCAGGCATAAAAGTCAACTTTAGACCCATATCTAACTTTTGCTAAGATCCTTGAGAAAGCACCTCCGCCAACTGCTGTGAGACATTCTACAGAACTGCTTATTTGAGAATTTTCAGTCAGGATTCAGAGAGCATCATGGCATGGAGACAGCACAATGAAAGTTACAAATAACTCTAATCAGTGACCTTCAAATGACCTGGCAGTTGAGTGGATAACGCTTGTTAATTAACCAAAGGCTGATCTACTAAATTGACAAGCCACATTTGATAATTACTTCATTGGCTAACAAACCAACACCAGATCCCCTGTGTAAATCTGCTAAATTACAGCTACCTGGCTTAACGCTTGCTCTGCCTAGTAATGGGATCGCCATGGTCAGGACTGCAACTCATGTACTCCTAGCACTCAGGTACACAGTGAGGGCTGATATTGACAAGATCAGTAAGAACTTATGGATGCTCGCACCCACCTACTTATGGAGAGCGTAGTATCCACATGACCAAGGAAGCAATAGGATGCAGACAGTGTTCACTTTATGTTACAGGTGCTGTAATAATTGGGGTTTCTAGATGTCTACACACAGAACCCATAATGACAAATCCAATAGTACACACAAAAGTTAGACAATCAAGTTTCAGAAGGTTCTGTGCTTGACCAATTCTGTTCAATTCTGTATATGTGATCCTTTAGAAGAACACAGTTTATGGAGGAAACACTCATAAACTTTGTTATGCAACTGATTCTCAACTGTACTTGTCAATGAAGCCTGATGGAACCAATCAGTTAGCTAAATTTCTTAAGAATGCATTAGGGACATTGAGACAGATTTCAGATAACCAAATATGTGTTCGTACATACGTACAGCAGCTTTGTGCAAAACATAATAAAATTTTATCCTGCACTTTCATTTTTAGTTGCTGTCTATTGTTCCCCAGCTCCAGGTTTAATATCATTTTGGCCAGTGCATGAGTAGAAAGCTGTTATGAGAAGAAATTGATCATAAACCTGATGATAGAGCAGGGGCAAAATTTTCTATTCTCTTATTAATATATTTATTTTCTTATTTTTATTTTTATCATCTGTGTAATAGGATAGCTAGTTAGCACAGTAGCTAAGATAGGGTCTGAGCTGTTTTTAGGTTCCAAATTTACATCACATCAAGATTACAAGTGTTAGTTACTATGTAAATCTGAGCATGGTGTATTTATTTTCTATCTGTCAAAAAGTTTTACATTTACCAACATTATATATGTTATCTATGTTACTAACATCTAAGACAGTTAAGAATTATGCTTAAATAAATAAACTATACAGACAGTCTAAAAAAGAAAAGAATGAAGCAGCACCAAATGGCTTATACCAATTAGAGGTCCCATTGCCTCATGTTTTCTGATGTTCTTTTTGGCGATGATACAATGGGCACAGACACAATCACAGACACACTCACAACCTCTGTTGCAACCCCATGGAGAGGTTAGTGACTCCTCACACATGCATGCAGTAGAGCATAGTAGTATCCTGCAGAGTGGCCATTCACCTCTCACTCACACACACACTCCCAGTGTGTTCTTATTCTTGACCTAAACTTTGTGTGCCACAATAGAGCTATATCATGTACACATATGCAGATGCACACTGATGAAGAAGAATATGGTGGACACACATGCATACACACACGCACATGCACACACACACACACACACACACACACACACACACACACACACACAGTAATTACAGAGACATACCAACTGTATTCATGCCCTGCCATGATTGCTTGTGACCCCACTGATATGAAACAAAAGTAACAAGCAACCCCTCTTCACAGGGTGCATTTTTGAGTCATGTGCAGTTCATTAATGTCAAAGATGGTTTTTTCTTTAATAGATTATTTTTTTCTTCTTTTTTTGATATGTGGAGAAATAAAACTATTAAAATAAAATAAAAATATTTTACAAGAAAAAGGTGATGATTACAAAATAGTTTTTTTTTTTTTTTAATGCTTAATATTCTTGTTTTTTAGTGGCAGTAAGCATCTTAGTAGCCTTTTTATTCATCTTACTTTCCCTTGTGGGGATCAAGAATCCCATGTTGCAAACCAGTTTAGTGGCAGGAGCTAACTTTTTCAACCTGCCACAGTGACTGATTGTATGATCAGAGCAACACTAATTGATATTGTCACTGTATTAGTACCATGAATTCTATAACTTCTTCAACATAGTAATTCAAAAACATGGTCCAAAAGTTTATTCATCCACAAAAAGGTTTTTGATATTAGTTAGACTGGCGAGCAGGGTGTACCCCACCTCTTGCCCAATGTCAGTGGTGGCAGATGCAGTTGTAGCAGCAGCTTTTTGTCTGAAAGCATCTTTACAAAGCTACCTAACCCCAGCTGACACTTATATCTGGATTGTATATCACAAAGTATGAATGGATATTCTTTAATTCTTCTGACAGAAATACTAACAGATCTTTAAAAAATATTTTGAGTTGATGCTGAGACAAAACTTAAAAATGAGAGGGGTTAGAGACAGTCCTCCTAAAACAAAAGAAAGAGAGATTAAAGGGAGCGAGAGGGGATATCCTCATCTTTGCTTAGCAAACAGGTGAAAGAGTGACAGAGAGAGTGACAGATTATAGAATGAGAAAAATCAAGAGCCAGAGAGGACTACTGCCATCCTGCTTTTGCTCACAAACATGCAATAGTAGCTCAAGTGTTGTAGGAAGAGGGGGACAGAGAAAGTAAGGGAGAGATCAATGGAGGAGAGCAAGAGAAAACAATAAAGCACAAGTGAACAGGAAGAATGAGATGTTTAAGGACAGAATGAGAAATCAGTGTATGAGGGGAGACGGAGAGTGACAGTGCCAAGGGCTTGTTGAACAGACTCCTTTTATGCAGAGGCACGGCTGCCTGACAGACAGCTCTGATATGGAGCATTAACACACGCGCGCGCTGTACACCCATAAACACCCAGCTAGTGATAGGGTGTATTACATATTACAAGCTGTTAAGTCTGCAGTCAGACCAGATGTTTATGTATGACAGGCACAAGAGGAGAATGTCGGGACATACCTGCTGCTTAGGGTGCATATTGCGCCGCACACACACACACACACACACACACACACACACGCACACACAAAGGTTGTTGTGTATATGTACATGTATTTTCATAGGTTTGGCCATATTTTCTATGAGTTATGAAACATTAAATGCACCAAGTAAAATGATGTGATCTGGGAATGCAGCAACATCACAAAATAGAAGAATGCATGTATTGGCTACTGGTATTTTAGTGTATGCGTGGCTAAAATACCATGTGGCAAACAACTGGTCACAGACATGAGAGTACTCACTGACATTACCCACAACCCAAGATTCAAAATTCAATACTTTACTGCCATACAACATAGTTGTTAAGTATCTTTGCATCAGTGTGCTCACAACACAAACAATCCCCACGTGCATAATCTTACACCAACACGGAGTTTTCACCATTTTAAGACTTTTTACACACTTTTTACACTCTAAGTGTGTTAAAGTTATGCACTGATTGTGTGACCTGGAAGCATCGAGACCGAAAACAATATCCTATAGATTATTTGTGCAGCAATTATGACAAAGTTGCATCCAACCAAATGTATGCAATGTGACCCTGTCAATGGATCTTGAGATCAGAGCGAATTTTGTAAAAAATAAAAATAAAAAAGATGGTTAACAAGAACATCTTGCTGATGGATAAGCTGGAGGATTTTTATTTTATTTTATTTTAATCAATGGCTGATTGAACCACATCAGCAATACAATATAAAATAGTATAATCTGTATAAAGATTATTGAAATTAATTATATGACATGATATAATGTGATTTGATATGATATGATCAAAGTAACATAAGTGGTAAAAAAGTAGAAAAAGTAGTGGTGAATAGTAGAAAACTATACTATATCTGTGTGTAAACTGTATCAAAGGTTATGACAAAGAAAGATGTAATGGAAAGATGTATATACTGTATGCAGTGTGCTCTGAAATAACTGGTGCAGATAGAACCATTGTCCTCATTGTGGACTTTTTGATGTCAGCTGTATGAGTCTTAGGAGAAACTTAGGCAGCAAAATTCCTGAATAGAAAAATATCCCCAAGTCACTGTGCATTATTCTGTAACAAATGTTGAGAAGCAGCAGTTCTGGCCTGATGCTTCTTATGCTCATCAGAGTTTAACAGTTGATGGTAAAGAAGGGATGCCATTATTTTTTTAAATCAAATTTAACAATCTTCTTGAATTTAACAGGGTCCAAGTAAGTCCAAGCAGTAATCTGACTTGGCAGCTCTGTCTGCACTTAATGTTTAACTGCTATCCAGTGGTTGAGCACCTTGTCCATCTGGCTGTTACTCAGATTTTAACACCGCGCCTGTACTTTCCTGCCATGGGAGTAAACCAAGATCTCTGTCTATCTTGTATTCTGAAGTGTTTTTGAAGGCGTGTGCTTGTCTGTGTAGTGTTTTTTCTACATAATGATGAACTGTAGATCAGTTAAAAAGACTTAGAAGTCATTAAAAACCAGCATTCATCTCCAATATTGAGCCCAAAAACTTTGAAAATATGAAGAATAATAAACAGAATTTGGTGTGCTTGTTACAGCGACAGCACTTCTTGCTCCAGAAGCAGGGGATCATGGGTAGTATACACTGCAGGGCCATGTTTCAGTTCAGTGAGTGGGGCTACGCAGTCGGAGCAGTCAAGAGATTGAAAGGCTTTGTTTTCAGTTCATGAAAACCACTTAACCGCAGAGGGTGCTGCTACTCAGCACAGTTGTATTTTGTTGGTTTAAGTAACATTGAGGATAAAAACACTAAAGAGGCGTCGGCCCCTTCCACTTTGCAACTCTTTTGCATTATGTATTTTTAAGAATAGAATAGAATTTTAGATTTGTAGTAAAGCCTGACAGGTTAGGATTTTGGCAACTAGAACTTGCTGTTTTTTAAGCAAATTGGACTAACATTTACTCAAAAGACACCTAGTATTTGCTTATAATGGTTGCTGAGGTGGTATCTCTTCTCCTCTCTGAATGTCACCATACACATGCACATACACAATGTGCTGCAGAGAGGACAAGACTTTTGATTGCACTTCAGTGCTCTGCTGGTATTGCCAAATTGCCACCTTTACCCCTGTACTCATTCATCTCTGCCATTCTGTCTCCTCTTCTCTGTTTGTGTCATTCAAAACAAAACATGGGTGAAGGACAGAAAAGAACGCAGTGGAAAACGCAAGGGTCAATCCACAACATCCTTTCAGGACTTGACAATTACATGGCTCACTGAAGACACTAAAACATGCCAAGACAACTCAGAGTGAATCTGCAGTGAAATCAGCAGATCAAGTGTGACTGCAATTCTTATATTTTATTACAATTACAATTAACCTTGTCCCCTTGTAGATCTTTCTTTCTTTCTTTTTTTTTTTTAACCTCTCATTCAGATTGCCACAAAACCCACAAACCGTAATTTGGAGAGTGGCATTAGAACACCAATATTAAGACAATACACTGTTTTTTTGTAAAACTCTCTGGGCAGCCCCTAGGGGATGAAATGTTAACAATACAAAAATGTTGAACTTAACAAGCAGTAAACTGATAACCCAGACAGCACGCTGTGTACAGTAAGGAGTGGGCAGTGTCATTTGGACCTCTCAGTCAGACAGCAGAATTTAAGAAGATGTGGGTTGAGTTCATGGGAATGACTACAAAAGGCCAATGGACACTGGCCCAGGTTTGTTTTATAGATCTGGGCAAAATGTAGGCTCCGGGCAATATGATTTTTTTTTTACATTTGGATTAGGGAATTTTGGAGTTCTCAGAGCCTTATTAATGAGTAGGATAAATGCCACAGGATCATTAAAATCTCAATGTACTAACCCATTGTGAACATGTTATATACAAGGGGAAAATTTGGCCTCATGTTGGCACTAGAGTAAAGGTCAAAGGTCACAAGAAAATTAGGAGTCATCCACTGGGGACCATGAAAATCTAGCTGTTAGTATTTGATATCATATGTTATCGACAAAAGTATAAGAGCTCCACTAAATAATATATTAACAATGGTAATGTGTAATGTGAAAGGTGTCGTTTGTAGTGACAAACCCACACAGAATTATCACCTCTGCAGTTCCCCTCAGCTCTATGGAGAATTCCAGCAATTTTCAGCTCATTGTTTATTTTTACAACCAACAGCTTTAGTGTTTTGGATTGCTCTTACTGCTCTCATCAACCATGTTTCCAGCTGCAGCAGGCAGCTGTTTTCAGTGACAAACCTCTGATAAATGACACTGTATGCTAAAAAAGAAGTGTCTACCAACCAGCAGATAGAAAAATTTAGGAACTAGCTGGTGAACATACGAGCATTTAACTGCTGGAGACAGATGTTTTCCTTTATCAAACCAAGGAGAGTGAACGTTGAACATTTTTGGGGTGACCAGACACACAACTCAGTTAAAGCTAATACTGCTTGGAGTCTGCTAGAGGTTGATAACATGTAGCCATATGAAATTTATGAGGTGATAATATTTTAAAGTTGCATTTAAAAAAAAGAAAAGCAAGTTGCCAAATCACAAATACACCAAACCTGCCTGTTGCAATTCAAACCAACTTTGGTTTGGTTCATTTAGGCTTGAGTGTCAGTTTTTAATCAAGGTCTGGTACAGACAAAACAAATTATTCCAAGAGGATTCTAGTGCAATGGATCAACCACAGAATTATTATTATTATTAAATATATACAGTATGTGATTTTAGCAGAAATTCATAAGCTAAACTATTTTTAAACCCATCTGCTGATCATGAATTGTCAAGGAAGCAGTCTGTGTAAGCTGCATACGTACAGTATTTATGGAAGATCATTTGGTAACCATGGTAACATGAACATGCATTAGCAGGTGAGTGTGGGAATATTCCCTGAAACATCAGTGAATGAAGGGAAGGAAGGTGAAGGAGTACACTAAACACACAGAACGTGGTGGAATTCAGTTCCATGTGGCATTTCATGACAAAGGCTTAATGTCTTCACCATAAAATTATAGCTTTCCTTAAATGCTCTTAGACAGTCCAGAACATTGTGTGTAGTACAAAGTGCACCAACTCTGGTTTTGTAAATATACATGAAATGCCCCTTCTTATGCCTGTTTTTCCCCAGTACATCATCTGTAGTTTCAAAGCTTTCATTAACTATCAGGCTTAAACAAAATGCTGTGCAGGGTTTTGACAGCTTTTGTCGACTTTTGCTCATGTCCCATTTGTAATGCTTTACCTGAAACTGTACATGAGATATGACTATTGTAATCTATGGTTTTTAGGATTTTGGTCGACTACTGTAACCACATGAGGTCAATCCGTATGTGTTCAGTGGCCATTATAGGGCTTTCATTCACTTTCAGCCACTGTTTCAAGTTACAACTAATCCAAAGTGATGACTCCTCCATGGTTGGAGCAGTAATGTGCCATACGGAACACAAGGTTTGTTGGTACCTCATGAAGCCATGTACTCATTTTTGTATGAAGCAACATTCACAAACACTTCAGCAATCAGTATGAAAAGATCTGTCTTTTGTGCAATTTCTTTCTTACTTTATGACTGCTCCAGTTTTTTTTGTTTTGTTTTGCCGCAAATTTGTTCAGAAATGCTTGCAATATCTTCTTAACATACTGTACATAAATGATTAATGCGGAAATCTCATCAAACTGTACCGATGATGGAAAGTGTTGCTTAAATAGAGTAAAATAATAGGGGCACCAGTCTTTACATAAACAACACTGTACATTGCTCCTCAGTTCTTATATATTTCACAATTATTTTCACATTATTATGTGGGGGCAGTGATTTTCTCCAGTGTTGTTATTATTGCAGTCACACAAATTGAAGTTTCTCTCACAAGGTCAGTTTTCAGTAAAATATTTTATTTTAAAAAATAAGAGGAGAAGCACAATGTCTTTTGAATTTGAATGGACACTATGTCAGGCTAATGAGCAATTAGGGAGCAGAAGTCTCTTAATTAAGTCTGGAAAAAAACGGTTTCTATTGTCATCGTCTGGTTTCTGAGTGGTGATGTGGAATGAGATGAGCAGATGAGTCTATGAGTGACACAGGTTAGTGATTAGATTCATCATAGAGAGAGCTAAAATAAAGTGACACTCATAACTTATTAGATGACTCAAATCTGCACATTAGAGGAAAAGAAGAAACAAGAGGCTTAGCAAAACACAAGACAGAGTAATGAATAAATATTTTTTTTGGGATTAAGGATGATTATGCTACAGAACCCCTTTTCACCTCTGTAAAGTTTTAATGTTGCCTGCAAACAAACCGGGCAGGCCACAGTACAAACATTCATGAACACCTTGGTAAATGCACAGATCGAGGTCGGGTCAGAAACATTAACACAGATTAATAGAAATGTGTTGTAAGTAGGGGAGTGAGGAGATGAGGACCTGGCAGGGTGCCCCGATCATCAGGACCAATGCAGAACTTTAACACCCTCAAGCTTCGCTTCACCAACAGATTCAATTTGTGTCAGAGTGAAGTCTGGAGACGGGTGTTCGGAAGGCAACCTCCACACTCTCGGCAGCTGGATGCTGAAAGCGCTTATGGAGCATTTCCATCCAGTACTTGAGACATGTGAGGACTTTGAATCTGTGGAGGCAGCTAGGCGAGAGTGGCTTGAACTCATGGTTCTTGTTGCCCGTCACTCCAGGCATCTCAATTCCCAGGTGCCGTGGCAGTTGGCCGAGTCAGGGTGTCACTGGAAGGAACAGCCGGTTCCAGCACATGCAAGTAGTAGCAGAGATCAGCCTGGTCCTCCACATGAACTCCTCTTGGCATGAGTGTGGCTTCTCCAGAATGGCCTCTGCCTGTCCAAACTACCTCCTGAAAATCTGTATTCGAATCTTCCTGCACACCACTATGACACGGTGAAAGCAGTTACCAAGTGGTGAAGTGCTGTCTTCAGGGCATGAAGACCTCAGGACAAAGCCTGGGCCAACTGAGCCACAGATTTTCTTTTTTCCCAAACTCTGTGTTCTCAAGTTCTTGTGCTCCATTTTTTTTTTTTTTTTTTTTTTTTTTTCAGTTTATAGGTAACTTTTCTCTTTTGTTTTAAACCTATTTCTTCAGACTGGAATGGAATGGACCAAATTAATTTAATTATCTATATCTTCAACATTTTAATGGTGTTTATACTATGCCTCTAACAACTAACAACTAAGGATGATAATTACAAAGACGAACATAATTTAAACAAACAAACAAAAAAATAAAAATTGTAAGTGGGTCTGGAGCCCTGCTCGGACCATGATAGTTACACATCTCCACACTTATTAAAGCCAACTTTTCCAAAGTAAAGAAATAATTCCACAAGGGAAAGTCAGAGTTCAAGAGACTTATTATTTGCTGTTATTTAAAATTGAAATTTTTAAAATCTGAAGTATAATTTTCACATAAAAAGCTGCTCTTGAGCCAGCAGTATCTCATTATCGTCACAATAATGGAACCCTCTTTGGCATTTTGTTGAGCTGTTTAAACCTATTACATTTTTGAAGATACAGATTTGCTCAGAGTCCTCAAATGGAAGCATAGAGTCAGCAAAACGCCTTTATTACATCAGCAGTGAAAAGTATGGAATACAGAGCTGAGAAATGATGGATACAGAGGGAGAGAGACAGAGAAGGCAAAAGGAATAGGATATTAGAGGGGAGGGGGAGCAGAGAGAGAGAATGAGTGAGAGGTATGGATTATAGATTTCCAAAAGAGGAAAAAATGAAATATTACTGAAGCCCAGCTGTGCTACGGCTACAACTTGCTGAGTTAACACATACGGAATCTAAAATTCATCTATCATCATCATCTAACTAGTCAGTGGATTCCAGTCCTATGCCATATATCACTGACAACCTCTCTTCTCTCCATCTCTCTGGATTTGACTAAACTTTGTCTAATTTGTCATATTATATGATGCGGAATACCTGTCTTTAGTTCTCCTATTCATCCAGATGTCAGAGAGGAATGTTTTCAGTGTGACACACTGTGAATGTGCACATACTTTTGTATCACTGTTTGTGAGCAGGTGCGTGTATGTGCATTTAAACTAACCCCCATTTCAGATCATCACTTGCTGAGTCAGCTCTGAGCCAGCAGAACAACACACACACACACACACAAATAAAAACTGATTTCTTCCAGCTACTTGGTTGTATGATTGTATTTAGAAAACATGAGCAAATTGATAGAATCAATGTGCTCTTTCAATGCTTGAAATAGATTGTACACACACACACACACACACACACACACACACACACATATGCAATAACTAACTACAGTATAAATATAGACAATTAAACACTTGATTAAAAAGGAATTCACTGCTTTTTGCTGGTATGAGACAGAATGTGAAGCCTAGCCTCCTGTGTCAAAAGTAACAGAAATGCTACTTTGGAAATACTTCCGTTTACATCTACCACCGATTAGCATTCCACTAGTCCTGTGTAGCCAGCATTTTGACTTCTTGGCAAAAGGTCTGATTTTACTGCCCAGCCAAATGATCTGATCATACATTATTTTCAAGTTTGATACATTTTGGGTCTGCTTACACTGCAGGTAAGGTAAGATGACAAAATATGAACCTGGTAATACTATCAGATTGACTCTGCATAACATTTTATACTTTGATTATTTGATATGATTATTACAACTCTGAATAGCTGCAGTAATTTCCTCCTGTCTTCACATATATGAGACAGCAGAATTAGCATGGTGTTGCGGTACATGGTAGTACAGCATTGGATGCAGTGTTGAGTGATGGACTGTGTAGCAGCAAAAGGGTCAGCCAGGAAAAACTTTTTGAGAGTGCTCTGTGTTTTTGTTGCCAAAGGAAGTTTTTTTCCCCTCTCTTTCTTCTTTTTTTTAAGGCAGACTAAGTGGGTATTCAGATCAAAACACAAGAACATACATTTACAAATTTAATGAGTTGCCATCGTGGAAGCATCAGGCTGCTTCAGGTACTGGTGAGAAGATGAAACACAGGCCAGAAGAGCCCTGTTTCCTAGAAACTGCAACAGAAAATACATGTTGTGGGAAATATAATCGCTGGCCAGATAATGTTCAGAGGCAACGAATGAAGCATTACATTTGCAAACAGCAGTTGGGGTGGATAGCAGGTGCACAGAGCACATGACTATCACACCACAGACCAAAGCTCATACCCAGTCCAGAGTCCTGTCTGTGGTTCGCTTTAGACAACAAAAGCACTTAAGATTAATCAAAGATCAAAAAAGCAAAATATATTCCAGCATGCATCTGCACACACACACACACACACACAAAAACAAACTTGCAAAATCACCCATTCAGGCAGCATGTCTACTTTGCAGTCAGATCCAACTTCCACTGATCCTCCACCTGCTGCAGTGATTTTCTTCTCATAGATCCTCTCCACAATGACTCTGGCAGCCCTCTCACTAATGTCCACAGTTAGCCACTAGTATCCCTCTTTCAGATGAGGAAGCACATCTGCTCCTAGTCTGTAGTCTCTGACTATTACTCTTGATGATCTCAAGATGCAAGTTTTGCTTCAGTAGACTATAACAGTAAGCTCAGAGGACACATGACAGCTCAAGGCATCTCAGCTCCCTACATCAAATGCACTTCAGTAGTGAACGCATCACTGTTCAAGGCACTGCAATTACAACACTACAGTTTGTCTTGATTGCCAAGACTCTCTTCCACTTGATCCACTTGATCTTCATTATCACCTCATCAGCACTGCAGTCTTAACCAGGTCTCACGGAAAGACCCACAACTACATTGGATTAACTGTGTTAAATAAAAGCAAAACATCTGTTAGGTATAAATTTGTATAAAACTACTACTAACACAATCCATGCTCTGACTTGCTTGTTTGCCTTTTTAGAACTATTTAACTATCAACAAATGGCACAGGCAAATTAAAGTTGAACAGGTTCATATTGGTAGCTGTGTTTTGTGTTCTATTGTTGATTGAAAGAAAATACTAACTTAGCTACAAGTTGTGTTGTTTGAAGATAATATTTGCTTTTGTTGTATGTTTTTAATGTTTAGTGAGTGTTAGAGTACAAACAAAATGTGTTGTTTTGGCCAGAAAGCCTCTGTTTCAGCCTGTGTTTTGAAAATGTGATCTCAGAGTGGACAAATGTGTTTAATGTGTTATTAATTCTTAATAACAAAAGTTCAGATCAGTCAGGAATAGAAGTATTAATGATCATTCAAGAGTGTGTAGGCTACAAGAGGCCTAGCTAATTCTCCTTTACATTACTTAATTAAATGTCTACAGTCAGGTAGGCAAACCCCCTTTTATGGCCAAATATGGGGGAACTTGTGACCAGACTTCCAGTTGGCTACTTTTCCTCACTGGCTGGCTATTCCATATCCTTGTGAAAAGCCCTGGATGGAGTCTCATCACTGAAACTCTCTGTTGCTAACCTCAGTAATTTTTTTTATTCACTTTCATTTGATCTCCCCTCATCAGTTCTGTAAGATCTCTTCCCTCACACTCTGCCTCATTCCTCTGTGGGTTATTGTTGGCTATATACTCCTGATCCATTTCTGTCCATCACTTCCACTTTCCCACGCTGTCAGATCCCTCCATTCACAATCCTGACATCACCATATCTGCCCAATCATTTTTCTCCCTGTATTCCTTGAGCCAATCAGTTACTGGACGCCATTATATCATTGCAAGTCTCAAGCATCAAAGGTTTCTATCAGCTCCAGCTGTACTCCAACACCGATGTCTAGACCTATCCTATATCCCATCTTCATATGGCCCTATGGTTCATGAAGATGATGGAGTCTAATCACGAACATTTTCTTTTGCTTACCTCATTTAGTTCTTTCACTTTCCTTGCATCTCTCCTTACTGAACGCAATTTAGATCTCAGATCTCAAATGTGCCACTACAGTAGCTGTAACATTACTCTGAATATTCAGTGACAACCCTGTTAAACCTTGTCCAACATCTCAGCTATTCAAGATGACATTCACCTCTAAATATTTGGTCTTTCTCTTGTTATTGACTGTCTCCCACTGTGGCCTTTACTTAGCTCATCACAGTGTGTGTCGACATATCTTTAGACAAACACACTCCTAATAACTCTCTCTCTCTTATTCTCTGTCTGGTTAAGTCTTGGCCCATCTCTCCTACTCTTTTCTCCTTTCTTTGCCGAGAGCTGGCCACAGTGGATTTCTACAGCCTACTGTTCAAACAAAGCACTGAAAGAATCTGAGCACTACAGGGAGGGCTTGATATTAAAACCAGTTTCAAAGGAATACTGAAGTGCAAGTGTGCACACACACATAAATACATGCAGATGCTTGAAATCAACACCAAAATATTTCTATATCTCTATACATATCTGTATCAGTATCTATCTATATATAAGTGTGTGTGTGTGTGATGACTGATGATACATGTTATCTCAATATCTGATGTAAGACAGTCCTCAGATCATTGTCAGGCCAGTCCAGTCAGTCCCCCTCATCTTGCTGTTGGCAGATGGTTTAGGGCAGGATACCATTAACAGGGGCATTGCTCATTTACTAGGGCATGTATATTTTGCTGTGTCTGAAGTTAAACTGTAATGCTAAATGAATACTTCTGGATCTGGTGACCGGGGAGGCCACTGAAGTTCACTGAACCCAGTTTGAGATGACTTTTGCTTTGTGACATGGGGCATTGTCATGCTGCAAGTAGCCATTGGAAGATGGTAAACTGTGGTCATAAAGGGATGAACATGGTCAGCAACAATTCTCAGATAGGCTGTGGCATTCAGACCATGATTGATTGGCATTAAGTGTCCAACATGTGCCAAGAAAACATTCCCCACATCATTACACCACCACCAGCAGCCTGGCAGGTTGGGTTGTTGGATTCATGCTGCTGATTCCAAATTCTAACTCTACCATCTGCTGCCTCAGCAGAAAGTTGTAAAGAGTGGTTATCTGAGTTACTGTAGCCTTTCTGTCAGATCCAACCAGTCTAGCCAATCTTCTCTGACCTCTCTCATCAACAAGGTGTTTCCATCCACAGAGCTGCTGCTCACCAGATGTTTTAGTTTGCACTATTCTGAGTTAACTCTAGAGACTGCTGTTAAAATTAAAAGAGATCGGGACTAGAGCAGTGTATCAGAAATACTAAAACCAGCCTGTTTCAGACAACATTTTTAAAAACTCACTGCAGCAGCAGTTTTTCCCCCAGGCTGCCTATTAATCAGCCTCCTTCTGACTCGACTACAGATTATGTCACACATTATCCTTAATTTGTATTGGCTAGACAAAGCCGTGTAAGGCTAGCTACAAAATGCTCACTTTTTAGTGTAGTTTAATTTTTCTTTTTAGAGGGAGGAGCATCACATTTCTTATAGCAATTAGATGCAGGTGTATGTGAATACATATGAATTTTAACATTTAGATTCTTAGATATGTATAAAGTGATTCTACTTACAGTTTGGAAAAACAAACACATCAAAAACTGTATGTCAGACTCAGTAACATAACAGTGAAAAGTGTTCGACCCAGTTCTGCTTAATAGGCATTTGTGACTTGAGCTGAGGCAAAGGCAAATGCTCTTATGCCTTTAAATACTTCTGGTCTATGGGAATCGCCTGAACTAAGTGGTGCTTTTGAAAATGAATGAGACAGTTAATAAAGAGTGGAAAGAATAGAGAGAGGACAAAAAGAACAACAGATTTACAGATTGGTTTCATCTTGCATCTTGCCTGCACTCTCCTGTTGTACATGTGGTTCTCTCTTCTAACTTTCTCTTATCTATCTTTCTCCTATTTCCCCCCATCATTCTCTCTTTTCCTCTTCTCCACATATCAAAACTGACAATTGGTATACCTAAATGTTTGACCCTTAACAATACCATCACGGTTGACATAACAGGCATAATAATTATGGATGTAGTGGGCCATATGACAGTATTCTTCGATGTAGGTTATGTGAGGGAAGGGTCTTTTGATAATCAAAAAGGTGTTTTATCATTAATAAATGCTGTATTATCAGCTTTTGTTCACATTACATTTTGTTACATTATTATACGATGAAAAAGCCTCAAGCTTCTTGTGAAAATGAAAGATTGTGACCGCATACAGCAATAAAGCAAGACTGAAAAGAATGTCAATAACTGCTAGAATGTTCTTTACAAAACTAACAATTTCCTCCAGAAACACACAAAATACAACTAAGTAGGGACCAAAAATGTTCCCAAACAATTTCATTCACCACAATTAAATGCCTTTAACATTGACTTTTTTCAAAATCAAAGGCACAATGCTTTTGCAGCTGCAAACTGTGATTGTAGTTTTCCAAGCACAAAGAGCAAATTGTGGATATTAATTCCAAAAGGTTGGTGGACAAAATGAATACATTCAGTTTATGCATGAATTTTAGTCGACAAAATAAAACTGGGACTTGAACCACTGACCTTGAAATAAGACAGGCATACTAGCAATGAGGCCATTGGACAATTATAGTGGTTAGGATTTTGGATAGGATTTTCAAACCTATACATCAAATGAAATTTAGAACTTGTAATATTTAGCTGTGAATGAATATTTTAGAATAAGAAAAAAGTAATAAAAAAGTTAATGTAGTACTGTTATGTAAGATTATACATTATAACATTGTGTATAAGTTCATTCAGTCACACACCATACTTCTACTACTGTCGTAAATGTTTTGGCTGCGATCAGTTTATTTTAGAAATTCTGCATTTTATATTTTAGAAAACAGAACTGGGACAATAATTTGGAAACACAAAAATTTCTCCATACTCTCTTTTTCCTTTTTCCATACTTCTTCCATACTACTTCCAGACTTGGAAATCAGATTCATTTACATACTTTTCCATACTGCTTAGGAAGCCTGTAGGCAGAAAAACTACTTTGTTAGGTTTAGGCTAAAAGAATAAGTATTTTCTAAAGACATTTGTTGTCATGATTACAATAATAAAAATGTGGTTAAGGTTGTGAAATGATCATGGAAACAACATTGATAGTGATCAGTTTGAAACTGGAAACAAACAAGTCTTCTCTGTGAAAGTCCTGTGTATTGTCAACCCATCCGTCGACCCAATTTGTCAACACTCACCTAGCAACAAAACATAACTAGGGGTCATAAGAAGCTGCTTTCAGTGATGACCTATGGGGTCAGTCTTCTTTCAGCAGATGAATGTGAAAACCTTCTAATGTCAAACTCTGCACATGTGTAACCCTGCACAGAGTAGCTCAAACGTCCAAATGAAGTAACAAGAGGCAAAACACATTTTTGACTGGAGGGAGAACTTGAATGTTATGATTTCTGACAATTTTACTAATAAATCGTTTGGGGATCTGAGAAAAGAAATCCCATGACAGCTTTTATCACAAATAGGTGTCTTCAGAATTGTTCACGCAATTTTGTATTTTTCAATAATTTTCTGTCCCTTTTTGAAAATCAAATTTACCTTGAGCTTGAAAGGGGTTTTAAAGAGATACACTCTAAACAAGCTCTGACATACTGGTGATGCAATGATGTCATAGTCTGCGTTTGCTTTTTCTGACCATATTTTTGACTATCTGCCTGTTTTGTTTTTTCTTTTCTTTTTTTTCAGTTTGTGAAGAAAAAGGTCAGAACAGTAAAGGTGAAAGCCATGGGATGTATGAATGCTTTCTCTTTCTTTTTATTGTCACATCTCACCTTGAAATTGCACTTCGACTGTCCTTGAATGTGGCCTAATTCCTTTTGAAACCTCATATGTCATCTCCAACTGAAGACAAAGCAGCTGTAGCAAAGGTTGGATGGAGTATTTTTCTAAATGGACTCCTGTAGAAATATTTTTTGATAGGGACAGTTTCTACAAAAACCCAGGTTAATAATGCCACAACACTCTCAGCCTTGAAAAATAACACCTTCACAGGAGGTTTTAGGCTTTGAATTGATATTTCCAGCAAGTTGGCTTGAATTTTAAGCAATCCGTGAACCTTAATCAGAATATGTATATTTTGAATGGAATGTCTGAATGATGGCTCACCAAAGGCAAGCTCATTGAAAGGCCTCCAGGGGCTAATATTTTCACATCAGCAGTGTCTTGCAGAAACTGCCAAGGGTTGACAGGTCAACTTGATCAAGTTCCCCACTAATGTAGCTACTTGCATACCATGCATTATCAGCAGTATTTGCCCAAAGGGTCATAAAATATTTTCTACTGGTGAAGGATGAGCATTGAAAGAGAAACAACACACACATCCAAATGAATGAATGAAGGAATGCATGAATGAATAAAATGACAATAAATAAATAAATAAAGTTAGTTCCACAATTACACAATCCATATTTAAAGAGCCATAGATGTCACTTTCTCTCTCCATAAGTGCCTCATTAGTCCATAATGCAATACAACCACAAAACAGGATGCTAAAGCTAATACTGTCATTATTGTTGTCCTCCAATGAACCATGTAACCCACCTGTCTCCCTATGAGTGACATTATAACAATGATTTCTGTCCTCGCTTTTAAGAGATCACAGATATTAGTCACATGGCCACGAGAGGTTGTCTAAAAAATTAGACATAACCTGTTTTAATTCCAGTTGTATCCTTTTTCTGATACTAACAGCCTCAGGTTTTCAGACCCAGCCTGTGGAATGTCTGTCGCCACAATGATTCAAT
Organism: Lates japonicus; assembly: GCA_033238685.1. Taxonomy (NCBI): domain Eukaryota; kingdom Metazoa; phylum Chordata; class Actinopteri; family Centropomidae; genus Lates; species Lates japonicus. The sequence goes on along the minus strand of BRZM01000013.1, from coordinate 4,288,080 downwards.
GGAGGCTTGAGGATTGAAAATGACATTTCAAATTCACCTATAACAATAACAATAATTGATAGAAGAGCGGTTTTTCATAGAGACTGTCTCTTCAGTAACAAAAAGGACCTCCAGTTAATAATGTGGGTGAGTAGTGAAGTATAGATTATTAGATTAGAGTAACAAGGATATACTGTAGTTTTGAAAAGATACATTGCTATTGACCTGAAGCTTTGAGATGCTCTGAGTAACACAAACATACTTCTAGTCCTCTTTGAGGTGTTTTATGAGGTGGAAAATGAAGACAATGTGTTTTGGTGAGAAATAACAAAAATGAAAGAAAATTTTCTCATAGCCCACCTCAGGCCAGAGCGCCATTGTCCCAAAACAATAAATAATTTGGAGGGAGTGCAGTAAACAAGTGAGGTAAAAGATGAAAAATCCAAAAGCTGAATAATGTAGATTAAATACTTTAGACAGGAATAAAGCCTGTGAATGCCCAGAACATAACCACATATTTTCTTTCAACCATGGCCACATATAAAAATACATGGGATTTGAAACTTTGAAAATAATTTATACAATAAAGAAATAAGAAAAATAAAGTGCCATAGTAAAGTGAAATAGTGCCGTGGAACAATTTTTTATGAAGGGCCATTATAGGAAGTCTTAAAAATTTCTACCACTCTACACCAGATGTTGTAGTTAAAAAAGTAGACATGATAACCAGCTAACCCTAAAATCAATCTTCATCCATGCTACATTTTCTCAGCAAATTTGGACATCTGACAGTGAGCACTGTGGCATTTGCATCATGTCAACACTGGTGATTCTGCTTGTATTTACTCATTGTATTTGACAACCACTCCTTTAAACAAGCATAAGTAATAATCAAGCATCATTTTATTTTTCTTTCATGTGATATTGTTTCTCAAACACAAACAACAGCAGGCCTATATCACGCTTCGGCCAAAGGAAAAACACAAGATATTTCTTTTTTAATCATGGTGAGCTTTTTTGTCGAGGAAATCTGGTTTGGAAAACAGTGGTAGCTTTATGGGGGTGGACACAGTAACATGGACACCTGTGCAGTATAATACAATCTAATGCAATAGCCCTGCAGTAAATATCACCTTGATATACCAACAATATCTCAAGTTCAGTTTTAATGTTGAAGCTAAACTGGGCAAACAGAAGACCAGAGGAAATAATAAATGAAACTGAAGAGAGATAGTGCAAGACTATTCAAGAGGAGGTGACGAGAGGCATGACAAACAAAATAGTAAAATAGAGGAGAGGGAAGACTAAAAAAGGCTAAAGAAAATAAGACAAATAAGTGAGAAGTAAAAGGGGAAGGAGAGATGAAAAGGAGAATGAATAAAAGATGGGGGATGAAAAAGTAAGATGAGGAGGCACAGAAAGGTGGGGTAAGAGAGGAGAAAAGGAGAAAAGAGGTAAGAGTCCGAGCATATATTAAGAAAATAGAATAGGAAATAAAAGGAAAAAAGGTAATGTGAGAGGAGATGAAATAAGATGAAGAGAAGATGAGGAAAAAAAGACAAGAAATGTCAAGGAAAAGACTTTAGGGAGAAGATGGGAAGATAAAAAAAGACAATGTAAGATAATGAAATAAGACAAAAGCAAAGTGAAATGAAGAGTAAGCAAACACAAAGACAGAGAACTGGTTATGAGTGAAGACAAACAGAAGATAGGAAGGAGGGAAAGCAGTGGAGCATGGGTAATGTGTTGGCAGCAGAGAGAGAGAGAGTGAGCAGAAGGCTTGTAAATGTTGGATGAGAGAAGTATACATGGCACTGTGACTCACTGGAGCTGCCCCAGCACTTGTGAGGGCAAGTGCTTTACACACACACACACACACACACACACACACACACACACACACACACACACACATTCACACACATTTCTTTTTACCCCTCTTGTGAGGACTGTACTTGTTTCATTCCCTACTCCTCTAACCAATCTAGTGCTCCAATTTTAAACTTTAATTCTACCCCCCCCCCCCCCCCCAAAAAAAAGTATAATAACATAGTGATTTTATTCTTTTCCCATTTACCATCACTTTTATGGAACTTCAAAATTAAACAAATAATTAATCAAGTTATTTTACATTTGTTAGTTAAGTCCAGTTAGGGGCTTTTCTTGCATGTTCTCCCTGTGCCTGTGTGAGTTTCCTCCAGGTGCTCCAGCCTCCTCCCACCATCCAAAGACATGCAGGTTAATTGGTGAATCTAAATTGTTCATAGGTGTGATTCATGTCACAGTGTCACTTTTCATGACAGTGGTATTGTAATATGAATAGCTGTCCAGTCATTTGTTTATTGTAAAATGCAGTAAACCCATATCGGTCAAATTAGTGTAAACCTCTCAAAAAACCCGATTCACAGTTGTAGGCCACTGCATTATTTGCAGTGACCCCTGCAAAAACAACTTGTTGAATATTAGTCTGGCAATCTGTTAATACTGAACATGACCAAGTATAGAGACACCTTTACCCTCACATCTACAGAAACAGTCTTCTGGAATCAGACAACGCTGTCTATCTATGTCTTTATAGTTTGTTAAAATCAGCTTTAAAAATACAAGCCATTAACATTAATTCATGATATCCATGTTATCCTTTGATCTAAATTAAATGGGTCACATAGTTGTTATTCTTCTAAGTGACAGATGTCTGAAGCTAATTCAGATTAATATCTCTTTAATGAAGCTCTGTGTGAGACAGGTGAGGCTTTTGAACCATTTACACAAAGCACTGTGCAACTGAATGTATAGGGCATCTTGTATTTTTCTATAAATTTCCAAAGCTCAAGAACCTATAGATCACACATTATTTACGTAACTGCCCATTATTTGGCTCTTAGTGACCATCACCAGTGATATTAGATTGATGATTTTATTTGCCTTCCCTCCAGTCGGTCATTGATTTCAGTTCATATCAGTGCACAATGGGGGGGGAACTTTCAAAGAGCTGAAATTTGATTTAGTGAAGTAATCGATTAGAGTGAGTTATGCATTGCTTTGTTTTTGTATCATATCTTCTTTTTTCCTTATAGTATCTTTTTTTTATGTAAATGAATTTCAAAGCATGGACTCTGCTGCTGACTTACAATATAGTGGGTTCATGAGTTAAGAGCGGGACTTAAATCTATGTATTGACTACAATATTGAGAGTTAGCTGTGAATGGTGCTCCACTGATGAGCTCTGCTGTGGGAAAATCAAACCCAGAAGACTACATAAATCAACAAAACTGGGGGTGGTGTATGCAAATTGGACTGCATCATATATTAAACTGTTGTCATACTTTCACAATGCAGCCCCCACCTTACCCATAACAAAAATAATGTATTTTGGTCTGTGATATAAGTGATATTAAATAAACACTGATCAGCCACAACATCAATATCAGGTAATTGTTTTAACATTAAAATCCAGTACGGGTTTTAATACTGTGGCTGAGTACTGTATATATATGGTTTGTACATATGCCTATAAAAAAAAGAACGAAAATAAATTTCTGATACACATCAAAGTCAGTTGATGAGATGTTCACCTTACTATTCACTTTCAGCTCCTAATTTTTATATTTCTGTAGCAGTTCTTTAATCTGTCTATTCACACGTAAGGAGATATTTTCTGTGCATGTAAATATGCAGTGTGACATGCCTCCCTCTTTCTCCCCCACTGCTTCTTGTGAACACAGCACACCAGACAAGTATAGTGCTTTTCTTTCTTCCCCTGGTTGGGCAGGTAAAATATTTATGAGTGTTTTAACCTCTGGCTGACCCCAGTGCAGCATTACAAGGGGCCTCTTAGAAAGTTCCCAGGGAGGTGGAGAGACATTGACTAATATACTGTAGAGAGAGTGGGAGAGTTCATTTTTTACAATGTCTGACATGTCCTCAGGTTTTGAATGATAGTGCATTTGAATATGTTGGAGGGAGGAAGTTTGATTCAAAGGTGCAGCACAGGCATGAAATGTGTAAGGTGACTGTGCATGCATTGGGGAAGCCACAAATGCATGCATCTATGCAGTCAGACGTGTGAGTACCGCCTCTTGCATGCATCCATCCATTTTTTTCTGCGTGTGCTCTGCATATATCCCTGCCTTAATTTCAGCCAGCCAAGCATAGCTGTCAGTGCACTAAGTGCCTCTTAGTTTTTGCTGCTATTGTCTTTGTTTTCACTTTTTTTCTTTTCTCATTCCCTTGTCAGTATCTCTCATGTCTCGCCTGCCAATGTTACTGTTCTATTGACAGGTCATAATTTTACACCCCAGCAGTTGTTTATCTGCTGCTTACATGACTGAATAATAGCTGGGGAAGAGAAAGGTTCCCTAACAGCTTAATTATGTCCTCTGTCACATTGTTTAAGGAAAATAAACCAAACTGTGTCTTCTTCTTCACGTTTTTTTTTTTTTTTTTTTTGTGTGTGTGTGTGTGTGTGTGTCTCTTTTTGTGTGCTCTCTGGTTGTTCTGCTATAAGTGTTGTTCTCACTGATTGTCTTTATTAACACTGAAATGCATGGAACACTGACATGTATCTGTTGTTGTCTTCAAGAAACAAACTGAAGGTTTTGAGGTAACAAGTTTCTCACCAAAATCACCTTTTCAGGATCAGCTTCTACTGCAGGAACAAAATGATTGTGGATAAGTGGGTATATACTGCTGATTCCCCTTCTATTATCTCTTTTCTTTCTTGTCATGAGGAAAGCATCAGAATGACAACTGAAAAGGTTTTTTGACTGCAGCATCTTGAAAACAAGACAGCCTCAGCCAAGGTGGACTTAGAAACAGTATTTTGGTTGTTTGTGACATCACAACTTAATGAGCAGATTATTTTTTTTTACTGTATTCTTAGAATTAAGAATAAGTGCCAGAGACTCGGGAGGGCGGGCATCCAGGTTTAGGTGATGTAATACGCTAGTGAATTTTTTCACTTCAGCTTCCTTTGAATTTCAGCAAAGCCTACTGTTCTCATCAGGGGTGCAGTGGTCAGCCAGCAAGTGGTGAGTTTAGTCTGGCCTAATGCATTATAAATTACAGTAGAGATGTGTGATAGATACAGGTTATTTTATAGTCAAGTAATGCAGATTAATGACAGCCAGGTCATGAGAGGTCATGCACCCTCCGGAGAGTGTTTGAGAAAGAGTGTGACAGAGAGAGGGGAAGCGAAGGTGGAAGGTGGACTGCCTATTGCACACAATGTCATTTTTTTGACCCAACCCACCCATGATATTTTCTAATAACCTTATAGGAACCCACCCGACCCGGTGGGTGGGTTGGGGGGTCTCCTGCTGCTGCCGGAACATCAAGGGTTGTGATTTTTGTGGCTTTTGCGATGTGTGTATTGAGCACAGAGTTGTTAGACCTCAAAAGGCTCAGGAGCATTTCTAACTGTGTCTGCAGTCTAGCCATGTCCACATGCAAACCTGAAAGTGGGGGGACAAAAAGCTATATAATTACAGAGAGAGAACCAACAATTCCCACCATGAGCAAACACTAGGCGAGAGTGGCAAGGAAAAACTTCCTTTTAAGAGGCAGAAACTGGAGAACTTGGGGTGGGCGGCCATCTGCCTCGACTGGTTGGTCAAGGCTTTATCGCAACAAAACTATCACAACAATCAAAGGCTTTATCACAACAAGAAAGCTGTCCATATGTCAGCAAACCACCTGAATGACACAGGAGAACATGTGATGTATGTAACTTGCGAGTGTATAATAGTAATCTCTTTTTTGAAATTTTACAAATGCCACTGTCGAAACTAAACAGGCCTTTTGTGTCTGAATAACTGATTTCACCTGACAACTGCCATAAATATTCCAAAAAAGTAACCAGGCCATATCAGCCACGTCTAATAATCAACTCTTGCTTGTTAAGATTTCACAGCTCTGAACCTTCTGCTCAGTTGCAGTAAGAGCCTCCAGGCTTGCCTGTAATTGGTCAGAATAGAGTGACCAGTTTGTTCAGACTGAAGAAGCCACATGTCCTGCTCAGTGTCAATTGAGCAACACATATCAGGAAGAAGAGTTGGAGAATGACTGCTGTGGAGTTTTTAGCATTGAGTGGAACTGCAGGGCTTTTCCACAGTGGGCAGACATATGCAAATACTTCCGCCCTTAGGGCCTACTGCTGAGTGTGTGTGTGTATGTGTTTGTGTGTAGGTGTGTGTACGTGTTGAAAATGTCAGAGGCTGAGAATGCAGCGTGCAGGCGGACCATTGACGCATGTCCAAACCTCGGCCACTGTCTCTCTCATCTCAGACACACACACACACACGCCAGCACACTGGTCTCTGACACATCCCTGAGGCCGATCAGTCCATTGTACAGGCTCTCCAGTGAGCCATAGCTTTTACATATATTAAAATGAGCCTTGGGTACAGAGCTTCCCCTGAAGACCCGCTACTCTCAGTCACAGTGCACACACACAGAAACGCACTGAGGACACAGTATATACACACAGGCTGGAAAGCCACAGTGTTCTGTGTTTGTGAAGACAGGAATGTAGAGAAAGCAGCAGACCATATCTGAGGCACCACTGGTCTCCATTTTTCACTGAAACTCTCTTTTTTTTAACTTAAAGGGATTTTTTAAAACTTTATTCATCTCTGGGAGCCCAAATGAAAGAACTTTGACTTTCACTGGGGCCCAGATTCATAGAAAACATAATTACTTTAATAATGTGGGTGAACTAAAACCAGTTCAACAAGATTTTACTGGATGTGAAGTGAAAGTCTGAACCAATATTAACCTTTAAAAGTTAGTTATTGTATAGTTCTTGTAATTAGAGACATGGAAAACTGAACTTAAACAAAAATATACTTTGTCAACAATATGTCATAAGCCTATTTACAGAGGAACAGGAACTTGTAGAATGTTCCTCTGAAAATCACAAAACTATTCATAAATTCAACACAGCTAACTTAACTCTGAACATTGTCTATACTTTCTGTCTAATTAGTACCAAAATGCATGGTTCTGGAAATGCGCGAGTCAATTATAAAGAAAGTACAGTTAAATAAACACTTTCAAGTTGATAAAACTGAGGTTTAGTATGTTGAGGAAATACAACAAAAGTTGTTTTTTAAGATTAAATATAGAAAAATACGTAAAATACATTTAAAATTGTTTTGTTGAGGACAATGTTTTCTTACTTACTGTGGCCTTTGTAGTGATTTACACAGAGGCTCAATGATAAAAATAATAAAAACAAAAAAAAAAAATATGTCCACAGAAAGGGACAGTCTTATCATTTTCTCAGTTGGTATCTGAAGGCTCAAATTGTATCATAAACATTTGTTTAAAAATGTAAAACCCTATGATTTCTGCAGGCCTAACAGTTGTTGACAAACAACAAATGTAACAAACAAATGTAAACATGAATGGGTGTATCATAAACACTGATCACCAAGGTACAACTTTGTTGTCAGGGTAGTCACCATGTTGCTTCTCCTTCTACTCTGAAAGTTGCGAAGGTACCATATGTAGTGGTACTCCCAGGGCTGTGGCTGAGGGACTAGTGTAAACAACCCACGACCCATCTAAAACAAACATTTATGCAAGCACATCCTCAAGTCCAACACACCACCATTTGGCATCACCACACCTGAATCACATTAACCAGGTGTCTTTCAGTCTGACTGGGACATACCCTGCTTGCTACCATTATTTCAGATAATACAACCGCTGAAGAAAATGTTTTGACAGTACTGTTTTGATAATGTCAGCTCAGTGCTTCAAAAACAAGGAGATGCAAGAAAAAGTATTTATAGATGTGTCAGAACAGTCACTTTACTGCAGCTACTACCACACTTTACTGGAGATTGTAAAGCCTTATTATGCTATAGTGAAAACAAAACTGTGTTAAGTCTGTCATTCTTTTAGGTGGAAAACACATTTAGTTTTCCAAATAAAAATACCACAAATGAAAATCATTACACTGATATGAAGGAGGATGTTGGTTAGGAGGTTGAAAATGTCATTTTTCTTTTCACTGTGAGGCAAACTGAAATGCATTGGCCTTAACTTATCCCAAGACGTGTGAAATGCTCAGCAGTAATAATAATAAGAATAAAAATATAATAAATGATAATAGAAAATAAAAGAGAAAGTGGGACAGAAAGAAATGGTGAGAGCGGTATGTGTGTTTCTGTTTCTTCACGAATCCAGAATTAACAACTAAAGAACATCAAATGTCAACTGGCCTACCCTTTAATCATTGTTCAGGTGGTTAATTAGTCCTTTTGGCACCGACAAATTAAATTAAATATAAATATAAATTAAATTCACATCTCAAGATGAAGAGTTTTCAAGCAGAAGGAGCACTTACCAGAAACCGTTTCCTCCAGTGGTGGCTTGAACTCCGCTATTTCTTCTGAAGACCTGAAAGTGGAGTAGGAGACACATTATTGTCTATTGATTCAGTGAATGAATATTGAAGAAACGTGCCTCAATTGTACAAAAGTGTAATGAAGAAGGTGTTCGGAAACAAGGAGAAAATTTCAACAATGCCTCTCACTGAGGGTGTGTCTGCTCAAGCATAAGAATGAAAAACTTAAACAAGAGGAAGCATTTAGACAAAAGTTATTTCACAATAATTTATCTATTGACCAGATTCAGAGATTACTCTGTTTTTAACAAAATGGACACAGGAAGTACAAGTGTGGTACAGAGGACAAGAAAAGTCTCTACTTAAGTAAACTTGGCACTTGAATATTAACTCTTGACCATGAAGAAAAGAAAATGAAAAAAAAAAAAAAAACCCCAAAGATTCCTCAGAGATGCAAAAGAGGAGAGCAGCCGCTTTATATGCAACTACTGAGACAGTAATTACTACGTATCCTCCAAAGAACAATTGTCTTCACTGCTTTATTATCAAAAAAGATTTAATCACCACTGAGCCATGGCATAAACACATTTGGCTTGAAAGTAGATTTACTGTGTTCAAGTGCTTATTTATTTCAGAACCGCAATTATTAGCATTATGAAAGTGTGTTGCTATAGCTATGACAATCACTTGAATCCAGCTGATGAAGGGATGAACATTAGTGGTCAAGGACAAACAGAAATGTTGTTTCTTTTTTCTTTTTTATGTGCCTGCGATGTGATTCCATGACTATCAAATGAAAGCTTGCACAAGCAAATAAGGCTTGACACCAATAAAGGTGAACATACCTGTTCATTAATAGTCCGTATTATAAATTCAGCATATCAATTCAATCAATACAACAACACAATCCTGTCATATCCACCGCTATGCTGCTCTGGGTTTCCTTTTTTTCACAGAAATGTTATTTTCATTCTATAATTCTTTCAAATTGGTTCTACTCTCAGTAGACATTCATATACAATATTTTTAATGTGTTTTGGAGGGAACATAATGCTGAAAGGATAAAATGAATCACAAAAATATCAACATAATAAGCGAACAATTTTACCAAATGCATCTGTAAAAAGATCCTTGCAAACACATTTCATTTGTTTTCCTACAACAGCTGATATAGTGAATTTCCCTGGCAATGAAAACAAGATGGGGAATAAGAATTGCCTTGGCTTTTTTTTAAATATTTAACCAAAACAATGGTCTGTCCTTAATGTTAAGCAAGAGTTTCAGATGCAGGATGTGAACTCCCGACTTCTGGAGTTCAGTACTTAAATTACAGTTACATTTAATTCCTTGCTGCCAAACAAGTCCACACAATGCTGATTAAGCCTATCAGGGCCAGATAAATCTCTCTGAATTCCACATTATGGCAAAATTCTAAGTCTGGAGTCTGTGGTGACATTCGCGCATTGCTGCAGCAGTAGCCATGCGTTTTTACGTCAACCAGCGATGTTGATTTGCCAGAGCTAAGGAGGAGGGCAACCATAGTGACAGAGATGGAGTAGGCTATGGCAACTACGAGCATGGTGGATGTTCAGAGGAAGGATTACAGTCTAAAAAAGAAAGTGACTGATCACCTGTAGGCATACGTCATTAGCACACGTCAACACTGTTTGTGTAATTACTGTTGCTGCCAGAAGGGGGAAACAAAAGTTTTGCACTGCAGCTTTAATAACTGAAATGAAGCCCACTGTGTTGAGGCAGAAAACGCCGACAGGCTCTGTTACAGAGTAAACTCATGGATCTGCAGAGGATGACGCATCATTCTTTAGAATACATGGCTATGGGCTTTCATGGGTTACAGGTTTACATACACACCCATACACAACAGTGCAGCCCCACCACGCCCCACCCCCACACATAGACGTCTGCACTTTTAAAGTGACTGAGTGAAGATAAAAATCTACCAAGCAGAGTGCTTATTCATAATTCACAATTTGAGGTCACACTATCTACCCTGACACCCCCCACACGCACACACACTCACCCCACCCCACCCCACCCCATCCAACTTGAACTTGTGAACTCTGCATTCCTTTTCCACAAAGTGAGGGCAATCAAAGTGCACCACAGTTGTTCCTAAGTGTCTCCAACTGGAAACCGTGAAGTATGGAGAGACAAAGACAGAGAGAGAGAGAGAGAGAGAGAGAGAAGTCTACCTGTGTTATGGAGTGATGGAGGTCAAGAGGTTGTCATTGCCAAAAGCTGCTAATGGAACATAGAGTATCTGAACATAGCACCTTGTGGCTCTTGTGAAATCAGGGCAAACTAAACAGAGTTGCAGTATGCGTTGACTATGGGCAGATCGAAAAGGTCAGTGTTAGGGTGGTTAAGAGATGTTAAAAATAAAAGTCCAGAAATGAAAAAGCCCCCCCCAGAAGAAAACTGAATACCCTCTGAAGATTGGATTATTGACAAAGTTTATATTTTATTGATTCTTTTGTTTTGTCATGTGAAGGTGATCCTGCTTACAATTATATTTTTGGAAAGGTGACATGTTCTATCAATGCAAGACTCAGATCATTTGAAGATAACTATTTATTGTTGTAAATTAGTTTACTAATTTTGAAATGATGAGAAAAACACAAAAAAGTGTTCTCAGGGTCACATGGACATGTAGGAGCAAAATTCTTGTGTTTGCTAGATTAAGTTTAAAAAAGGCAACTATATACAGTAGGTGATGTGGGATGTATTCCCTTGTATTGTATTGTATTTTGTGGTAACTATTTGAAGAAAATATGCTGCTTCTGTTACCAAGGGTTTTGTAGCCATGCTAGCCTGACTGCCATAATGGCAAAAGTATTGCTAGAGGTTCCTTATGTGTAAGCAGATGATTTCAAGTTACATGTTACAGTGGACTTGCAGTGCTGTAACATGACTTTTGACTTATAGCACAGTCTTGCAGTGAAAAATGAATAAATAATAATATTAACAATAATAATAATTTAGTTAAGGTACTTTTGGCTCATTGAACTGACAACACATAAATACAGACAGGATAAAAGCAACAATATACATCATGTGGTGTGTAGTCTTTCATAGTGTGCCCAGTAGTAGCTGAATATAGTTGCCTCTGTATGTTGTATAAGTATGTTGACAATGCGATTTGTAGATGTGGCTGGGTACTGTACAAATTTTTAAGATGGCTCTTTCATAAGGGCATCAAAAGTTTCACTGTAGTTGGTCATAAACATCTCACTGACGCTACATCAGACAAGCTAGGTAAACATGCAAAGCACATTATTATATACTACTGTCTACCTCGAACAGTCTTCATAGATTGGTACCAGAGGTCAGGAAGCAGTAGGCCCCGAAAAGGATCTTCCTCACGTGCATCGAACTGTGTTAGCCCTAATGTACAGGGAACAAGTCTGGCACATAATTGAGCCGTCTTCACATAGACTTGTTGTAAAAACATTACCAAGATAGCTAGTGCATTCAACTTACTGGTTATCTCTCTTATACAGTCTAATGGGAGGCAGGGGTCTACTATGGGCAAATCTGGGAGATTGAAAATACATGCAATGAGTTTCAGTTTCACTGAATGTAATGTTGTTTAGATGACCAAAATATAAAAGATGATTGAAACAAAAACAGCAGAATTTATTACAGGGCTGTATTGTGTTGCACAGATATTCATATTTTTTTCAGGTATTTCAGTATGTGAAGGTTAGTAAAATGTTAAACTTTACTCAACTAAGATTTTAGTGAAGTTTCTTTATGAGTAAAGTTAAGGTTTTAGGCAATACTGAAACATAAAAAAATTCCATTATGTTTTAACTTCACCTCAAGAAGGTTAAAGGTCAGCCTATAGAGCAGCCAACCTGCAGCTGATAGGCATTCTGTGTCTCAAGGGCCTGTTTCGCCAGGGCGGTTTCATTGGAGCGGTGTAATTTCAGCTTCAGCTCTCACACAGATAAATATTGAAAGTTGAAGTCAGGAACAAAGAAACGACAGATAGCATAGTTAACCGGCTGGTTCCTGGCACTGAAAGAGTATTAACTCCTAATTTGTCAGTTAGCACTCCTGCTTTCCTGTCAAGGCTCGTTGACTGCAGCCTTGTTATGCTAGTGTGTCTCTAAATGTACAGCTGTTCAGAGTTTATGTGGGAATGACAGCTCTGTCTTTTGCACTCACTGTGATCTCAACAATCCCGTAGCTGCCCATTTCAAACAGGGATGACATCCTGTTAGAGCAGTCACCTACTACAGCATACAGTCTTACTTTTTGTTTTTTTAGCATACGTGTATTCATTCCTGCACAGCTGTGAGAGGGTGCACACAAGCACAAATCAAGCATAAATTGCAGATTGCAACATTAATCAGAATTCTCCTAGCAACAAGGCAGTCTGCCACTGTGCTTGACTGAAATCCCATGATGGCAACCGCCTAGTCGTTTCTTTATTTAAAACACAGAGTAAGTGAAGACCAAGATTTGGCTTGAGGCTTATTTTGACTGCTTTGCACACTGCAGCAACTCTACAAATCTTTACTGTTAGACTTTCAGGAGTGAGCGGTTGCGTGTCCTCCGAGCAGAACTAGACTGGCCCTGGGCTAAGATCAATGTCAAATCCTTTCAGATGATGTGAAAACTCAGTGTAAGCTAAGGCAAGAGTCCTGGACCACCATTAGCCCCAAGCTAAGAACAGGGCCAAAGAGGTTAAAACTGCATTACGCCAGTGTAAATATCAGCCATCAAATAGCCACACAAGGAGTAGAGTATCTTTTGATATATACTATAAGAACAAATTAATCAATACTAATCTACTAACCAAGAATAAACAACATGTACTTAACAGAGAGAAAGGGGTGAAGTAAAAGAAAGAGATAAAACAAGTAGAAGCTTGAAAAGAAGAGACAGTCGCCACTCAACCTCTGCTCCACTGTGAATACAGCAGGGAAGCAAAAAAAAGTGTCCCTGCCCTGACCTGGGAGAGACTGACAGCATGTGTGTATCAGAGAGGAAGAGAGAGACAGAAAGAGAGAGAGAGAGAGAGAAGAGAGGGAGAGAGAGAGAGAGAGTGTGTGTATGTAAGTGTGACAGAGAGAGTGACAGGGACAGGGAAGCAGCAGCATCCCCAGTGATTGTGGTTTCTTGTCTGATTACATATTCAGTCTTGACAGATGCTGAAGGCTGAATAAGGATTTACTGGACAGTTACAGACAGTAAGACACACATTAGACTTTTGAAATGAACTAAATCTCTTCCAGTGGCTGGCAAACCCAGTTAATTTATAAAACAATGAAATACAATAATGCCTAATAAAGTTATCAATAATAACAAATCAGGCTTTTTTTCTTTATTTACAGATTCTGTTAAAAGAGTGCTCAGCTGCAGTTGCCGTATAGCTACTAAAAAGCACTTAAGTTAATTGATTTATCATTTAACATATTGTCATCATATACTTATTATTATTATTATTATCATCATAATACATCAACGTGATCACACTTGCTACATACATCTGATTTCATGATGGAAGGAAGAAGAAGAATTCTTCAATTCTACAATTCTTCAAAGAATGCAGGTGCGAGAAATTGCTTTTGCAAGTCAGTATTGAGCGTTATGTAGTGTGATCAACATCTAGACCTGTGTGACACAAATTTTTGTGACCACTTGCAGGTGCACACCGTTGATCATAAGCAGCACTGTTGGGTATACAGCTATGACCCTAGCACCAAACAGCATTCACACCATGAAAGAGCCTGCGGTCTCAAAGACCGAAGAAGGCACGTCAGAGGTCAACAGCACAACCATAGCATGTTCGCCACTTCTTTGACAATGTGTGTTGTGCAATGTGAACTGTTCCCCAGGGTCAAACTGTCAACACCAAGTTCTACTGCACCGTCCTGAGGCTTCTTAGGGAGAACATTCAGGGTAAATGACCTGAGCTGTGGTGTGATGGCAGTTGGGTGCTCCAGCATAACAAAGCACAAGTTTTTTTGGCCCCAATTGTCGCTTCCCAACCACTCTGTGACTTCTTCTTCCCCAAAATGAAACTCACTTTGACAACTTTGACACAGTGGAAGAGACCCAATGGGAGTCGCAGATGGTTTTACATTTACAGAATAGGACTTCCAGGGAATGTTCCAAGTGTGAGTGTGGTATATCACTGCACAAGGTGACTACTTCGAAGTGGACGGCGGCCAAATTTAAATCAGATACAGGTTTTGCTTGTAATAGGCGAAGCCTGGTATAAGTGCCTTTTTTAATGGTTTGGTCCCAGAGAAACATTTTCTTATTTTTCTGCCTTGTACAGAGATATGCATCGATCAGACATAACATTATGACCACTGACAGGTGAAGTGGATAAAGCACACTACGAGATAGTCGGGCCGATTTCTGGCCCGAATCCCCCGTCCCAATCAAAGTCTGCAAAGACCAGGTTATCTGATAGTTCTAGAGATTATCTTGCTTTCCTTTGGTGTGAGGTGTGTTACAAGTGATTTCAGTCTCCGCGATCTGCAGGGAAGTCAATCAGGGTCGCCCCCATAAATGTGTTCAATATTTACGATCAAAAATCCTGTTGTGCGGGAGGTACAGATAGAACAACAGTCAATCAGGAAGAAAGCTGCCTGAAGATACAAGCACAACAAACAAGAGACATTGTCGTCCTCCATGTTTGTTTACTCTAAAGTCGACTCTGACCACGCAAGATTTCATATCACATGCATATCACACACTATAAGAACAAAACTGTGAAATCTGTCATCATTTGTCGTCATAAATGGTCTCACATTTTCTAAATCGACTCAGATTTTGAAAATCTTTTAGTGTGTGCCAGGCTTGATCTTCTTGTTATAATACGATGTTCTGCTGAAATCTTGGGTTCTGGTGTTCATCTCTACAATAAACTTGATTTAATTTATCAACATCCACAATTTTAATAAAGCACTGAGGCTGATATTACACAAGAACATGATGCATCATGCCCATCCTAAGTAAATATATTCCTATAAAAATGTTGTGTGAATTTCCAAATCCACAAATTCCATAGGTTATGCCAGAGTGTAGGGACAAATGACTTATATGGTTGTTCAGTTTGGGTCAACCTGAACAATCTATAGATTTATAGATTTATAGAAATAGTTAAGGAAGAGTGAAATGCATCATACATGTAATAGGAACACCATCTGGTCTCTGCCTCTCTTCCTCTATCCATCCCTCCATCACTCCAGCCATCCTAAAATCCATCCATACCTCTAAATAAAGAGGTTAACATGACCGGGCTTGACGTCTAAATGTGATTACAGAAGTGATTTTTTAGCCCATCCAACCACTAATGTGACAGGCAGCCATTTTCCGCTAGAGTTACACACAAACACACACACACACAGTGCCGTCACACAGACATACACACCATGTCCTGCCATACACACACACACACACACACACACACACACGCACACACACAAAACACAGACAAACTCCCCAGACACTCATAAAATTAGATGGACAGAGATGAGAGGAGGGATGGGTAAAAGGTGGTGGTGGTGGTGAAGGGAGGGGAGGGAGGGTCAAGGACAACTAGGGAGGGAGGAATTTGATTGTTATTGCTTCCTCTAGGTCTGTGCCAGTGTGTGTTGGTTGTGGCAGTGGGGGTGGTGAGAGACAGAGACAGAGACAAAGAGAGAGAGAGAGAGAGAGAGAGAGAGAGAGAGATAAAGGAGAAATAATACAAAGAGACGAACATAAAAAGAGGAAAGACAAAGACAAAGAGAGACATTCAACCTCTGCTCAACATGTAGTTTAAAGCATGTCATGTGGTTACACACCTCTAATGTAACGGTCTCTACCTCTCTAGCCTTACACACGTTTAGGAGAGCTGAGTTTCTCCATCAGCTGACAGAAGGTTGATTATTATTATTATTATTATTATGTTATGAAATTTAACTCCTATAAAGTTTGATGTGTCAGTGTTTTGAACCTTAATTCAAAACCTTCCTTTAAAAGCTCTGTTAATTTATTGGTAGATTTAATTAATAGTTCATTAAGTTCATAAAATCATGGTATTAGGAGGTCAAAATGATGGAGATTATTTGAGGACAAATGATTCTCTTCCTTAAATTCTGATCTTTCTTATCCGCTCCTGGTTTGTGTCATTAAATGGCCAATGATCATTGCACATTTCATTTACCTCCACTGCTCTGAATGCATTTTAGATTTTGGAGGCCTAAATCTACTACATGCAAATCTGGTAGATTTGAATTGATTAAAGTCATTAAAAGTGAAAGTGTGAATTAACAAATATAAAAAAATTTGTACACAACATTGTACACAAACAAATGGCATCAACATTTGGTTGTGAGTACTGGAAAAAGTACTGGGAGTACTGTACTAGAAGAGGGGTATAAAATCCTTCATGTTGTGCAACTGTGTTGTTTTCTACTGTGCTCTTCGTAGGCACTTTATTCATGTTAAAATCAGTGGTGACTCAATACAAGCGTATTCTACTTAATTGTGTGTGCTTTACTTGATTTGTTCCATTTTATCCAATGTCATACTTAATTTCAGGGAAATATTTCTTGTTACTGCTGACAGTTATAGTTGTTTGGTATTTAAAATTTAATTATACAATTTCCATTATTAGGAAATAATACATTAGACATTTTTATGGATTACACTACCTAATTGTGAAAAATAGATATTAAGTTAATGGAAAGGTTCACCTTAACAAAGAAGTGCTAAAATTTCCATGACTGAGAAAACTGACACATTACATGAAGTTTTATTTTTTGTGTATGCTTTCCTGTAATTTAAAGACAAATGGAACCTGCCGAAAATAATGTGTTACCAAGTATTTTTACACTATGCTGCTACTTGCAGGAAATATCAAAATGCTTCTTCTGTCACTGTTTATAGTATGGTTGTAATAAAACAAAGAAAGAAAGAAAAAAGATGGGAAAATATTTTGGAAATATATTGCTGTAAACCACAGTCCACTGTGCACAGATTTTTGTGTTTTGAACACACTGTGGGTGGTTTTTGTATTTTGTATGGCTTTGGCATCATGATATAGACTTCATTGTGTTTAGTTTGTCTTAACAATAAATGGCAATGGAGCACACATCATGATGCCAAAAACCACAAAGCTGACACACAAAGCACTGAAATCTACTGTGAGGGGAAAGAAAGAAAGAAAGAAAAAGAGGGAGACTAAGGGAGCATAAGCAGAATCTTTATCTCTTTGTCTCTCTGTTGCTGTCTAGCTCTCTCTCCCTCTCTCTCTCCTCTTCTAGACAAATGTGACACTCGGGACTCCCCCTCTTTCCACTCTCCCTTGATGGATAGCACACACACTCTCTCACTGATGTATTGCCAGAGGGTGGGGGTGTGTGGGTTGGGGGCTAACGGTTACGGGAATTGTCATTCGCCGATCATTCGTCTGCATTTGTAAACCATCAACGTCAAGAGCTCACACATACAAATATATACACACACGGATTCTATGAGGGGCGTTAGAGTCAAAAATGTGTGTGTGTGTGTGTGTGTGTCTGCGTCCGCGCGCGTGTGTGTTTCTGGCATTTTCCGTCATCTAATCTCCAAAACTCACATTAAGAACATTAGAGACAGATCATGTATCACTGGTCTCCATGTGTGTGTATGTTTGTGCAGGGACACTTCCACTGCCTCTTGACGCTGATGGGTTGTAAATGCAGACAGATCATTATTAGAAAGAAAGAAAGAGAGAGAGATTGAAAGAAAGAAAGAAAAGAAAGAAGAGAAAAAATTATCTGCTTTGCTTGGATAATAAATTATGTATTTCACAACATAACATTTTAACATTTTTTTCAAATTATCTTCAAACATGGGAGGACCATTTATGCAGTTTATAATCTGCCTGCAGCATCAACTACTTAACTGTTAGATTTTGGTTTCAGGTAGAAGACGAAACAATGTGAGAAAGCACCTGCATAATGCTGAGCTAATCATTGTAGCTTGCTGATGCTGTGAAAAAAAAAGACTCTGAAAAAAGAAAGACATGATGTGTCCAGTAGTTTTACAGTGTAAACCACAGACACTAGTGCAAGCATCTTCTGACTCATGATTTGATACTAAATGAAAATGTCATTTAGCCACATTAAGCCAGTTGTAGATTATTTCTCCCACAACTGTTTGCATGAAATATCAAAATGACATCAAAAGCAATATATGTCAGAGATACTACCTCTTGTGCTTTGTTCAGTACCTCTTCATACAGATCAGTTTAATGTGTTCCTCTCAACCCAGACAACCAGAAATAAAGTTTATATGCTGCTATTTTACATCAGCAAATATGTTTTATAAGAAAGCCAGTGCAGCCAGGATTATATTTTTATCAATATAATGGGGAAACTCTGACAACTTTGCAAAGCCAGTGTATTTAATTTTATTTTCTACTCTACAATACAATGTCCTTTTGGTAGTGTGCAGTTAAAACACTTGGTTAAGGTTAAGTTAATGCTGAAAAAGCCAAAAGTGACACAATTATTATTATTATTATTATTTTACTTTAGACTGAAACTACAATGTTTTCCTGACCTTAACCAAAGCACTTTTGTTCCCTAAATCTAATCACATGGGAGTCAGGACATGAGACCTGGTCTCTGGTGTTAAAGTCCTTCACATTGTACACACAGCCTCCAGTACATAGTCACAGCACATCCTACACTACACCCACACTAACAAACAAACCAATTAGGTTTCCACATAAAATAGAATTGACAAAACAAATTAGATAGAGCTGGTTCTTCCGGAAAAAATTACTGACAAACTATTAAAGCCTGCAATACACACTCCATAAGCAATATATGAACACAAATCAAAATAGTGATACTGATACAATGGAATACTTGTGTTTGTTTTTTTTTAAATTTGATCTAAGAGTCATTGTGTATCTACAATGCAACATTAACTCCATTCACATCACTCCAAAACCATGTCAAAATATATGAACTATTGAATCATATTTTATGAATGTGAAACTTCTCATATATTGCACAATTACACTTTTTTTTAATCACAATTGCTTTTAAAACTGTATTTTTGTTTTTGTTTTTTTACTTTTGCTTAGTTTATCTTCTCTGCATTTCTTCACAAAGGTTCGCTCTGGTTTTTAGTCTCTCAGTCTCAATCAGACTCTACTATCATATAATTGATTTCTTTCTAAAAAGATTTACTCCAAGCAAAAGTGTTTCCCGTGAAACATTAATCTGGGATTTATACCTCCCCATTCACTAAAGATGAATTCTACCTGAATAATGAGAAGTTTAATAGAGTTTGTTTCCCACTAACGGACCACGAGGCTCTTGATCAGTTAATATGATCGCTTCACTGTCACATGCTGAAAAGGAAGCAGCAGCAAAGAACTGTGGTCAAATTTCTGAAAATGAAACTCTGGAATAGACTCTTACTGAAAGACCGACAGATGAATGCCAACATATGTGAAGGCACAGAGGAGTGTGCATGCACACACACACACACAGGCAGACTGTGTAAGGGTAAATGACTCAGCGAGATCCATCTGTCCAACATGACTGGTAAACACCAGGCAATATGGGCTACAGAACTCTGAATGTGTGTGTGTGTGTTTGAGAGAGAGAGAGAGAAAGAGAGGTCATGAGAGGAGTGCGTCTGTATTGCTCTGTGTTCTTTCCAACACCGATACTGTCACAAGCTCATCCCATAATTCTATTTTATCTGTCTTATGTAGTCAGTAAAATCAGGTTCTATTAAAAGTTAGCTCAAAATTGATTCAATGTATGACAGCAGACAGACAATGAAGTAATATGAAAATTACTGAATAATGGGGAGTCCAGTGGCAGAATGGCTAAATCATACGCCACATAACTACAGAGTCCACAGTCTGGGAGACCCTCATTGCATCCCCTTCTCTCTTTGCACTTGTTTCCTGTCTCTCTCTAGACTGTCAAGACTGAAATGATAGAAAGAAAAAAAAAAGAAAATGACTAAATGCAGTACTGAAAGAAAACCATGATAAACAGCATTTAAATCATGTTGAGCTACAGACGAGCGAATGCATTTATCTGCTCTGCAATCCCCATCCCTTCCTGCCACTTCTTGTTGAGGATAAAGGACTTCTTTAATAAGATATGAAATATGAAAACTTACAAGACCTGATTTAGATGTGAAAACAATTATCTCCGAAAAGCCTCCTGGATTGATTGGGTTCACATTTTCCTAGCTAATAGCTGGCATGATGAGCTTTATAGTTATAGACACATCTGTCATTTTAATAATAAAAACACAAAGGTTTTCCCAGTGTTGAGAATTGGTGGGTCCACTCAGTGTTTAATACAACCGGCCCCCTCATCGCTTTACTGTTAAATATCGATTGATGAAGCGCTGCAAAACTTGGTTAAAGTTAGGGAAAGATCAGATGGTCTGATGGAGGATCTATGGTCTGGTTCAATACAAAAAAAGTTCACAGTGACTTCAGACACAACCTGTTTATTTGCATTTAACAAAAAACACAGTCTGGGTGGCGGGATGGTGCAGTGGATAGCAAGAAGGCAAAACTTTTCTGTGTGGTGTTTGCACGTTCTCTCCAGGTACTCAAAGCGTCCTCCCACAGTCCAAAGACATGCAGGTTAAGTGGTGACTCTAAATTGCCTGTAGTGAATGTGAGTGTTGCATTTACTGGAATTTTAGATTCGGCCACATATAACATGGAGGGCGCCTGGAGCATGTGAAATCACCTGTCGCGATAAAGTCGTATTTTCAGTTGGACTCCGGGCATTTCCCACAAAATGCAGCTTTGTTTTTCTTGACAGTCTTATGCTTTTCTGTTGTCTCATCATTGGGCCTTTTCCCCTTTTCAAAGAAACTCTCCACAGACATTTGTTTTTTTACTCGTTTTAGCTAGTTAGCTAGCTAGCTTAACTTGTCGGGCATCACAGCCATGACTAAAACAGGTGTGTGTCAATTGGTATCAGGAGGCACAGACGGATGTGACAGGCAGAGATTCCGCTCGTTTTCAAAATAAAACACCCCGCAGACTCCAATAGTCAATGAACTGAAATAATATAAATAAAGAAATAATAATATATATTATTTATTCCTTCTTGGGGGTTGGAGACCACTGGTCTAAATCATAGATAGAACTTTGGATGAGCTCTTACAGCTCAGCATTGTAGTTTTGAGCAGACATTACTCTAACTGGAGTAAATGGTGCTTTTGGTGGGGGCTCTCTTCAGCTGTGGATACTTGGCAGCAGGACAGTGTATTTCGTCAAAATAAACTACAGTGTGTGTGTGCTCATGTTAATGAAGGAACATGTCACCCAGTGCAACAATGTGGCTCAGTGATATGTTTTTTTTAATAGTATTTGGACAACAAGCGACCTCTGTGGCTTAGAAGAATAAAATATGTCAGTCTTTGGACACACACACAGTACTATGAAATTGAAATGAAAAATTAATAAATGTAAATCCACACTGACAAAAGTTGTATTGTGTGTGTTTTATGGTTTCAAAGCAAATACAGGTTGTGTGGTTCTAAATATCTTTGTAAATCCTTCAATAGGTTTGGACTGAGAATAGAAATTTATAATTTTAAGATACGATTTTTCTCTTTTTTTTATTAACCAATAAATCTTCCAAGATTTGCAATGTCAGAGGCTTGATATCCTCTCTGTTATGAATTTTTAAAATCCTGTCTGTTATGACAACAAACAGAATCAAAACTCACAACAAATTATCACTTCATTGAATTATAGTGTTACTTTGCCTCAATTCTTATATGGTATTTTTGTTCAAAGTTTGCTTTTCTCTGGACAATTTTAGGACAATAGAACATGCTACAACAACATGAGGACTATAAATGATTTTTCCCCTTCCCCTTTTTCTTAAGAAGAGACAAGTCATCTTAAGAAACCACACCTGGCTTATGAGCATGAGATACATACCCATATTTTCTTTCTTTACCACCAGCATTCCTTGTGTCTCTCTCTGTCTGACTCACTGTTTATTATCCATGAAGCCATTTTGCTCAGATCCGCATTTCTAAGTTTGATGTGTCATTCATCAAGGTCACAGTAATAGCACGCTTGATTTATTCCATAGACATCTGGTTGGAATGTATGCATTTATCACTGCAATTGCAATCACTCTTTCACCACTGAGCTCAACAGTGCAAATGCAGACATACAGCATGTGTGCATACATGTACACAAACATACTCAAGTCATTTGTTTTTTGTACATGGAGAAATGTTTACACCTCCAGAAAAGTGCAGCTGTGTTGGGGAAACAGTTTTATATCAAACTCAGTGTGGGAAATTCCAGTTTTGCTCAGCAATATGTAAATATACCTGTCAGTAGAATGTTTACATTTATTTTTCAATAAGGACTGTATCGTCTTACAATATCTTGTTCATATTAAATTAGCATTGTTTATTCTACATTGCCAGTCTTTGTACTTTTACCCTCCCCTTTGCCTCAAATAGACTTTTTATTCATCTTGTGAAACTTGTCATTGACTGTGGGTATATTGCAGGTGCCAAAAGGATGCAGATCTAGATTGTATAGATGTATTGATGTCACTTTTTCAGTTAATACCAAAACAAACCCATTATAGCTGTCCTGAATGGGCAGAGGCACACAGTGGTCTGACATTGAAGTATGGCCAAAATGATGGTTACTTACAAACATGTACATGCATGTAGATGGACAATGGGCAATATTCATTGCATTAAACCATGCCTGAAGTCACAAGCCTTGTCCCATTTGAAAGCCTGGTGAAACTCATAATGAGTTCAGAGGTTACCTTAGCTGTCTGGACTGGTTTGAAAAGCTCTGAGAAATTTCAAGCTTTGGTAAAAGCTTTCAAGGTTTTTTTTTTCTTTTGTCTCATGTTCTGCCTCTATTCCTCTCTTGGTCAATTTTTGCAATTTTTTCCATTGTAATCTTTGTCACTTTCACTGTCCTCCATTCGCACTTCTGGCCACACCATATCTGGAAAATGATCTTTCCGGCCACATTCCTCAATCCTCAATCAGTGCTTGGATGTTTTTCTTTAAACATCATTGCATATCTGTCATTCTATCTTTCAGAATTACTATTGCTCAGCCCATGCATAAGACAGATAAGAGGCCTCCTTCAAAGGGGGCAGTCTACAAAGAAAATAAAATCATACAAATCAATTGAGAGAAAGCCTTGGGAAGCATGGTGGTGGGGTGAATATTACTGCAGAAATTTTAATTACTATACTTTATGTATCTATTCATAACACATTATCTTTGTATATCCAAATTATATATTCGTATTCAGGTACACCCCTAGATTGCAAAGACATATGATCACTATTATGTAGGAGGAAGAATTGGAATTAGAGATTGTACAGGCTAATTCTTGGACGTGATGGTCAACTTTTCATTGTGCATTATGACAGGCAAAACATTTACTCACAAAATTGTCACTTTAGCACAGACTGACTAGCTAGCTAATAAGCTAGTTTATAGCAGGACTGTTGGAGAGGTTCTTTAGGTTGTTGGGCTGAGCAGAGATAAAGTTGCAAGTTGATGACTGGGTGATGTTAAGGCTGAATGCCCAAGATGTCATTCACCTTAGCTTATTTGCTTTGCTAATATTTGACATTCACACACACATGTGGGAAGCCATCAGAAGATTCTCCCAATACTGTTATGTCTCGGCAGTGGGCAGGTGAGGTGATTTTTCTTCAATGAATATCAGATTCTTTCACTGGAACACAGGGTGGAATAAATTCTGTCAATATTACCCTCAAAGAAATGGTATGACAGAAGGGGTATGTTGTTAGATGTTTGTTTCTCCATGGGCAGATGAAGAAACACACTTGCTTCATTTAGAAGTGCCTGGTAATTCTGTATTGCAAATACAGCAAATGAGAGTGATGCTTTTTGGCATCTAGAAGGTTTAAAAAAGCTAAACAGATCAGGAAACTGGTCATATTGTTACTTACATCACTTTGACACTGTCAGTAAAGAGAAATATGTGACAATCTGTTCTGCAAAAACTAGGTTAAGGCATGATTTGAGAGGTGCTGAGAACAGATGGCCACTCAGGATGAATTTACTGCATTTTTGAAGCTGTAAATCTCTACGATACATAAAATACATTTTATGTAAAAGCATAGCCCTTATGTTGTCATTTCCTCTAGCTTCACTTCTTTTGCTTCACTGTATATATGTAGATTTTGTCATTATATTGCAAGAGGAATAAGGCTGATAAGATGCACTCAAAGCCACATATTACATGTTTACTTCAATTAAAGAATTTTGTAAGTTGCAGGCAATAACTGAAATTTAAGAAATGGGGAGATGTAATGCACCTCTCTGTTGCACCCCCACCCTTGTGTGTGTGTGTGTGTGTGTGCGCGTGTGTTTGTGGATGAATAAAAAAGAATTTATCTGAGTCCAAAAATGTCACTTCTGCTCTGTTCGCCTCCAGCACTTAACAGTCTATTTTACCATGACCTGAGTGAGCATGAGTGATGAGGTCAAGCCAAAAACATTTTATACAGATGTTAATATTTAAACACTCTTTTTTTGTCTCACCCAAACCATGAATTAAATACTCTCCTTATGAGTCACACCTTGCTCTCTGTTGCTGTGTATCACACAGGCTTGTCTTTCTCTTGTCGTACTCTATCCGTCCGTCCCCCTGTCTTCTTATTTTCCTATATATATCTCTCACTGTCTCTTTCTACCTCTCTACATTTATCTCTCAATCCCTCTCTTTTTTTCTGTGGTTCAATAATTGATGTGAGACGTTCTGTCTCCCTTTGGCTGGCTGGGGAGGTTTAAGAGACATGACTCGGCTATGGAGGGCACTTTGTACTACCCCTGATACACGCGCACACACACACACACATTTTACTGCAGAGTTCAAGCAAGGGTCAATTCTGTTGCATTAATGTTGCAGGAGAGAAAGTGCTCAGTGTGCCTGTGTTTAGCATTTATTCAGATACCTATAAGTTGACACCAAACAGGGTAACTGTGTGTGAGTCACTGTCAGGGCTAACACCACCTCACTGTAAAACACCATATATGAATTTATTGGAATCAACTAATCTTTCCTTTATAACTTCATGTAAATATGTTTTATTAACTTCAAGTTAATTTAACTTAGACTGTCTAGTTTTAATTTCAGGCCACAGGTCAAAAATATGTGTTTTTCTAAGCTGAGGTATTCTGTCTTGAAATGATGAGTTGAATGGATGACCTGCTGAAATGTCACCCAACTATATCCAACTACACTGTAAATCCAAACAGTACTACTAACTGGGACTGGGAGCATTTTAAAATCTGTAGCATAGTTGATCCAACTTACAACTGTTGATAACTTGTTTGAGTTCTGAACAAGTAATGTAGTTTTATTTTTTATTTTAGTGCAGCATTAACTTCCTGTGCACAAGAGGGGAACTCTGAGATTAGAATGAAAGATTGGAAAAGCTAAATCAAAGCTAGAGATATGATTTATCAAAGATGGTAGATGATGATGTGTTCATTTCTGGCCTTGGTGTTACATTTTTGGTCTTCTTGGTTTGGTCCAAATCAAGATCTGATCATGTGGGGCCTTTTTCTGTTGAGTTTGCATGATGTCCTTCATTTCCCAAAAATAATGTTAACTATAATATTAACTTGTTTTGCACATTAATGTTTTCAAAGAAACATAATTTCAGCCTGAATTATGTCAACTGGCTACAGTTTTCCATTACAGAAAGTGCTACATTTTTGTACCACATACAAAATGGTATTTGTTTTGGTAAATACACCATGCCATACTTTAAGATACTATTGGCATTTTCTATATTAAACTAAGACCAAAGTCTTCTCCTCACCTTAAGTTCTGTGACTGCCTAAACATACCCATACACAGTTTGATATAATCAATATAAGTGGATATTGTACTGGAAGATTGGATATTCTGGTGGAAAACAAATGAAAATGTTGTGTGAACATTTTACCTATACATTTAGTATCAATATATTTACAACTTACCAAGTACCTAAATTCTTTGTTAATAGAAAACATCCAGTCACGGTGACCATATTTGCTGTTGCAGATCTCTAGGAGACAAGGTTGTTCTGTGAATAAGAGTGTGAACTTTTCATGAACAGAATATACTGTGCAGCACTTTCAACTGATTCTATTCAGTATGAATCACTATGATTGCAATAAAGTGTGGCTAAAGAATTATTGCTTATTTAAACCTCATATTTTCCATGTCACCATTTACCTGTGGTCAGCCCCTTTGAATATCAGAGTGAAAAGGAAAGTTGGCAAATGAAGTCTGTTAGAACTTAAATTGACTTAAACTGGGCATGTTCTAATTCAATAGAATGTATGGAGAAATGAGTCTGCTTTCACAGAATCATGCAGTAGAATATCTAATGTATCTGCGGGTCAGCTTTTGACCCACCTTATTCTAAATCCAAAAGAAAACTCACACATCTACATCAAATTGCTGTAAGACATCACAAAACACTCTTTTATGCTTTTCTCTGTCACAATAAAAAACATTTCAGATGGAAAAAAGAAGCTTTCTATATTATACTGAACTGCAAAGATAAATTGATGTAATAATCCCACTGGCCTCTGACAGCTCACAACATACAGCATGTCTGAATAGTGTTTTTTTTTTTTCCTTTTCTCCCTCTATAGTGAATCTGGTACTTAAATAAAATGAAAAGGAATATGTCATTTCTATAAGATGTTTTGTTAGCCTGAGTACGTCAAATAAAAAAATGTGCACTTTTAATTAGAACTAATCTATCACAACCTACTCTGGAAGCTTTTCTATTGTTTCTTACAGTCATTTTCTTTGTTCCCTTTCAGAAACTTTGATTCCTCTCACAAGTCTGGAAAATAACTTACAAATATTACTGATTGTCAAGCAACTTTGACTGGAAGAACAGCTACCACTGTTAATATACCAGTCTTTTGAAAGAAAACAGTGTGACAAAGACAAGGATGAAATGTATTGTTTTGCTAGAACATTTGGTTCACATTAACTTGACTGTATTTATACCATCAGTGTCATATGACCATTTTTTTCTGCTGAGAGAGAATCCTGCTAAGACTGGTGGACCCAAACCCCAACAGAGTTCTCATGCCTCAGTTCCTCTCACTGAAGGACAAGAAAACTCCACCTTCATTTTCACTTGAGGAACTTTTTAAAGTACATTCTGCCCCATTTTCACTCCTGCTAATATGCTAGCAAGAACCCTCTGTCAGTCCTAACATGCAACACTGGAGAATATTTTTTAACTATGCACGTAACTTCACTTATGGTGCCAAGTATCATCACAATAGCATCTGTAAACTGTCAGAAACACTGCAGAAACAATGCAAAGAACCATAATAGTACTGACATGTGCCAAGTAACAGCTATAATGATTTTAAACACAATTAAACTTAAATTTATGTCTACGACCACATTGTCTCAAAACGTGATGGGAAGTTCAATTTCCCCTAGTTAAAGGTGGGATGTTGGTGGGGTTCAAACAATTCACAAAACTTGCAGAAATATATTTCATAATTATTTACATATTTTTTGATGCTTTGAAGGCAGAACAACTGCATTGGCAATGAATATTAGATTGGAAAATTCAACATTCGTCTGATTTAACGCGACTGGTCCTCTATCAGAATACAGAGAACGAGACAGATAATTTTGTTGGTTGGATAAATACAGATACAGATTCAAATAATGACGTCTCTGTACACCTCTCGTAGCAACAGAAGCTAAGTCATTTTGAAGTTTATTTCCAGCTGCTTAGAGACTGACTACAATAAAGCCTTTAACTTATCAGAGTCAGGACACCTTAAAGCTGTGGCATTTACAGACTGATGAGTTTGCTGTAAAATGGAATAAAGTATTTGATCAACAAGTTTGACTCCACTACACTGCTGTGTATATAAGATATATTCTCATCGAATCATTTCTCTTTCTTTGTCTTTAGTCTCTCCATCCCTCCTTTAATGGCTCAGCATGGTCGCGGTGTTAAACTGCGTGCCATCTCCTCGCAGGGTGTGTGTGCACTGTTCACAACATAAAATGTATTCATTAATTTGTACACACACACACGTCTTTGTCTTTGTGGAAGTTGCCACTGCTCTCTGACACTGTAGTGGTGACACTGGACAGCAATACAAAGGATGGCTGTTCTAAACTACACTCCTCTTTAGAAAAGACTGCATGTTGCCATTGTACAACATGCATGTTGTTATTTTCTTCTATGTTTTTCTTCACTCTTCTCAACTTAAAAAATACATTCACTATCTGGTTACAGATATGTTTTTGAAGGAAGTGATTGACTTGGGGATACTGCAGGGTCCGTGTACATTTTGATTTTGACCTTTTTTTAAAATGAGACAGAAATTAAATATGAGTAGAATTCTCCCCATCTTTTTTTAAAGGTACAAAATCAGACAGTGGCAGAAACAAGAAAAATGGAAGAACTGCACTGTATCAAGTGCTCCTGATTGGATACTGCACAGTGCCTTTAAAATAATTTCCCTACTCCCTTCTTTGCCAGCAGGTTGACAGCCTCATCTAATTATGAAAGATATAACCACCTACCTGTCTCCTAAAATTACATTCCCTTACAACTAAACTATTTTTCTGCGTCTCATTGAAAAGTGAGAAAATGAAAATAGGAGTCACTTTCTCACTCTGGGTTTAATCCACTAAACAAACTACTAAAATGCACATAGACCACGTTGACCAAATCCAACCATCATCCAAAGAGCTGCTGGTGCAGCTGCAGACTGCGGTGTTTTAGATTTTGAGGATGAGAGTATGAAGAAGCTGACCCTAAGCCATCAGCACTGTGTCAAAAATACAACCATATTAATTTATCTGTGAGACCGCTGTGCTGATGCAGTGAGCTCTGGCAAAAATGCAAGGTGTCCTAAGATAAAAGTTAAACCTGACTCAGCTTTTGCTGCAACACAATGTTACGTCATTCTACAGCACACTATCTTGGACTATTAAATACATGTAAATGCACATCCTCAGGGGATTACTGTGTAATGTCAATGTCATCATTTGTTGAGATTGAGGTTCATTAAGAAGTAAAGAAAGATGACGGTTGCTATGATAGCTTTCCTGTGCAGTTTTTAGTGTTTGATTGCCTTTGAACTAAAAAATGAATTGGTCACAGAAAGAGAATATATATAATATTTTTAAATATATAAATATTGTCTTGATGAGAACAGAAACAGTAAAAAGCTATTGATTACACCTGGTGTACACTATCATTTAAAAGTCTGGCACCTCCTTTTCCAGTTGTTGCTGGAATTTACAGTGTGATGTCTCAGTTTGCTTTCATATTAAAGCATAGAAGAAATAAATAATTGATTTTTAAAAAAATGATGCAATCTAAAACTTAATCTAAACTTAATCTTTGTTTAGTTTTTTTCCCCTTACTCAACAGCCAAACACACTTGTTGGCCAAGGGCAAAATCCCCACTCAGACTTTGGGGGCTGTGGAGTGAGTGAGTGAGAGAGAGAGAGAGAGAGGGAGGGAGAGAGAGAGAGAGAGAGAGAAGTGATAGATAGATAGATAGATAGATAGATAGATAGATAGAATGCCCTTTATTGTCATTATACTAAAAGTACAATGAGATTGGAGAGCTTCTCCTTTTCTCCTGAAATACAACATGACATGCTGCCAAAACTGTTATGTGAGGATTGTTTAAGTAATACAGTGTCTTGGTGCTCACCTCAAACCTCTTCTTGTATCTTCATTTGTCAAACTTGATAATTTAATATAAATACCTAAAGTATTTCAAACAGCCAAACAGCGCTGGATGTAGGATAACCATCTCTTTAGCTCCTTACAGTAGTAGTAAAATCAAAATATCTGGTGCTAACTTTTAATGAAAGCAACAGAAGGAATAGAAAGAAAAAAGGAAACAGGTTGATCATTTTAGTTCTCATTTGCGTCTCATCTATATTTCAGTCCTCCCTTCTCTGTCTCTCTTTCCTGTCTTAATTGAAAGGCCATGGCAGGGGACCCGGGCAGCAAATAGCCTGATCAATACAATGCCTGATGTGTAAATTGATCGTGTTTGTGTGTATGACGGAAACTGTGCTTTCGTGCAAGTGTTTGAGTGACAGAAGGAGCACTTCTCCGTGTTTGTGTGTGTGTGCACAAATGTGTGTGTAGTCTTACTCCCACTTATTGAGGTGTTCAATCAGTTTAATTCATTCTCGCCCAGAGACTGCTGTGTGGTTGCAGGACAATTCATTTACTCTGCAGGCTCCAATCAAAATTATTCCCAGCATTCCCTTCTGTAATAATCACTGCATATGAAATTAGAAGATCCATAATGCCAAACTGCTTTACACTAAGGGCCAAACAGGAATGTGCAGAACTGTGAATGACTGAGTCCTTATGAATCTTTATGGTTTAGATCATAGTGGACGTCATATTAGGGAAAATCAAACTTAATAATCTATAATCTGAAAATTTAAATTTATAATTTATTAAGATTAAAATCAAGATCAAGACAATGCTTGAAGTCAAAGATAAAAAAAAAGATATCAAAATATCAATCACTGGAATTAAATCCACAAATTCAGAAGTTTTATCGCTGGTATTTATGATACTCACAAGGCACACTATTGGCGTCTGTACGCTGACACACAGGGTTTTCAATTAATTCTAATGTTAACCCACCCGCAACAATATTAGACACCCAGAGCGACTGCTGCAGCTGTCTAGTGACACCAGCGTAAACCTGCTTTTTGTAATATCAGACATTTCGAGCACTGACATTCCCATTTGAGCTGAGGCCTGACAGATTTTTTCCCAAATAGTTATTCAGTGGAAGATTTTCCAGTGATTGTCAATTTCAGTGAGGAAGTTAAGTAAATTGGTTAAACTATTGTTTACTACAGCATTAATTTGTTTTTGTATAATTTTCCACAGTTTGCTTGCCAGAGTTGGCTGCTAAACCTAGCTAACTATAGCACATTACTGCTATTATGTTACTGTATGGGTAAGTTAGAGCCAGCTGACAAAATCCATTGATTTTAACTCAGCACAGTATGGAGACAGTGTGTATAGATGCATTAACATCTATAATGGTTACAATAAATGTCATTTGCCTCTGTTTATCGTTGATCATAGTTATTAGTTTACTTATTTAGGCCATCCTCTATACATATAGTCACTCTGCTATAGCTGTGAACATTTGAAAACAGCAATACCCAAGTAAAGATAATTACATGTCAAAATATTTGTTTAAACTTTTTTGTCAGCTGGCTCTAATTGGGCCATACAGTAACATATTAGCTGTAACGTGCCAACAACAGTTAGCTAACATTAGCAGGCTAACTTAATTTGTGTGGCAAGAAAACTGGGGAATATTATGCAAACAACATGAAAACGTTGTTCATCATGTTAATGCTGTAGCAAACACATAAAAGTTAACTTGCTTAAAAAGTATCTTCAGACACAGCAGACTGGTAGTGAAATCTCCTGCAGGAAAACAGACATTCACTCCCTCTTTCCTTTTTACAGTATTTCAGCAGGGCAGAGTGCAGCAGAGTTTGTTCACTCTATTAAATAATCTTTTGATAAAACAGTAAAACTCATGCTCTGATTTGCTTGTTTGCCTTTTTGGGAGGTTGAACAGGTTCATACTGAGAGCTGGGTCTTGTCTATTTTCCATTGTGTAATGATTGATTGTTGTTGCACAAGTTGTGCTGTTAGAAGATAACAGGCTTTTGTTGTATGTGTTTAATGTTTTGTGAATATTAGAGATTTTCTGGCCAAAATAACAAATTTTGTTTGCAAAATGCTCTGTTTCAGTTTGTGTGTTAATTGTTATGAAAATGTGATTTCAGATTGGACAAATGTATTCAAGGAAACGTGAAAATCCGTAACATAACAAGGAAATGTCGTTAATTTACGTATTTGGCATGTGTCTCAAATCCACAATGACACTATATACACACTGTATATATTGCAGCCAATTATTAGCCATGATGAGGCATCAGTGTAAGGTATAAAATCCAGCAAATATGTTTTAAAATGCATGGATTATATTCACTGGCAAAGGTGTTACATTTTTGTATCTCATACAAATAGTAGGGATGTGGTCAGATTGGATGGTAGGTATACAAAGTGTAGCATTTTTAGACTGCTTCTTAAGACTTCTTAAGTTTAGAATTCTTAAACACTGTGGTTAGGGTTTAGTTTAGTTTAAACATTGAAAAAGTTTATAAAGGTTTATGAAGAAGGTATTGTGTTACAAGCAGACATTGTAGGGAAAACACATTTAAGGCATTCTACATTAAAATTTTGCAGATACCATCAGTTGAACATTTTGGTAGATTTAAAAATATACCCTCATTATATCAGTAAATTATGGAATTTATGTGGTATGTTTCCTTCTAAAATGATTTACTATTGCAAATTAGTCCAATATAAATGTAACACATCGGCAGCCCATTCCTTGGTACACAAGACTTATCTCAATCTGTCTGATGTCAAAACTAGAGATAGACAGAGTTACCTGCTCCCCAGGTGTGCATTCACTCTGACAGAGAGGTCACATTAAGAAAATCTTGGTATTTATATCCTCCTCTCTGTTTTGTGACTGATGTTGGACTCACTATCTTGGTGGTCTTGTCTTTACTCATCTAGGGTGTGTTTTTGGGATGAATGTCTGCTCAGATGAACCTGATTTGGCCTGACTTTATCAGCTGGGAGCAGATTAGAGCATTAAGTCAAAATGGTGGACTGTTTCAAGAAGTCATTCTTTTGCTCCATCTGCAGTAATGATCCCTCCCTGTCTTTAATAACAGTGTGACATTTGCTCAGTCTCACTTTCTTAATAACCAGACCTAGACAGCTTCCTTGTTTGTTAACAATAATTCATTTTCTCCACTGAGAAAGCTATTTCCAAAGGTAAACATAATCTCAGGACACTCTTCAAACTCCAGCCTACATCACAATTATTATCATCGGGCTGAGCAGTGCACTTCACTTCCACAGTGGTCTCTAGAGATACATACTGTATATATAGATACATACAGGCGTTTGAATTTGAGTACACAGACTAGGAGGTTGGGAACAACCAAAACAAACAGTGATCACATGCTCTCCAATATGTTTAGGAGTATCTGTAATCTCTCTAAAATGGATAGTAAAATGCATGATGCTCTGACATGAAGTGACTGAGAGACAGGGTAGAGCACAATATAATTGTTAATGTTGTGTATTTGTTCTTATTTATATTAACACTCGTATCAAATATACTGTATTTACTAATTTAATTTCACAAATGTGAAATTGATACACATATAAGATTGGAATACATGCATACCTATTTTCTACATAGGCTGTCCTGCTGAAAATTATTTCATAATAATATCAAAAAATTTTCCTGGGAAGAAAGACGCAATTTGATTTTCATTGTAAAACAGATCATTTTCACTTGGTACATTTCTGAAGCTGCCATAATCTTGCTGTCTTTGCAGGTAAGCTGAACATGTATAAAGGAAAAAAACAATGTCTACAGGCAAGAATACGATTCAGGAATAAATTAATATCAAGAATAAAGCAGTAATGAATGCACATTTGCTTGGGTTTAATTGAAGCTTTACTCTCAAGGAAAACTCTTGGTCTCTCCATAATTAGTAAAAAAAAATTATTTCCAGGAAAGGATTAGGATATTATGGTTTAGTAAAGTAAAGCATTACCATTAAGACTTCATAAAATGGTTTAATACAAAAAGTGTTATGGCAGAGGAATCTGACAAAAAATTGACAATTGAATAGAGTTATCATGTTATTTTGTCTTGTGTGTCATCAATTCAAAATCATGTTAATGTGCAATTATAGGTAAATAAAATTAGGTGTTAAGTTTTATCACAGTGACCAGACAATGTTATTTATGATTTTTGGACGATTAAAAAAGGCTGAGTCTCCAAGACCCTAAACACAACATTACAGTTAAACATGAGAAATACACTGACAAAAATGGGCTGAGGTTGGACAGTGCAATACTGTTAACACTACAAAATGAAATGGATAACAATTATAAAATATACTGAAAGCACTGAATGGAAATAGGAGATGATTTTGCTCTTATAGTTGAGAGTCTTAAAACTTTTGTGTGGGTGTTCTGTTATGCTGTATTTGAATCAAATGATGTTCATTATGGGTTAGACCCCACTGAGAGTGTCAGGATTATTTAAAGGTGCCAGAAAAGTCCGCAAGTTAAGGACGAGTTGGTGCAGGGGTGAAAACAAAGTCTTTTGAGCGTGTTCAGTGGATCAGATGTTGGTGGAGAAGATAAAAATAGTCTTTGGGATCTTTTATCAATTTTCTATTACACCTGCTTCTTTCTCATTCACTGCTGGTAATCTCCCTCTGTTTTTCTTTCCTGTGTAGGTTCTCAGTCATCCAGGTCATGGAAATCTTAAATGCTACAGTTTAAGGTAACTGGACTTCTTTTAGCCTAAAACCTAAAAGAACACACAGATTTAGTCTTGACTTTCCTGTGTTGTTAATGTACATCCTGCTAAATAGGATTTAGGACAGGAAAATAAACATTTTAAAAAGTCATTACGGAGTAATAAATAATAACTATAACTCAGGTACAAATTCCCAAGGATTTGTTCAGCACATGCTTCAGTTATGTAGCATTTGATGTAACATCAGAGCAAAATGATACCATAATTCCAGCTCTATGGGTCTGCTACAGAGAGAAATGCTGAAAATTTCATATGTTAGTGAGTATTGAGTTAACCAGGTCAATGACTGCAAGTAAGACATTCTGTAATAATTAAATTATTTTCCAGAAAGAATCTGAAGTCCATAAAGAGAGAAATTAAGTGATTCTATACACCACCACCCATTTTGGGGGCATCCTGTTCTCTGAGCCCCGAAAACCTTGTGCCTTTCAGAACTGTAAATCTACTTAAAGTGCATGTGTGCATGTGCTGTGTGTGTGAGAGTGTGCACCATTGGTATGAGGGGAAGGGTGGGGGGAGGTAAAATGGCGCCTGTCTAAAGAACTATACAGAAGTATCAATGTAACATTCACCACTTTCTATTCTCAGCATCTTCTCTCTCTCTCTCGCTCTACTTCTTTATGCTGTCTCCAAACTTCTCTCTAGCCAATTAGTGCTCAGTCTGTTCCTGCAGAAGACAATATGTCTGCTCCAAATCCAGAGAGGAGGCCTTAAACACTCTCCAGAGAGAGGGAGAGAGAGAGGGAAAGGGAGAGAGGTAAGAAGAGAATATACATGTATTTAAAGATGATCTTGCATTTGCCTTTTGTTCCAAGGTGCCTTTCTGATTAGATTTACATATGCAACGGTCAAAACCTGACACGCTTTACTTCAAAGCTTTGTGAGGAGTCAAAAAAGTGTTGGTAGTATAAGATGGTTAGTGATGTTTTATTTTCTTATGAAATGTATGCGAAATATTGCACGGACACCGATACAACGCAACGCAGTGCATGGCTCAGTAATTTGATTTGTGTGTGTCTAAATAAACATCATGTGAACGATGATGCAATGTCATCAGGGAAAGATATGGTCAACACTTACGCCAGACATCAGACATACCCATTACACACACACACACGTACATAGACACACACACACAGGTTTATAGATGACAGAGGAAAAAGAAATTAGATACTAAAAGTGGCAGCTCTGACTATAGAGGAATATACAATATTAGAAGAGGATATAGGCTGACAGGAAGAGCCAATAAATAATAGTTAGTTAAGGAGGCATAGTGTTTTGGTTGCATGGAAAGGCCTAAATAGATCTCTACGTATATTATATGACCTTAAAATTCCATCACATATGATATTCCAATCAACCAACTACAAGTTTTGAGGAACACAAATATCTGTGGATCTAAGCATTTAATATACATATATGCATTTAATAATCCCAAGAACTAATAGAAAGAGTATGATGACAAACGCAAGGTAACTTTACCAGTTCAATGGTTGACTCAGGTTTTGAATAATTTGGCACTTTGGACTGGCCAATTCACACGATACAGTGCATCATATTACATTCTTCTTTCGCCGAGATGAATAAAATCTCTATCAGAACTAATTCAGAGAACGTAATCCTCCTCAGTGGTGGAAGTCAGTATTTCTGCGACGGCTTGAGTAAAAAAACCCAACTTATTTCCGGAAGGTTCGGCCCAAATACCAGCGAATGCGCAACACAGCCGAAGACAACGACCATTCGACACAAAACAAAAAAACAACATTTGATTTTACAGTTTCACAGAGCCTAATCTTAGAATAAATGAGGTCTAGCCATTTAACTACCTCACTGTATCTGGAGTTTAACCAGTGTAATAATGCACATTTTTAATCCATAATACAACATTGCGTTTCTCCCTGTAACAAAAGAGAATTTAGAAAATTAAATATGTTCAACAACAAATGGTTAAACAAAAATCTGGCTTAAATAAAACATGAAAAAGAGAAGCAGTCGAACCCCGCTAATCAATTCTATATCCCAAGTACCTGATCAAGGCAGCCCATTTACACAGCGCGAATGTTACCCAATGTAAGGTACACTGGGAAAGCTTAACCAGGCACATTTTGCCTGTAACATATACACAGCCATTTGAAAAAGAACCAAATTCACGCACACAAAAGTGAATCCTAGAACCTCCAGCAACACAGATGATGCTGCTTAGTTCCAATGACCTCTCCCTGTATTTCAGCCCTCGAGCGCCAAAGGCTCCAAAGTTTGAAAAGGCTGAAGTTGACACTTGGTACTGTGTAACCACAAATCCTTGAACTTTACCACAGAGAGTGTGAGTGGTATAATTTGACAAACTACTTTATCCCATTGAGCCTGTGCAATCAACCATAGTGGCGAACACTACAGCCATGCAACAACTTATCGGGTAAATATTGAACCTAGGACGCCCATATGTGCTGTGTTAGTCATATTCTCATGAAAGGCACCGGTGTAGAAGACCTAAAGAACCTGTCTCTGCCTAGAATGACTTTCTGATGATTGCAGGTAACCTGAGCAATGCTGATATCCACTTACCTGTCCTCCATAAATAACTCCAAGAAAACCATTATCTCGCTTTATTTTGCATCTAGATTCTCAAGACACCGTCATATGACTTTAATAGAGATCTGTATATCAACAATTTGTTCAAAATCATAGAATATGTTGTGCTACTGCCCAGGAGCGGGTGATAATGAGCTGAAAACAATTTACAGTATTGCCTTTAGTATGCTGACTGCAGCAGGAAGTAGCCTGAGTTGCACTGCAAAGGCAAAAGCATGAAGAGTAAATGAGGAGTTGCGATTATTAAATGAAGCATTGAAGAAGGTCGGGCTGCTCACAGCAGCACAAGACTGTAAAAGCAGTAAAGGATTGCCTCAAGACAAATTGTGACACAGCAGCAAACAACTGAATATGTCTACAAAAAACCTTTAAAAATACTCCATCATTTCTTTTAGACTGACTTGCATCCTAATATGGCTTCAAGATTATGTATAATTTAATCATAATATCTGTTGAAATGTAAACATACAAGAAACTAAAATTTAGACAACCCAACATCAACCTGATTTAACATTTAATGTGTTTGCGTACTATCCTAATTATTACTTTACGGAGGCAATGATCTCCCACCGTCAACAGTTTGAAAACAGTATGCAGCCAAGCTGAGGCAGCGAGGTTGCAAAAGGAGGCAAGTCTCATCACTTGAGGCTGGAGGATGGTCACTTTTCGACGAAAAGTGCTGGCACCTGCCCAGCCTGCAGCAGCACACTTACTGGGCTTTAGAATGTGGGAGTTGATGTATCGTCACCAGGTCCTTTTTTCCCATGTAGCGTGACCAGCAAGGTCTCTCCTCTCTCACACATGCCACAAGGCCACACAGGAGAGCAAGAGGGAGGGCATGGATCAGCGTTTTTCCTCCCACACCACCTCCCTGCCCTCAGTCCCGATGAGATGGTAAGATGGCGTCCCATGTCTGCCTCACCATGTAAAATGGGGGCCAGCCTGCCTGTGCGAGTGCATGTGAATTGGCGCAGACATCACTGGCAAACCTGCGAGAACTATCTCTCTCTTGACTCACCTCTTCTTCTTTATTCCTTTCTCTCATTTCAACCATGCCTTCCTCCTTCCCGCACATACACACACACACACCTCCACTGATATCAACCAGCAGCCTCCCCATGAGGCTGGGAGACTGGGTCATGGTTTGAAACACTGGACTCCTGCCTCCACCTCCTTTCTGCTACAGAGAAACCAGCACACCAGGCACCTGGCCACCTGCCTCACACTGAGAACCTGTCTGCACTACTACAACCATGGCACCACCACCACACACTGACTAAAGAATACATCACTGAGAATATCACTAGCAATTGTTAATGAGAATAAAGGCCACACTGATCTAGATAAGACATTATTCAGCACTTAGAAGAAGAAGAAAGCAGGCACAAATGAAATAATATCAATGATTTTAATTTGAAGATGTCGTCAGGAGACAAATGGTGGTATTGGCGATTTGCCGACAGACCGACAGGTTCTAGCCCAGTTCGTATTGCTGTAGATAATGTTATTCCTTAACAAAATAAACGTTTGGAAATGCCATCCTCATTGATAAAAGCACAGCACCCGGACAAAACGAACTTTGTTTACGTAATACTTTTGTCGGACAACTAGTTAATGGCAACCGGATTGATGGGTAAGGAAATATATTCGCTACAGTGCTCTGTGTTTCTCAAACGCCGCCCACTGACCTGCTTTCGAAGGATACAGTCTGCGTCATCGGTAGGATCTATTGATCTATTTCCGTTCGGCTTTAGAATGAGCCGGTCGGCGCGTATATCTACATAAGAGCAGGTCCCTCCCGCCGCGTCTCCATAGGCCCATAGTCGGAGAAACCAAACCGAAGCGCATTCCCAGATCTGGCAACTGACATCGAGCCGCGGCACGACCGCACGCGGCAGGGCAGAGGAAAGTGTTACGCTGCACAACAGTTTTGCTAGACCAATAAACGGGCCATGCGCGATCAAATAGCAGCGAATGAACTTCCATCGAGAGGTTACAGATCAATGATTGCAATCTGCAGTTCACCGCTTGATACCACTCAATGTTATGTACCATCCATGGAGCAAAAAGTAAAAACAAAACAAAACAAACAAAACAAAGTACAAAAACAATAAATTTGTAAAGGTGTGGCAGGAGGAGGCGACAGGGCTTGGTCGGTTTATTTAACAGGCAGTGCTGAGTAGCCTCTGCCCTGGTCACTCAGACCTTTTGAATACACTGATAAGTTGATGCTTATAGTGATCATTGTACAACTTTTATATAGTAGACAACTGGCTGTAGCTGCATTTAATATGAAAACAAGTTTCTTCTTCAAGGTTTCTTTTCTTTTAGCAAAACAATGTATTCTGAAAATTATTTAACCCAGAACTCATGCAGTCTATCGAATGTACCCATAATCTGTAGCAAAGGTTTATGAGCTAAATCACTAAAACCGTTGATTAAAATGATGTCGATTGGATTGACTGAACAAGTTAGTAATTAAAATGAACTCCACTTAATACAGCCCATGGTTGTTATGTACACATTGTAGAAATACCATATATAAACAAGGATATTTTAAATTCAAAGAGTGGCCAGAATACTTAATGATGATCAGACACAGCTCTGGCATTTCCTGTGAGTCAAATTAATAAATATCTCCTTGAGGTTCCTCTCCAAACAATATTTGTTGTTGCAGTTTACTTGTGTTATAAATTTTATATATAAAGTTGAGGACAATTGATAATAACTGAAGAGTTAGAAGTGAAAGGGTGAGACAGAAAAGAAATGTCTAGTTTATGAAAAAAAAATATGAGAAAGTTATCGTCGAAGATCAAAATGAGAGATGCGGGAGTGCAGCATGAGGATAAAGGAGATAATTTGCCTGCCGGTAATCTAAGCCAGTGCACGCAAGTCCCGGTGGGGGGCTGAGCTGTAAAAAGGGACAAAAAGACAGAGAAAAAGGCAGAGTAAAAGAGTTCGTAGCCAACAGTGGTGGAAGAAAGAATAAAGCTGGTCGGCGGTGGTTCAAATGGTGGCATATGATTCATACTCAGCGCAGGAGTGTATCGCTGGGAAATATAACCACTGGAGGCCCGCATCAGGAATATCTACACCTAATGAATGGCGTACTATCTGAACCAGCTGAATCATGAAGCCAGTGCAGGTCAGTTCCAGTCCTTGGAAGATACAGGTCAGGCGCGCCTGAGCCACCAAAGCGCTGTATGGTGTATAGGCTCTTATACTCAATATCAGTTCTAAACATCAGCCGAAATGGCTATAGCAGTCAACCAAGGATCACTAACCATATATATTGGCCACGTAGTCTTTTCTGAGTTATATAAAGAACACTCATCACTTAAAGGACCAAGAAAGAAAGACTGGAGGAATTTTAAATTTGACCCATGAGTGAGTGTTTTATGTAATCTAAAACTGCAGCAGGCATTATATAATCTGAAATTGAATGGGAGAGTTATACACCAACACAGCCAAAAGTTTAGTGTGAAATATCAAGACCGATGTAGTAACAAGGAAACGTATACTGAAAGGAAAGAGCAGCAGAAATAGTACAGGCAAGATAGGTAATGTCCTCGTAAATCACAAATTAAAAACGCAGAGATAAAAGGGAGAACTGACGCGGTATACAGTGAAGAGAACTAAAGAAAAGTTTTGCTAAACAGCACACATAACCCAACCACCCCGCCTGGTCTGCAAAACTGCATGGGTCCACTAAAAGGACCCGGCGGGCACAAGGCAACCACAGGCGTGGACCCACACACTTACAGGATTCAAGGTCTCTCAGGCTACACCTACACATTATTGGATAGGCGGCCACACACACACAGCAAAGGGAGAGGACAGCATAGCAGCCTTTTGAGGGTTCGATACTTTTAGGAGGCTCACCCTGAGTCACAGCCTGCCTGAGGCATGAGGTGCCAGAGACGTGAGTCTGTGTGCAGGTCAGGAGATTTATGGGTTTATCCCTATATGAGATATGCGGTAATATATCAATTGATAGTGCCCAGATTGGAGGAAGAAATGAAAAGGAAAGAGAGAAAGGAAGAAAAGAGCACCATAGATGCAGAGACAAAACCCAGTAAAGAGGGAAAGAGAAACCTGTGAATCCCATTCCACAGGCCTTGATGAAAGAGGATGGAATAATCATGAAGATATCACAAATAGGACGTGACTATTATTTTAGAAGAAATAACTACCAAAGCTGTCTTTCCTCTGAAATAATAAAACCTTCCTCATGTGAGCAGAAATAGAAGTTAGAGGGCCCACATTTCCTAGCTCCCGCAGTGTATTTTTTTTACCCAGCAAGAAGAAATACAAGCAAATCCCCTAAAGAAAAGAAACAATGAGCTTCCTTCTGCCACATTCCACATAAACCTGGATATAGTGGATAACAGAGGGGCATATCCTTTCCAAAACCTTATATTTTACAGCCTTTGAGGTTTTCCACTTTCTAAAGAATAGATTAAAGAATTTAACTGTCATTTAATAGTGCAATGATGTATATTTACTCTGTAACTCTACCTGTAATTTGTACTTCAATTCCCCTCTACATTCCAAACACATGATAATGAAGAAGATAGACCTATACTTACAACATTCAGTTGTACCAATATTCAGATCCTTTACTTGTAAAAAATATTAGTGACATGGATGTGGCATCCAAAATTTTATGAAAAGCCACTGTGATTGTAGAGAACTGATATGCAAGTGAGAATTTATAGGCTTTAACAGCTGTTTAATTTGCTAATCCAAAGTATATGATTAGATGTAAGCAGACAGTGTTCCAAAGGTACATTTCTTGTCAATGCACTGTTTTCCATTTAAAGATTCAATTTAAATCAAATTACCTTTGATTGTAACTAGTTACAATTAATTATGATGGCATATGGTTTTGTTTATCAAAAAATGAGACAATCCCCAGTGAAAACAAAGTATCTGTGTGTTTCCTATATCACTACCTCCATCACCTATATAATACACACTCATTATCTTATTCTATGGGAAACTGAGATTTCAGGTAGAGTGAACTGCAAATGATTACATTGTGACGTTTTTGGCAACAGACTACTGCCATGCTAGTGACTCTGTGAAGATGTATTTTGGCACAGCTTTGCTAAACAGTAAGTGGTCGCATTAGTGTTCACAATATCAGTTAACTATGCTAACATCAGCTTATTATCACTAAGCACAAATTATAACCATGGTTGTTGAGACATATAAATAGTGGACAAAGGCAAAGGTTTTTATGAAGACCTGAAAACAAATGTTTGCAAACACAGTGGGATTGATGCATAATTTGAAATGCAATGCAGGTTAAGTTATCTTCCTTGTTAGGTGAGCAACAAATCTACAGGCCTGTCTTCACTCACAGCAGTTTTGCAAAACAATTAACCACTAACTCCTGCTAGTTTTTGCTAAAAGGCCTTTACTCTGCCTTTAATCCTAAGTGGAACATGAATGTTGTTACCAAATTCCATGACAACCCGTGCTGCTTTTCATGTCCCCTGCTACTTAATGTACTTTTTA
This sequence comes from Lates japonicus, assembly GCA_033238685.1. Classification (NCBI taxonomy): domain Eukaryota; kingdom Metazoa; phylum Chordata; class Actinopteri; family Centropomidae; genus Lates; species Lates japonicus. Next base: position 4,245,104 of record BRZM01000013.1, on the reverse strand, counting down.
TGCATTTTACATTATTTGAGTGATTTTTAGTTCTTGTTTTATTTTGCTATTCACCTTCCCCTTGTTTCTCGTAGTTACTTCCTGTTTTATTTTGTAGTTACTTCCCAGGTGTATTTTTTGTGCTTTTAAAATAAAAGTATGTGAGTAGTATCAAAAGTAAAGTACTATTAAAAGTAAAAGAACTCTTACTGCAGCATGGATTAAATACATTATATACTGAATAACATATTATGTAATTATTATTGATGCATTACAGTATAATAAATGACATTGTGGATGTCATGGTGGAACTTATTGGTACTGAGTAGCTTAATCTGTAGCAACACACAATCCCCTATAAACTCATCACGTTTTCTGCGTGAAATCTAGTAATTATAGCTGTCAAAGACATGCAATTAAATAAAAAGTAGAATATTTCCTGTTAAAATGTAGAGCAGTAGAACTTAACTAATTAAGTATCATTCATGGAAAGAGTTACTACCCTCAACCATACAAAAAAATATATTTTCCACTGTTTTTTTGGGGGGGGGGGTTGTTTTTTGTGATTTCTCCCTTTAAATACAAACATGATATGTCAGCACGAGAAACATCCCAAGGAAAAGCAGATTGCAAACCTGTGGCCCCTCTGGTTGTTGGACAGTCTGTCTAACACCAGCACCACAGGCATTCACTCGGCTGAGGGACCGTTGCCAAATAAATGGGTTGTTCCCCATTAGACTTGGGGAGTTGGCAGGTTTGGACCTGCAGCAGTGTTTTATTTCATGTTTTATTCCAGCTCGTTTTGGTTGGACTTTGTGAGGGGTTTTCTAACCTGCAGTATTTCTCTCTGTTTCGCCATGTTCTAGTGATTCCTCCCTTAGCAAACTCTTTGATTTTACAAATTTCTGGTATAAGCCTGCACAGGTTTGACAAGGGAGTAATTTCGCTGGCAGCTGGTGCTAAGTGCAACTTGTGTAAATTTAACAAGAAATACTTGGAATATGAAGAGACAAAACAGCTCATGAATAGCTGCTCCGGAGGAATGTCTATCTCTACCTGTCTTCCTCTCTTCTTGTCCCCTTCCCTCCTCACTCTCTCCTCTATTTCCAGTTTTCTTGTTCTTCCCTCACTCCCTGCCTACCTTCATCTCCACATAAATCACTCCCCCCCACCCACCACGACCCCCTCCTTTATTTTGAACAAATCAGGAGATGATCCGAGATAGAGATTCCCAAGAAACTCAAATTCTCCCAGCATGCTGTGGTGAGGTAAGCTGAAGCCATGATGCAATGTTGAATGGCAGAGCAGAAATCAGATGGAGAGAGATCATAATGAAAGATGTATCAAACAATTTCTCTTTCCTTGTTCATCTCTCTTGTACATGTACACACAACCACAGTTCTGCCTGCTTTTCTTAAAAGTTTAGCTTGCAGGAAGTTAGACATGGGTTTATTATTATTGTTCTGCCTATTTCATGTTTTTTTAGTTGAACTAATATGGAGATGTAGTCCAACCATTCGATGCATACAACAAACAATTAGAAAAGAAATATATTTTAGATCTTTTACTAGAAAATCAGAGAAAAAGAAATTCTAACAACTTCCAAATTCATGCAGTTCAATTGGTTATTTTTTGCTACATTCATTAACGGAAGCAGAGTTGCAAGGAGGCAGGTTGAAGTGGATGGCGGGTGTAAAATGACACATGACTGTAACACAACAGGTTCACACCCAGCATCATAGTAGACTTAAGCAACAAAAGCACTTAGGTTAAGATTAGTGGAAGATGGTGTCTTTGGCTAAATTTGAATAAACACGTTGGGGCTGAAGTCACTGTGAACTTTTTTTCCGTATTAAACCAATCTTAAGTGCGGTGAGAGTCTAAATACACTGGGCTACATTATTCACGCCTCACAATAAGCACTCTCTCAGCCAGTCTCTTGTTGATATTGAAATCACTGTAAATAAAACAGTCAGTTGTCATATTGGAAGGTTTCAACATGGCAGCATTTTAAGAAAGGGAGGAATATCATAAGTCATAGAAATGAATTTGACATATACAAGGAATGAATTGCAATTTAGTGTCATCACTTGCCATCAAACTCTGCAACATCTAAACCATCTTAGCTGAAACATCATATGACAAACTCACATATTTGGGCTGAGTTTCAGTAGAAAAACACAGCTGTGTGTGTGTGTTTTTTTTTTTTTTCCCAATATGGCACAAGGGTTGATAAACAAACTTCACTTCAAGATTTGTTCCTTCTTGTAGGTTTCTGACATGAGTCTTCTTTATACACTTTCAGCTAGTCTGAAACCCTGCAGAAAGGCCTCTAACAAAAAAAAGACCAAAAAAAAGAAAAACTATAATTTCAAATCTTGTTATTTGTAACACTTTCTGTAGCACCGCATGGTCCTGCACCCTCATACATTTCTGCTCTGCTTGAAACCAGATCGCCTCCAAAACTGGATTCTTGCATTCTGTCATATGTCCACAGAACTCCATCTCTTCTTCTCTTCAGTCCATCAATAACATTGAGCATGATCAAAAACACACTTTTAATGGTCTGCTTTTAAGCATGCCTGCATGACCTCTTGAATTCTTTAAAAAGCTGGTGGAGTGTGACTGAAGGTGTCTATCATCTATCCTAAACAGCATCACCTGTGTTGTGTTTAAAGCTCAACAAAAACGTCAGATAAATGTTGAATGTCTAAGCTTGGGGTAAATTAACAATGTATTTGTAAAACACAGAGGAAAAAAAGCTCTTGATTTAGAAAAAAGCAGTATATATCCTCAGTACAACAGAATGAAGAACAACAATCAGTCTTTTCTACCTTTTCTTTTTCTCCACTGCCAAAGCAAAGCCTCCCAGTAGACCATTAAAGAACCTGAACATGCGAACAAAATTAAGATCCTAATTTGGGATTAGACGACACAAACTGCCCCCACATTTATCTGGTACATAGTGGTATGTAAATGTGACTGCTCTCTGAGAAGTTTTTAAACTTCTTTCAAAGTGTAACAAATAAATTCTCTGTGATCTGTCAACCCTGGCACTCGATAAGACGTTACATTCTTAATTAAAAGAGGAAATACCGGAACAATCTGTGAAATGTTTTCCATTTAAAGCCTGGCAAAATTTTGATTAAGTTCAGGCGATGGTTCCTGATTTTCTAACAGAGCAGTAAATGACATCATGAACAGAGGAATTATGACCTCACTGAGGAGGAAAAACAGGGCTGAAGTTGTCATATGTCCGCATTTTTGAGACAGGAAGAATTTACACTTACTGGGTGTGACAGTAAATTCCAAAAGTAAAATAATTTACGTTGGGAATGAATTGACACAAGTGTGTAATTTTGAGAACAGATTACAAGCTTTGTGCAAGACAGATTTCTTCTTGTTTGTTATGGTCCAGCTCTGCAATGACACACAGCTGTACTAGTATTTTGGGTTCCCCAAAAACAAAGACTGATACTTCTTTCTTTTTCCATTTTATATAACTGCCTAAACATTTTTTTAAGAAAAAAAAAAAAAAAAAGCTGGATGCAAGATAATTTCCTCTAAATGAACACTGACAACTGCCCCAGCCAGCCCTGTCCCCAAAATATCAGCTTCAGAATCATTGTGATGGTTCAGTGTCTAGTAATAGGGGAGAATGGTGCCTCTGTTATTCCCACTGAGCACCTGTTCTTGGTCTATGTAACTTTGATGAGCAGGTACGATCTCCCTCTAACTGAGTGATAGTCAGTGGCTTAAACTGCTGGAATCAGGCTCAGCAAGTTCGAGAATAATGATGTACTGTAGATAAGTTAAAGACACTCATTAAATACAGGGAATCATGGGTAATAAACACCTTTTGGCCATGTTTCAGTTCAGAGAGTGGGACTACACAGTTGGAACTCCAGGCAAGAGATAGATAGGCTCTGTTTTCTGTGCATAAAAAACCACTTAACCGTTTAGAGCCCAACAGAACTAATTACCAGTGGTGGCTGCAGAGGGCAATGCTGCTCAGCAAAGTTACCTTTCATTATTTTAAAGGGAGAGTACGGCATCCTGGAGAAAGACTTTTGATATTCGAACTCAGCAGCAAAACAAACACACCCCTCCCTTCAGTGCTCTTTCTGAAGTTACGCCTCCCAAAGTCATGGACGCACATCGCCTCGGTATCCCACACTAACAACTGGCCAAGGAGGAAAATGGCTAAATTGAATATGTCAGCTTTTTCATAGCTGAAGCAAAACAATATAATATAAAACTTCATCAAGGGAACAACATGCACACAAACATAGTATCTGCATTACGATGTAGAATAAATTACAGCGAGTTAGTGGTTTATATTGTTTTTACAGAACTACAGTGAGCAAAGACAGGCCTGTAGATATGCTGCTCAGCTAAAAAAGAAACTTCATTGCATTTCAAATTATGCATCAATCCCACTTGTGTCTATAACAGCCTTACAACACCATATCTGATCTGTAGCGTTGCAACAGAATTTCCATCTTTCTCTCTTCCACTGCCCCTTTTACACCTTCCAACCTCCTGAGCATGAGCACAATCTCATGATTGACTGGAATGGATTGCTCCGATCTACTTCATTTATATCCTAATTCTAGAGCCAGGGCTGTGTAGAAACAGCACACACAAGGAAGAAGCAGCTAGGAGACTATGAGGAGATATTCCCTGAATCTGAATAGGAGTCAATTAGATTGTAATTGCTAACCCTACCATTAAATCTTCCCTTTGAAATCTAGATGTCATCTATGGACCAAACACTGACTCTTGACCAACATGTTAAGTGTTTGATTTGTTTTTTTTGTTTTTGTTTTTCAGTTCACTTCATAATACAGGCTGATTGTGTCTGAAGCTGAGATGGAATTTTTTTTCTTCCCATCCCATTTCCCGTTCTTTGTTCCATGTCTCCCCTGCACTTCCTCTCAATCTTCACTGTCTTTATCTAATAGAAAGCAGAAATGCCGAAAACAAAAAAAAAGAACTAAAATACAGCTGGTAAGCTTTTGACCAGGTCCTCTAATAGGTCTCATGTGACACCAGTGTTTATTTCTCTTCACTGGCTACCCATCAAATTCAGAATATAATTAAAGGTTCACAGTTATAGACCTCAGCATGGCCAGGCACCCACCTACATTAGAGATTTACTGTAACCCTCACTAACAAATCTGTCCTCTGATTAGTGTTAGTTCTTCCTCACTCTACACTCAAAACTAAAGGAGACTTTTGAGGATGTGGCTCCTAAACTTTGGAATTTGTTCCCTCTCTAAGACCTGTGGATACTTTGAAAAAGAGGCTCAATATCCAATATCCACTTCTGTTTTTTTCTTTCTTTCGTCTTTTTTTTTTTTTTTTTTTTTTTGGAGGGGAGCAGGGGGGCATTTTATACCTACATGTCACAGGTATCCTTAGCAATTTGGGAGATGCTGATTGCACCTACTCATCACTTTAAAATGAGTGATTTACATAAAGTTTGTGCAGGAAATTTGCTGACTTGGAAAATAAATAAGAGAGGTTTGGGATAAGGATAGTGTTCTTACATAAGGCTTGCTGTAATATCAGAATTTTCTTTTTATCATTATTTATCAAATTATTCTAATCACTGTATATTTAAGATTTTTTATGAGTTAAATACAGGATAATTGTACAAATAGGTTTCAGAAACACTTATTATATGTCCTATCACTGATAAAGAGAGTATAAGAATGAGACAGAGAACGAGAGAGTACACACTAATAAGCATGCAGATGGGGCGAGGTAGTGATTGTTGTGAGACAGAGAGTGAAAGGAGGGTGAGTGAGTGAAAGTGTGTGTGTCCATTGCTAATGGATGTTTCTTGCTTTGCATGTGGTTGAATGTGTGTTTGTGTCTCTGTGTTTTCTCTCTCTAATTTAGAAGCGCACTAATCCTATTAGACTGCAACTGTTGTGTGTATCTAGGAGTGTGAGTGTGTATGTACTATAATGGGGCTGCTAAACTTTCTCATCCTCCTTATTTTCTTTAGCAGTGTCACTTCTCCTTCCCCCCTCACTTCTTTTACCTCGTTTTATCCTCCTGTCTTTTATCTGCCCTTTGAGTATTCTTTGTTTTCCTTTTATTCCTATCTCTGTTTCCTAAAAATTACATTTCCATGCAACTAAACTGCAAAATGTTTCTGTCCAGACTCTCACGACTCTTGGTCAGGTTAGAGAAAGATCCTGATCTGGTTTTAAAAAAGTTTGATTTGAATTCTCTCTCTTCCCTCTCTCTATTACCTGCTCTCCTTGCTACATCCTGTATTTTCCTTGGAGTCTATCAATTTTTCATTCTTAGCTGCAAAGTAAGCTCTAGACAAAGCCAAGCATGGAAGAGCCTCTGACTCCCAGCCCAGACCATTTTCATTCCACACGGTGTTACCTGTGCAACTTTGTAGTGGTACCACAAATGAAAGTCTCCATTATTTATTACTGAATCCTGAACCATCCATTTTCTTCATTTCCTTTTCATATTAATTAAGTGATTTCAGGAATTTTCAGGAATCAAGTGTAATTCAAATGATACTCATTCTCCGTATGTCCCTTCAGATGTTACTAACATTGTTATACCATCACACCCTCACTGGCTATCATCACAGTTGTTTGGTCTGGAGCTAAAAAGACAGAAATATAAAGGTTGCAGTTGGTCCAAAACAGAGCAGACACACTCATCATACAAGCATTAACAACATGTCTTTAAAATCATTCTTCTTGTCTAAACCAGACTCAAGGATCTTGTGTTAAGAAATGCTGTTGGGTAAACCTGGATTTGTATGGAGTTGTATGGGATCCTCTTAACAAGGAAAATAATAAACACCAGGCTGATACAAGAAAAACTGCACTGGGAACCCAGTCAAATCACACTGGCAGAATCCTTGTCTTTGTAAAGAAAATGAGTTTTTAAGGCAAACTGTGAGAATGAGCAAGTAGTTGTTTTCTTAAGTAGTGAGGTTAAGTTGACTTTTAGAATAAGTTATTTTTGTAGTGGCCTAACAGTGACAATGCCCTTGGTCTAACTATCCTAAATGTAACAAAACATTTCAGCAAATACTGTCAACGTTGCTTTGAAATATGCAGTGGATATTCATGGTCTCCATAACATGACCTATTACAGTTTTCCACTTACCACAAGTAACAATGGATGGGCAGCCATTCATTTAACTTCATACTCTCCAGAGGTCAAAGCCTTTCCATGTTAGACACTTCATGAGCTCTCCTTTTACACTACCCTCTGGCCAAAATGTTAACTTTGCCAGGAAATTTGCTGAGCACATTTTTTTTCTTCTTCAAGGAGATAAGCCCTTTTAATTTTTTTACGACCCTATGGCCCTCTATTAATTACGTTTGTACATTACAGTTTTAACCCCACAAGGCTCCAAGAATAGAAAAATTGTCAGTTGTCCAGTCTGTTCAAGACTCTTGTGGGTTGTAATGAGCATTAAACCCTTAAAGACCACTAGCAAGGCTTTTGGGTTTTAGTTTAGTTTTGTAGCAGCAGCGGGGGTGTTTAATTATCTTCACATATACTGTATTACTAAGTGTATAACTTTGTGGACTTCTTTGGCATCTGAGGCCTATGGCAGCCCCTTTGCTTAATGGTAACGTGCCTCTGATCTGAATAAGACTACTTCATGAGACAAAAAAAAAAATCTTCTCCAGTCTTTCCATGCTCTTCATCATCCTCCACTCTAACCCAACTCAGCCTCAGCTCCTTCATTACCCTTCACCTCTGTCTGGTAAATAATTGGCCGATTAAGCCGCTCACTGCATTGTTAGTGGGGCATTCAATAACACACAAGGGTCAATGGCACTTGAAAAACATTGCACACTAATAGTAATTATAGTTGTGGAAAAGTGAAAGGGTTTGCGGGTACAGCATGTTTAAATGCCAGCATGGGGTAACAGTTTTTAAATGGACCACTCTCTTTTCTCATCCCTTTCTTTCTCTTCTGTCACCCATTCTCTCCTCTGTGTTGTGGGGCTGCTGATTACATAGGGGTTGCTGGTAATGAGCCATGAGGACTAATTGGGATTGTCAAAAGACAGAGACAGCGGGAGGTATGGTGTTTTGGCATTTGCAAGTACAAGAAGTCAAATATGAGGAGAGGAGATGAAAAGAGGAAGTTAAAGAAATCACTTAAGATTCAGATGAATTTTTAAAAAGTCTTAACAGTCTTATTTTTCTTGAATCAAACAAATAGTATTTTTTCCCCCGTGAGTATTATTATACCCAATGTTTATAATAATAATAATAATAATGCGTGTGGTCATGTTTGATATTGTAGTGTTTACTTATAATGGACTATTTAAAAAAAAAAAGAAGCTTTTTTTAATTTATTTTTTTACTGATTTGTAGTTTTAATTTGTATTATTTTAATTTATTCTACCTGAAGGCAACATAAGTCAAAATGCCAGTACTTAATGTTGATTACACTGCAGCTGTTTTATTGTGTGGAGCTATACTTCGTCACTTTGGATCCTATATACAGTGGTTTAAGCGAGCCAATAGCAAGATAAGGTGAACACACTCATAAATGCAAATAAGAAAAATAACAACAACAACAAAAAAAACCAGACTAAGTAAAGCTAGGATCCCTTGTTGTTTCTTTTTATCCCATCCTGTCTGTTTTCTGATTTATTTTTTTAATCACTAATTAACCAGTTGGCACTGATCCAGACACGCTCAGTGAATTAGGGTGTAGGATGTATTTCTTTATTTATTTTTTAATAAATGAATGCAGATACACCCAGTCCTTATTTAATTGTGTGTTGTTGTTTTTTTTAAATCAACGCTGTATCCTTGTCAATGTGTGATCTTAAATTTTCACTTCACATTTAGTGTCTCAATTAAACAATCAATTAAAATGCGAGAGTAGCATTTCAAGCTATTCTTTTTAATGTCTTCTCTGTTATCATCTAAATTCAAAAGGAAAACCGACGACGACTAAAATAAATAAGAGAAATTCTGTGCCATTTAACAAAATATGAGTGAAATGTCATGGCAGTTATCCAGTTGCAGCTGGAAGAGCCGTTTTGTAGGAATGTGATTTACTGTTTTAATCATGTTAAACATTAATAGTGTAAGTCGAGGGGCTGATAATACACCCTTCAGAAACAACCTGCTTTTTGAGGGACTGTGATGTTACTTTTGATTTGTGGTTCAATAACTTCATATATACCATGCTGGCAATTACAATGTTCACCCTTTAAACGCCACCTCCCATATTTGAAAGACCTTTAATTACAATTCATATATTAAAACTTTTTTTCCACCTGTTTTTTGCAAGAAAATGAAAGCATCATCTCATTTTAGTTGTTCTAACAATTACAGTATATACAGTATGTGATATTAAAAAAAGACATATAAAGAAAGAGAAAAACAACTCTCAACTTTAGCTACCTTTTAAATTTTATTTTAATACAGTTCTATCAAACAACCTTTCAGTGTAAAATATTTTTTCTATTTTATTTATTGTCACAGAGGTGGAGTGGTCATACCTGTGCACTTGCAGCAGAAAGACCCCACTGTGATCAGTTAAAATTTAGTTTGTGTTAATACTGTAACTACATGATATGATAGATATACCTTATGCATAAACCAGAATTCTTGGATTTTTATATTAATACTAAAATCACAACAGAGTTCTCAAATCCACTTAGAAAGCTGATGACCTCCGTACGGGCTTCAACGAATCTTCACTCAAAAATCGTTTGGCCTCTACACTGATTTATGTGTGTGTGCATGTGTGTGTGTGTGAGAGAGAAAGAGAGAGAGAGAGAGAGGAAACGCTTGTGTGTGGAAGAGTCTCTTTGTCATCCACTTTGCCTTTTAGATTGCATAGCTTCATTACAGACATAAGTGCATTAACAAACAAAATCCTCTCAGTGCGCACATTAAAAACATCTCATTCCCACCTCAATGCACAATCAAGGCCATAAAACAATACGTTACAGCCCTGACTAATTACCAATGTGAAAACTTTCATAATTGAATAGCGCCCCTTAACCAATCCCGCTTGGCCAGGGTGTATTAAAAGAGGCTGTTCTCAATTTGAATTTGTCAAAGCAAACAAATGAGATAGTTTGCATGGAGCGATTTGTCTGAAGTCAGGTAATAAGGTGGGAATCACAACCAATTTGTTGTTTGGGTGTTTGCTAAATGAAGCTCATTAGCAGTGGGAAAACTCTGCAGAGAACATCACTAAATTATACTGAACCCCAGTTATGAGCAAATAAATGTACACGAAGACACAGAAACACATGCAAGTACATATAGATCAGGCTTTATAGTTCAATAATTAAGTTAGAGATTGAGGTTTTATTGTTGCTGGATTATATGTGCTGAGAATCGCTTTCATTTTTACTATGGCATGGCAGTTGGTTTGTTACTGAAATAAAGTGTTTCATACCAAATCATACAAAATAATGAAATTAACCCCCTCTCCTATTTACACCATTCAGCCACAACATTAACTGGTAGTCAGCTGGTTTTACTGTTGTGGCTGAATGGTGTAAATAGGAGAGAGGTGATTGCAGCCAGATTCCTATGTGCATCCGGGTGTCCTGTGTAGTGCTGTTGCCCACGGCCTTTATTAGATGCTGTGTATATGTATGTGCATATTTTACATGGTTAACATTTTAAAAGAGCTTATTTTAATTCAAACCATGATCTTTTCCTAAAACGACAAGTAGTTTTGTTGCCTAGAAGCAGGCGGTGACTGAAAGAACCTGACATGACATATTCTATTACCATTCTCTTGTTTTAGTGTGTTGCCTGCAAGAACTAGCAGAACTATGGAATAACATTTATTTATTTTATATTTATATGAGTAATGTGTCTGTCATCTGGCGGATGTCAGTCTAATATTCATTCTTTCAGCTCTGGTTTGATTGTACTTTTCAGAGAAATATGTAGGCTCTTAATAACCCACAATACATATAGCAATCAAAATGAGGCCCTTTCATATTAGGTGTAGGCTAGTTATCTGATTCGATGTTAAATAAAAATATGGTGACAATATATACATAACACTCTCTATATTATATACAGAACATTAGAGTTATAAACCTGGAGTTGGTTATAATTGTTACTTTTGATGAAGATCAGTTTTATAAATAAATGCAGATAAGTCAAAGGTTCAGCAATAAGCATGCTGTATTCATTAGTGGGGGCTAAGTCATTTCTATGAAATAGTAGAATAGGCTTTTAAGATCAATGAATATTATTTATTGCATTTTATTCATGGATAGAGATAACATATTTGCTATTATTTTACCCAGTGAATGTAATTGCAATATGCTTGTTCTGAACTTTCTTTTAATATCTTGAAATGGTCCGAATATGTCCTTAACTTTGAAGTACAGAAATTGCCAGAAAAAGACATACAAATACAATTACTTATAAAATAAGATGTGACATTCACTTGACATTTATTATGGATTTATACAATGAACTGCAATTTCATTGAAAAGCAGCAACAGCTGTCAGTGATCTGAATCGATGTGGTGTTTATCGCAGCAGGAAAATGTCTTTTACAAAGATGACGTGATTATAAGAAACTACTCTAATGACTAAAATACTACTTCTTGTTTTGTCCAGCCTAATCTTGAGTGTATTTCAGTGAGACAGAGACCGGCATTCGACAGGCATTTGGAATGCAAATCTATGGCTTGATTAGAGACTGAAGCAAAGTCGGATATGGGATGTTGCATTTCTTTTTTCTTAGTAGACTTTGTTCTCTCTGAACTTCGGATGACATTGAAGCTGACGACTCTGCAGGAAAGAAAGGTGAAAGGTGACTGACGAAAGGATGCTCATGTACAGGTAATATTGTAGTATTGGGAACGGGAGATTGTGTGTGAAAGGAAGAGCAGAACACAAAACAAGGGAAAGAGGTGAAGATTCAAACAGAATGGACAAGAAAACAGCTTTTCCATTTACACTCCTTCATTCATTTCATTAATATTTCACCCAGTATAATACTGCCAAGTCCACCTTTCCAGTAATATTTGTAGCTACTTCTGGTAAAATGGGTTCATTACATACATTAAGTATCATTTATATTCTAAGTTGGCACAATTTTATGCAGGTTTGATATATCACTAGCTGTTGTAAAACTGGATTTATTGACTTGTCGGGCGTCACGTCTGAGAAACAGCCTTTAGATTTCGTTAGCCACGCGCAGTCACTTCTGCTGACAGCAAATATATATCGGATATAAATGTCTGACACCAAAACAAATGCTTGAGTAGTGGTACAGTAATTCAGCTGCATAAAAACACAGTGCAACTGACCACAGAGAGACAGAATGGAGGTTTGATGACGAACCACTGAAAACTTGGAATAACATTTTGACATTTGAAGTTTCCAATTACATCATGAAACTATTTCTCATGACCGGAAACACTGGCTGCCACACAGAAATTGGGACCCAGTGACTCAGTATGAAAAAAAAAAACTAAGGAGGAGGAAGGGCCAGAGAGGTGGGAGCAAAGAGGCAGGAGGAGAAAGATAGATGGCCTTTATTAATAAGTGATCAGCCTGTTTGAGCGATCCCATTACTGTGGTTGTATGTAGCAGTCATGTCTGTGTCCTCACCAGCTAACTATGTTTCAGTTCGGTCACCAGCACTGCCCAACCTGCTTACTGTTTGTGTCTTTGTCATGGTTTAAGCTTACTAGGACAATACTATGATAACACTTTATATATTGAAGATAAGTTAAGGTAAAGAAAAAAAATTTACAATCTTAATATTTCAATGACGGGCTGTGGAAAATTTAAAATCCAAAATGTGTGAGTGCTGCAGTCAGTAACAAAACTAATATGTGTAAATAACTAATCTGGACATGTGCGAGGGTGTATATCTAACGCATAGTTCTTCAGCTGCTTTCATGTGCTGTTTTATAAACTTATACATGTGTTGGATGATGATAGTACCTCTGGAACTAGCAATACAAGGGCTTACACCCCGTGGCGGAGCTTTCGACTCCAGAGCCTCCTGTCATTTCTGTCGTGTTAAAATGAATATCCCCAAAATATGTCCCATGAAACTAGAGACAAACTTAGATATACACTATGACAAAGTGGTGAGCTTTCATTTAATGCTCTCTCTCTCTCTCTCTCTCTCTCTCGCTCTCAGCCCTAAGGCTGTCAGGGTGTGACAAGCACCCTCTTTGCTCCAGTATGTTTGTACCGACAGTGATTCGACATGTACCACTTACAGAGAGATCCCTCCAGCCACTATACAATTTGAAACAAAAGCAATTCAATACAAAATGGATGCAAATATGGTCTGTATCAGGTCTTTCCAGTATGTGCTCACCTTAGCTGTTGTCATTGACTTCTTTAGAATGACTTTGTCTAATGTCAGGATCTTAACATAATTTACTGAGGAGATTGTTAAGGAGGGCTAATAATTCTGTCCAGACAGGGGGCCTTCATTTCTGATTTTTTCCTTCCTCTGAAGTAGTTCAGTAGGACTACTGCAGTGACGAAATATTGTTCAAAAGTGAATTCACTTCATATGATTATATAAAAAATAAACAGAACGTAAAGTAGTTATTGGGTTTTGTGTTCCATTGTCCAGCAATTTCAGGAACACACATTCACAAGATTTAATGGACCTGATGTCCCTGCGTGAAAGAGTCACTGATGACATTCTTTCAGTTTCTGTGGCTTGAGTCATAGCATCAATAAATGATGCTTTTTCCACTGTTAAAATGAAGAGTTTTAGCTCTGGATAACATGACAAGGAGCATACAGGTGAGAATACGTCTTTTGGTGATAGTGTGGATGGCTCTGTATGTATTTCTTGTGGACTATGGACAGTGATTTATGATCTACTATAATTATTTGTCAAATAGCTTCATTTACCAATATTTTCTACATTTAATGAAACAACAAATTGTGTCGTCTCCATAGTATTATAGATATTGAGTTTCTCTCATTTATATACCTATTTGTTTTCATCTATTTTGGATATTTGTATGAATAGTCTTGTCCATTATTATGTAACATAACTTTTCTTATATATTACGTTTACATTGATTATATATATAGATTTTTAATGATTCTATCTGTTTGTATGATATTGTTTTCCAATATAAAGTATACTACAAAGTTGTAATATTGACATACTATTCTAAATTAAAATAACACTTTATTATTATTAAGTAAATGTAATGAGAGAATAAGGTATGAATGGGGTTCTAACAATATGAAACATAATACTTACCCAATGAATTGCTACCAAAACCCTCTGGGATAACGGTGTGAAAGAAAAAAAAAAATGGAAGGAGAGAGAGCAGGAGAAAAAGAAACAAAACTCATGGAAAAAAGATACAAAAACAGTCACAAAGGAGGGCTGAAGGAAGGGGCAAAAATAGTTGCAGAGGAATGAGCAGGAAGGTGTGAATGGGAGGGAGACATAGACAAAAGATTATTAAACTTCATATGGGGCCAGATGAAAGAGCTGTGATGGCGGGCAGATGGGCTTCTCTCAAATGAACAAGTCAACCTGATGGCAGTGCAGGGTAAATAGACTCTCCTCACGAGACCTTGTACAAATCACTGTGGCTAGACTTATTCATTTCCTGGTACCTTGTCGAGCAAATTCATGATTCTGATCTCACAACCAAAATTAATTAAAACTGTCAGTGTCTCAAACACATGATTATTCCCAAAATGATCCATATGGTAAGTTTAAGGAGGGGCAAGGAATGAGTTGAGTTTTGGTAAGTGAGTCTAATTGACATATCCTTTAAAAATGTCTATTTAGCACATTTCTGGGTTCAAAATTACTAACCAAATCACATAGTACAAATATACAGCAGGTTATCTTAAGCTTTGACCCAAATGCTGTTGATAAATTCATCTTAAGCTTTGTGGTATGTGTGTGTCCAAATTTTAGCATCTATGGATATTCAATGATCTCAAAAGGCAGCACCGTTTAACAGGAGTAGGTTGGTCGTTCCTTTTGTTCAGCACAGACTACAGACATATTCGAAACCACAACATTGCCCTGGGGACATATTTTATTTTTTAAGGAGTGAAAAATTTGGTATGAAAAATAGAGGACATGTAGAGATGAAAACAAAGTCCACGTTTCGACAGTTTGGCTTCAAAGCCTCTCCTGTAACAACTTGTTTTCTGTACGATCTGACTAATTTATTTCTCTTTGAACAAAGGTGTAGTTTATTTATTGTGTGATGAGGTTTTCCTCCTTTTCTTTAGAATAGAGGCAGTTTTGGCGAGCTGTTCTGGGGACAGCCCACTGCATGTGCCTGAGTGAGACTAAAACAGGCTACAATCTTGGTTCAGGAATGTCTAAAAAAAAAAAATGACATTGACGAGAAGGGGGTTTTAATTACGTTGAGCAATATTTTTGGTAACACAAACCTAATGTTTGAGCAGCAGAAGGCTCTCTTGCACCATGGTTTTATATCGGACTTTATTTGGTTATATTTAGAATTCTGTCTTTACCTCTGTCTAGTAGACTTTGTATAGAGTGAGTGGATGGTATGGACTACATTTCCTTGCAGCACAAAGTTGAACAGCAGCTTCCTCTAGTTTTCCACACTAAGGAGCTGCCTGTCCATGATTTTCCTCACAAAAATAAAATGGTTAAAAACTATGAAATCATTCCATCATTTGACTTTTGTTTGTTTTGTATTATTGTTATGAATATGAATGTTGAAAACATGATAGGACTTTAATTTGATTGCCAATGTGTCCTGCTGCTGATATTAATAATATTACTAATGACAATCATAATCATGAACTGTTGATCAAATATAGATCCAAAAATGTTCAATAACAATAGACATTCAGGTGTGAAACTTCTGGTTTTCTCCAAGTTTACTCAAAAGCAGCATTTGCTGATCTACTAGCATGTATGAGCTTTCTCACAGAATGCTACAGTCATATTCTTGGAGGCTAGACGGACCACAAATGCCAGCGATATATTATGGAAGATTAATTTGCACTCAACAACAATGGATTACTTTTCAAACATTTAATATGTAGTATTTGTATTGTAAATATTGGGAAAGCCGGTTATTAGATTTAAAGATGAAAACAACTAGATTATTTATTTTATCTTATTTATAGATCTTCTATTATTATTTAAGCATTTCCGGTAAAGATGGATCGTTCATTTATACTGTTAATGCGATTTGCAGACTATATTAGTGAACACTCGAACATTATATGCTGTATGAACAGAATACAATTTCACTATAGCTTTTATCTGAATTCTTTATGATTATGATTATATTGTAGATAAAAAAAATACTACTGCTTTTCAAATCTGCCTCTTTGTTTACTTTGATATTCTACCTCACCTTATACATAATAGTTTTCATCTATTTTCATTTTCATTTGAGAATAATGTGGTTTTTGTTGTTTGTTTGTTTTGTTCAAAATAAGCAGATGGAGGGAGAATAACAGAGGATACTACTAATTTGCTACAACGGACGGTGTCCTGTGTACTTTAAACGACATCCTCGTATGTGATGTGGCACAGACAGAAACATTTCTAATGGTATGGTTCTTGTAAAGACAATCAAAACCATTTCGAAACAAGTTATATCAATAATACACTGTAACGGAAATATCTGATTATCTTTAAATTACCTGACTTAACTTATCTCCGTATTTAGATGTTTGATAATAGAAACAGAGATACAAACATGCAGATCCACACAGTTATTGAACAGACTTGTATGTGGGATGGCAGCAGTATACTGTGGTGCAGTGGCAAAGGAACTATTATTTCTTACAAAACTCACAGAATCTTTCACAGGACAAGATATAAGATACAACATTAAATCATATTTAAGTCTTATTTGTAAGCACAGTTCAATTTTGTCCATCTGACTGAGGTGAAACTGAAACCTCAATAGCATATTTTGATCCTCAGTGACAAGACTATCATGTGATTGGAGTTACATCTGGGCCTTACTGTGATGTAGAACTTCTCAATTTCTATATTTATATGACTACTTTGACTTTTAACCTTCTCTGAGAGAGACATCCTGTTTTAACTAATAAAGTTATGGATATGAAAATTACTGATACCTAGATTTTACAGACATTAGAAGTTGACAGGGCATCCCAAGAACTAAAACCCCAGAAGAAAACAGGAACACTCACTGCACCTCCTTTCCCGGTCTTCAATGCCCACGTATCTTTTCTTGTTTTCTGTCCATTTGACAACCACGACCTTAAATCTAATTTAACATTTGTTTCCTCGGCTGAGTAGTATTAAGATCAAAATTAAAATTAGCTCAATATTTCAGCCAATAAACAAGACAGTTCTCGACAGACACCATCAACAAATATTTGACCAAATGTCAAACTGAAACCCCGCAAGCGCGCCTGGCGTTAAGGCTCGCTGCCAGGCTGGGCAAATATTCGATGATAACCATGTCGAAAAAACTCTTGTTTAACCAACTGAAACTAATTCAGCCCACCGATCTGTCGCTGGCGCAACCCGAGCTAATGTCGTGGGCCCAAATAACAAACGACGAAAACTGAAATGCGGCGTTGAACTGGCGGAAATGATGTTCCTGTTTTCTTCTGACGCACGGGCTTCTAATGTCTTTAACCAAAGTCGAAATATCATATTTTCAGACATAACTTTTATTGATTAGGATATTCTATCGGTGAAATAAAGCGGAAGTAGTATGATGAGAAGTGTTCTGACTGCATCTGCTGATGAGCCAGGCGTGACGCGATCGGGCGACCAGTCGCGTCGCGGACTGGTAACAACCAATTTTCGTTCGCTCTCGATTGATGAAGACAGGTGAATAAATACAACGAACTTAAATCGTTAATGTTGTGTTGACATCTTCAGCCAATCGAAGAATTCCAGAGACCGTACCGAGACCAATGATTCCTTTGGCATTTGAAACGTTGCTGTATCCCATCTGTAACGCTGGTCTGTGCGTGTTCACGTCTGCAGTGATCGGCGGCCTCTGGTGCGTGGTCGAAACGGCCAAAGATGATGGTATTTCATATAATGTGCGTTTATTGGTATAACCACGTTTGGTTTTCCGGTAACTTATTCTTTGCAAACCTGTACCATTAAATGTTTCTCTGACATACATCTGGATGTCGTTTATGCACGGAACTGCTGACTCCGTTATGATGCAAGGCCAGCGGTAACTCCTCATTATCTCACCCATCTGCTTCTGTTTAATGAAAACTCATGGATGAGCAAGGCTGTGTCGGAGTAGTGAATGAGATGAAAACGGTATGCGTAGATGATTGACCGTCGTGCTGCTGGCGGGCGAATTTGAAACGTGGCGTTACCGTCTACGGCCATCATGATCAGTAAGCGCCGGATGAAAGCTGGTATGTGATTGTGTTCTGTTCGGCGGCAACTGTTGTTCTGATTCGCTAACAACAGTCTTGCGGTCGCGATGACGATAGCAAATGAACGAGATTCGACGTTTTCGAAATGTAACGTAGGGAAGACGGCTGAAGAGGTAAATCTGGTTGTTTTCGGCCTTTGAAATCTGTGCGCTTTCCCCGGCGTTTGATGAGCAGGCGCTACGCAGCAAATGTTCGGACGTCCGTGGCAAGGGATTGATTGGGCGGGCTGGCGACTTCGCTGCAATATAATGTCAAGCAACTTCGGTCGTTGATTCCAGCGGAGATGAAGAACCTTACTGTCGCTGAATCACAATCGTTTTAATGAAGCTCTGGAGAAAAAACGCAAACTGTTTACAAATGACCGGCTGGGTTATTTGTTTGGATCTGTTGACCGTGATTATGATTGATCGTTAATGTATTATTGTCGATGACGATGAACGTTAACATCAATTAAATCACAATCGTATTTTCGACGTTCGACTAAAGCAAAATGATTATTGATTTTGCGATTCATGCTGATATGCAAAACATAGACCGATGATGGAACGTTTCTGGTTTTTGACCATTTTGCACGAGGAAAATCGCGTGATGGTGCGGCTCATGGCGACGGAGGGAAGCTGGCTGTCTGGCACGCTGCGTGATTGTGATCGCGTACGTTCCTCCGCTGCCGATGTGTGACGGGTGGTTTGGTTCGCCGATGACGCAAGATGAACATCGGTGGTGCCAAGGGCGCTGCTGCAACTTTCAGGCGACCAGTTCTGTGTTATGGCTGTTGCCAGCGCGATGCTTCCTTTCTCACTGTGCACGTTCGCGGAACAGTTAACAGTTTGTTGGTCTCGCTGATGGGTGTTTCTTACTCATTACGAAAGAGGCCCTCGTCACAGCAATAACAACCGTAATTTTGTTCGAGAAAATAGAATTAATCGGATCGTCTTTATTGAAGTTGTACGATGGGGCTGGAGGCTGTCGAGGCGATGGGGACTGTTTTCGTCTCTACCGGCCTTATTTTTCATGCCGATCTTTCGCTCTCCTGAAATGTGTCTCTGGGGCATGTTGGGAGCAACTTTGTGTCGTCGCAACGGTGGGAGACTGACAACCACTACGGTTGAGCTTACCGGCGCTGCCTTTTGGATGGGTGAATGTGGGATGCTGGGTGGACGCACGCGCCGCAGCTGGTAACGGCGGCATTTGATCGGGCAGATGACGCAACATGTTTGTTTTGTCAGCCAGTGACTTTGAGACGATGTGTCGAACGGGGTGGGGCGGGTGGGCTCGCGCAAAACCGACTCGTTGCCTCATGGATCATTTTGGGGAATAATCATGTGTTTGAGACGCGACAAATGACCAATTTTAATCGGGACTTGCTGGAATTGCCGACAGCTGCTCGGGGATAAGTCTGGCGGTGTGTTCGGCAACGATGCTATTGATCGTTCGTCATCGACCGACTGTTCGTTTGATCCATCAGCATCACCAACTGCATCTGACTGTGCTGAACCGTGACAACATAACGTTCGTAATCCATTCACGCATTCTGTCCCTCGCGTTTCTTCCGCCGTTTGCTCTTCTCTCTGCTGCTGCGCATTCAGGGGTTTGATGACGCAACGCCGCTGTTGGCCGACTCGCTGTCTGCGCTATTCATTGTGTTCGCGCAACAACCAATGAAGTGTTGCTGAAATTTGTGGAATGTGTCGTATTACGACGTATGAACCATGCTGACGGAAAAGAACGACGTCGCCGACGAATGGAATTGGCGTCTGTGTCGTCATGCAAATAACCACGGGCGTGCTCACGGTAATGGACAAAACCATTCGCGGCGATTCAAAAAATAGATAAAGCAACAGGCGCCGGCGAGAAGCCTCAGCGTAATTGCGCCTGGAGCGTATCGGTTGTTGTTTTATGATGTGAAAATATTTCGGTAAAAATAGGCCTTCGTTGACCGTTCATCTTTTCATGGTTTCTTCAAAAACCACGGAATATGGCGCGACGGTTAAGCGTGCATTCTCACCTGGCGTAACTCGCTCGTATTCATCGACTAAGCAACTATTTCGACACAACGATGAGCATCGTTTCAGCCGACCAGCAACTGAAAAGTGTGCGTCGTCATTGTTCGCGGCGATGAACATCAATCACCAGGCAATGATGTTCTGGGTACTGACATTAATTTGAAAACAATAGCTGCGCGTTCTGTTTTGTTCTTTGCTGTAATCATGAAGTGGTCGGCCACGGGCGACGCTACTGAACTACTGAAGGAAAAACAATGATGAGCGCCGGACGAAATTATTGAGCCTCTCAGCAATACTCGATGGTGTGTTCCTGACGTGTTGAAGTCATTCAAAAGGCGGCGACAGCGTAACAATGTAATGGCGATAAGGTTCTGTTGCATTCATTTGGTATTGAATGTTTGGTTTCGTTCTCATGCATGGTAACTTTGAGAGGATATACGTAGTGCCGGTGTCGATCACTACTGAGCGGCGCCGATGTTATAGCCTGTCGCGCCTGGTTTCGAACTGAAGCGAGGAAGAGAGAGAGGAGGAGGCATTAAAATCGACTCGCGTGAGTGCCTGGATGTTGAGATGCTGTGACCAGCTCTGCCAGTCACCAGTCAGTAATCGTGCTATCGCTGGTGGTTACATGTATTATGGATGGGAACGGTGCCTTCACATTAACGACTGGGCAACTCCACGGCTGGTTTAGGCTGACTGTCGTCGGCGATGGGATGTAACTTTCTTTGCTGTATCTCGGTATATGAAAGGCGAGTCGTCGACGGGCTGGTGTTGACCGCGATGAATACTGAGCGGCAAGCGGAGTTGAGCACGGTGCCGGGTTGAACTGAACAGTTGGCGGTGGTTTCGAACATAACTACGCTCTGACCACGGTGGGCGGAACCTGGCAAGCTGAGCGATCACTGCGACACCGGCGCATCTGCCTCTGCTGACCCTTTCTTTCTTTGGTTTTCACGATGATCGCGCCGTAAAACGGTGATAGCAATCGGCAAATAAATGTCTTCTCGACCGTTCATCAACCTCCATTCTCTCTATCGGTCGTCCTGCAGCTGTGAACATTGATCCCCCCTCATTCTTGCCATTCTTTGGGTGTCGATGATAACACTGTTCGCTGGCGCGCATGTGAAGTGGCAAATGATTGTCTGTAATCAAGGCTGTTTCTGACGATGACGCCCCGACAGTCGGCGCGTAAATCGATTTTGTGTTTGGCGCGGCATTGACCATCGAAACCGTAAATTAAGCAACAGTATAATGAGTAACGGCTGTGTGTGTGAACATTTGCTGAAGGTAACTGCACAGTGCTGCGGAAGCCTGCTGGGTGGTGCGGTAGGAGTGGCCGTGTTGTCAGGCCCTGACACAATCACCGTATTTCCGGCGCTGTTCTCTGCGTGCTCTGTGGCGTACATCGCTTTTCTGCTGTGGCCTTGCCACTGGCTTTCGCAGGCTGTCGGCTTTCAATGGTCAGAAGGCTCGTCTGCAAAAGAAAAAGTAAACGACCGATATCGACTTCTTCGATTAATCAACCACAATTGCGACTCTGTCGGTCTTCGGTCTCCTTTAATCACTCGAGGCCTTCGTCGCTAAAGGGTGCTGGATGTGGTGGGACGTTTGCGTCAAGGCACTTTTTGTGAGGAACGCTTTCCCCTGGTGTTCAAACACCACGTAGATTCGAGATCGCGACGACTGTTGCTGTTTCTGATGATTTGCGGTGTGTCGTCCATGATAGTGTCGTTGAATGTGCATTCTGTTTCTGGATTGATTATGTTGCGCCGCTCTGGCTTCTTCGGATGGTAACATATATCTCAGCCATTTAGATGTTAAAGGTTCGAGGCGGGTGCGCCGCGGTACGGTGCATTCGCTGGGTGGCTGGCTGATCGGTTATTCTCGTAGATAAAATGCGGCGGTATATTTGCTGATCTTTGAACGGCACCACCGTTCAGCGGGCAGCCCACTGGCCGAATACGATGTTTCGGGCAATGAACACTGAACTGTCGTTTATTATAAGAGCGATGCCATCAAGTAACAGTGCTCGCTGCCGTATTGCTGACAGGAAGTCGTATCGCCTGTTGCCGCGGATCAGATTAGCTGCGCGAAGGGGCCTGCGGACGTAATTGCGGCCGATGAGTTGGTGGGTGCGCTTCCTGCAATACGCGAACGAAGCTGAAGACGATGGATGACATCCGTCAGATGGACAGTGCGTTACTCTGCTGTAGTATGAATGAAATGTTGTTCCATAGGTCTCAGTGCCAGTGAGCGACGCACAAAGTGACGGACAGACAATATGGTGCGCAGTGCATGCTGGGCGTAAACTGTTGGATCATGGACTGAACAAAATGGTGCGCTAAATGTTAACCGCTCTTTCGGCTCATGCGGTGCTCACCACATGGTATCAATAATAGATAGTGTTTTGAGCATAACGCTTCCATTGACTGGTTGCCTGGATGGCACATGAGAGGCCTGCCTGTTTGCGCGTTGAGGCGCGGCGGTGGGCGACGCTGCAGACAATGTTGGCTGAATGGTTAACAGGAAGTTAATTCGACGTATGATTCGACCGTAAACGCTGTTCAGTAACCGCTCTGCTGCAAATGACGTTCTCCGGCGCATGCAATCCGGCGACGTAAAACCTCGTGTCTGGCGATGACCGGACGAAACACGGTCTGTAATGTTCGTGTTGACCATTGCTCATAACGGGGTTCATGCTGTTGCGGTGATGTTCTCTCGGAAGCTTCATTGCTGAAACACAAACAACAAGTCCCTGCCGTACCGGTTTCCGCCGTCGCTCCATCTGAACCTCGTTGACATTAAATTCGGTGAGAACGGCTCTTTTAGCCGCGCAATGGCGAGGACGGGCGTATTCGGCCGAAGTTCACGTTATTGGTCGGGGCTGGCTGTTTGTATTGTTTATGTTGTGATGCATTGAATGAAGATGTTTGTCAATGGCGCTGATTTTGTTTGTTAATGCGCTGTAATGTGATGACTGGCGCAATAAAGGTGATGGACCGGTCTTCCGCACGCAGCGTCTCTCTCTTCTGCGCTGGTCGGTGGCAAACGGTACGGTGGTACGGTATGGGGTCGCTTCTGGATGGACCGAGAACTCGATGACGGTTTAATGTTAATGTAAAATCGGGAATTCTGGACTGCGGTATCTATCATGTCATGTTTGTGTTAACAGGCAGGCTGGCGATGCGGTGGGGTCTTTCTGCAAGTGCGATAGCCACTCACCTGTGGGCTCGTAAAATGAAAATGTTTACGCTGGTGACTGACCGGTTTTGTGTTAAATAAAATTTGAGGCCAGCGGTTGACCTGTAATGTTTTGTGTCACGCGCAATATGCTGTGATTATTGGAACAGCTGAAGTGAGATGATGCTGTTCTTGCCAGCGGGTGAAAGTTTTAATGTGTTGTGGAATGGGTCTTTCAGGTGCATTGGTGCCGGCATATTGTGTTGTTGAACCACGGATCGAAAGCCAACATCACGATCGTTGGTGGCATTATCGGCCTGCGCAATGTTTGAGATGGGCTGATAAATCATTCACAAGCGACTCTTCAACACTGACGGATACCATGACGACTACGCTGGGCAAATGTTTTCTTATTCTACAGTCGTCGTCATTCACGGTGAATGTTTTGAGGAACCGGGACGCAACGGTAACTGCTCTGCTGATTGTTTGAGCCGGACTTCAAATATTGATGAAAATTTGAATGCGACCGACTGAGATACGGCGATGATTAAAAACAACAACCTGATGCGCTCAGGACTGGAGTATCTGCGTTCATTGACCAAGCAAATGACCATCTACGCCTGGTGCTGGCGTGGCGTCGAGCTAACTGTTGATGTTAAAATAATCAACAGGCAGAGATGGTCAAAACAACGAGATCTAACTATAATCTGGACTGTTATTGTTGTTGACCCTGTATTTACGTTATGTGTTCGCAACATCTTAACGTTAGCTAAAGCAAATGCTATTATATGGGATCAGAAGTGACATTGGCTTCACGCAATGCGGCTGACGCGGTGGCAATCGACGTTGAAATACTGACGCAGAACTGTTGCGCAGCTTCCGGGCAGAACAGATGGGTAATGAAATTAAAACACAAATCGATAATGGGTGAAAAACTCTTTTACAAGTCCGTTATGGTGAACGCTGATATCGAGCGTGACCGCGCGCGTTGATGACCGTATGGGCGTTGAATATGACAATACTCGCGGGCGTCGTTTGGTGAAACAAGACTGACCAGACTTTAAAAATTCGTCTGGTGTGGTGTTCTTTGGCTCTCTTTTCGTCTCTGTCATCGTGTTGGGCTTCTTCGCGCCTAACGATGATCAATGATCCTCGTAGTAACGGCCTGGCCTGAAGGAAGAAATGGTGAAGAAGAAGAAGGGATGAAAAGAAGGTAACTGACCGCTATGCGGCATTCGCTGTGCTGTACCGCCAGGCCGCGCAACCTCAATTACTATTGGTGTGCAATGTTCAGTATACGCCGGACTGTGACGATAGTCTTCCCCCATAACTAATGCGATGTTTAACAATCGGCAGTCGGCCACCGGACGATAATGAGCTGGTGGTTAAGTGGATGGGCGCGGACTTTCGGAGAAAGATTTTTAACGGTGTATTCGAATCGGAGAACGTTTTCGTGAGCAAGGGGCTGCCGTGAACTCGGATGCCGAAAGTCACCGAAGTTGTACGCTTAATGACTGCGACATGGTCAATAACACCCGCTGCTGCCAAAACTAAACAAAAGCACTAGCAAATGTTTAAAGTTTAATGCTCATTACAACCTGGAGATCTGGTGAACGTTAACCGACAATTTCTGTTCTTGTTCTTAGGGCGAACTTCTGTCTTCTGGCCTCGGTTAATCGAGCCGCGAAACAAATAGTAAAGGCTTATCTGTGAAAGCGTTCCTGGCCGGTGGCATTTGGCCGAAGGCTGTAGTGTCTGTGGAAAACTTTGTTCTGGTGTGGTTGATGAACTTGCCCATCGGTATTGCTGATGATGATCAGGCTGATCTGTTATGGAGACCGTGAATATCACTGCATGTTGCTGGTGTTGTTGCGGGATGTTGAACTGAACAAACAAAGTCAGCAACAAAATAGTGCTATTTCATTAACAATTTGCTAAAGACTCATGTGGTTGGATTCTTGGTCGTGTGTTTGAGCTGGTTTCCCAGTGGGTATAACTTGTGTCGACCGCGGTGTTCGCTGTTGAGAGGATCAGCAATCCGTGATCGGGTTTGCTGGCTGGCGACTGGCGGGTCGCGGTCCTGTTTAGACAGAAAATGTTCAGGCGTGATGGCGTGGGTGTGTGGGCTGGACGGGCATGTTCTGGCGGTGAGGGGTGGCGGATGATGTTGACCAGCGTCTGAACATGCAGAATGGTGTCGACCCCGGTGCAGGCTCCTGATCGCGCGGTGTGAGAATGAAGAATGAATGGTTCGAGACAATAAATGGAACTTTCATTGATGCCACTAAGGGTACACAGGCCGTGGAGAAATGGTCGGGCGGGATCGCTTCCATCTTGATGATGGGCTTTGCGGCTGGGCGAGTTGATGAACTCGAAAATGCGGGATATGGCAGAGAGCAGCGGAGGGAAGAGAATTCAAAATCAGCGGATCGAGATCTTCTCTAACGACAGGTGATCTGGACAGCTGTTTGCGGATTTAATTGCCATAATTGTTACAGAGATGGGAATAAAGGAAGCAGATATGAAGGCAGATGTAAAGACAGGAGAATAAACGAACAAGGGTACTGAAATATCAAGGGCGAGATTCAGCAAACTGAACCTCATGCATACACACTCCCTGACTGATTCTCAACTCATTGAACTTCTAAGTAGAGGCTGAGACGCAGGCGCACGTTCGGCGCATGGCTGTGGGTGTGGACGCACGCGCGCTGCGCTCTGATGTAATCTGCTGTGCGCCGCCGTGCCGCGTCGGTGTTTCTTCGTAAAGTGTTTGATGTCATTTTAACTCCGTAAAAATCAAAATCTCTGGTCGGTCCGGCTGAAGTACAGGCGGCATCTCAAAAGAAGAACCTACGATATGTACAACGCCATGGCTATCGCTCGTCGTGTTCGGTGCTGACGCGGGTGCAACTGTGAACCTTTGATGCTGTTCACCGAATTTGGGTGGCAGTGATGGCGCGGTGCATGGACTTTATTAGACACGTCGCCAGCTGTTGGATTCTTTTTTTGTTTGACTCTGTAGATGAGACAGTGGAGAGGTGCTGAGAGGGCTGTGGGGCTGGGCGGGAGAATGTGGAAGCATCTCGCTTCGAACACCAATCGGCATGCGGGCAGACAATGGCTCGTCAGCCTTAACATGTTGATGGTCAGTGTTTGGTGTTTATCTGGAAGGGTAATGGCGAGGTTAACGGTACAGTGACTGTTCGGTGAGGTATCTGGCGCTGCGCTATTTCATGTGGTGACTGGGACTGTAATAGTAGACCGGGCTCGGCTCATTCCAGTCGTCGAGATTCGCGCTCACTCAGGGCACGGATGAGGGCGGACGAAGGGTGTTACTGGCACGGGCTCAATGTTATGGTGGACGGAATGGACGATCTCGGCATTGATACGCAATGAACTGTTTTAGCTGAGCATGCTGAGCCTGTCTTGCTGCTGATTCTGTGGCTGGTCGACTATAACTTCGCTAACTATCTCGTATCAAATGCAGGCTATGTTTGTGCATGTTCATGATGATTCGTTTTGGCATATCGAAAAACGACATGTCGAACCTTCCGGTGTGAGCTGCGGCGATAGTCATGACTGGTAACTCGGAAAACGCTGAAGAACGTTGCTGCTGATTATTCGAATGAAGATAAATGACTTTGCTGAGCGGCGTGCCCTCGCGACCACCATAATATTAATGCTGTTGAACTCCTAGCAGGCCAGTTTGGCGACTATCGCTGTCGATCCTGAACTGAGCGCCAAGCCGGCACCGCGATTCTGTGACCCGCTCAGGCAACGCTATCTGGCGGTACATCATTGATCTCGACGCGATGGTGGTTTCGCGACCACTCGGTGAAGGGCCTGCGGGCCAGGGCTGATGCGGATGGCGGTTTCCGGTACCACAGGCGGCAGACCGCTCACAGCTGTTCACAAAGCGACTATTTGGGGACGAAGCTGGCTGGGCGAACCGATAAGTGTTCATTGAAAGTATCTTGCATCCAGCTTTTTTTCTTAAAAATGTTTAGCTGGTCTCATAAATGGAAGAAAATCGATCAACTGTTTAGGGAACCTTGCAACATATGATGGATGAAACGGACCATAACAAACGAGCTGTCTTGCATGAAACTGTGATCTGTTGCCAGAATGCGCGCGTGTCGGTCGTTGACAGGTATTTTGCTTTGAATTGCTATTTTGCCAGCGGATCGCGATTCTTCCGCAACAACAAAATGGACTGTCGCGGACTGACCATTTTCCTCTCGGGATGGTCACTACGTTTCGTGATAACCGCGATGAAGATGGGACCATCGCCAGACCGTCGGGCGCCGAATGGGCATTTCGCAATTGTTCGATATTTCTTTATTGGTGCGGTCTTAAATCAGTGCCGAAATTGACGAATCTGAGGCCATTGTTCCACGCTGAAGAGTTTGAAGGCTCTCGGAAACAGTCGCGACACGTACTATGTGCCAGACTGTGACGGGGGCGAATGATCGTCTGTTGAAATTGGGATGTTTGTTGCGCGTCGGTGCTGATGATTCTGCGGGCTTTAACGGCGATGAAGAAAGGTGAAAGACGTTGAACATCATTCATGTGGGTCTCTGCTTTAAATCAAGCGCTCCTCTATTTTGTGGTGTTAAACATTCGGCGTTGTCTGATTTTGTTGAACTTTAAACAACGCGGGTAATGCTGTTTAAGTGGATGATATTGCCTTCGGTCACCTCCTGCCAGCTTTCGGGGCACAGAATGGACCGTAAGTGTGCGTTCGCGTGATGGACTGAAGAAGAAGATGGTCTGTCGGACATGTGACGAAATATGAGAATCGATTTTGAACGATCTGGCTGTTAAAATATGATGCGGAAGTTCGCGATAACTGCGAAGTGTTACAATAATTTGATGATTTTCTTTTTGGTCTTTGTTGAAACACTGCCGGTTCATTGCGTCATGTCGGTTCGAAAGGGAACAATCTTGATGAGGACTGTTTATCGCTTGTGACCGAAGAAAACACACGGCTGTGTTTTCTGGGCATTGAATACGGTTATCGCCTGTAAATGTTCGCTGGATCGGCGGTCGTGGGACGATCGCCGTGCATTCTATTCACCGCGGAGGCCATTTCTGCTGTTTATTCCTCACTAACGAGTGCTGCCGCGAAAACGTTTCAACGACGGCGACTGTTTGTTACGGTATTTCGTATCACCAGGGCAGCTGTGCAATGAGCGGTGTCTCCAGCCAGCATATTTGAACTCACCGTATGGGTGGTTTGTGCACGGAAAAGTTACGGCAGCCCAACGTGTTTATTGAAGTAGCCGGGCCTCTTCACAATCGCCTGAAATAACTGTGGCCGTCACGCGATGCTGGTGAACGAACGCATACCATCACTCGACCTGCCTCCTTGCAACTCTGCTAAGATGTGGCAAGCCAACCAGTGTTTACCATGAACGATGATAGTGCGCTCCGGAAGAATCAATGGCACCACCTGGTGTTTGTTGCCAGCCGTTGAACTAACCGCAGTATTCGCTGGCGAAATGAGCAGAACGACAACAAACCCGTATCTGCTTTCTCCTGCAACTAAACATGAACTGGTGGCGGTTAATATTCACATGTACAGAAGATGAACGAAGAAAGGGTATTTGATACATCTTCGATATGCAACGTGCATCATCGCTTTCACCACGGCGTAACATTTCTTGAATCTGTCTCGAGATCATCTGACTGTTCAAGCAAGGAGGGGAGTAAATGATAGGTGGAGATGACGAGGATGAGCGGGCGAGGGGTGGTGCTGAAGGCTGAGCCAGAGGAGTGAGGAGGGAAGGGATGAGGTAGTGAACATTCCTCAGGTATTCATGAGCTGTTTATCTCCTCGTCAGGCCTGTTGTTGAGGCCACGGGATCCCTTAACTTTCAGTCACTGGCGGGCAATGTGAGCTTATGCTGGGGGCTAACGAAATCAAGGGACTGCTGAGGGAGGTCACTGGGTGTGTGTGAAGCTGCTGCGGATTAGCGCCCCTCGCAAAATCAACAGCTGGGCAAAACGTGAGATGGCTGCGGAACCTGCCAGCCCAGTCAGCGGGGAACAGCCATTGACGGCGATCACTCGGCAGTGGTGCCTGACGGTAACGGTGAACGAACATCCCGAGACCGCAGGTGCAATCTTTCACTGAGTGTTTCTCGTGTGACCTCGCTGTTTAAAGAATCAAAAACCTTTATTGCCAGACCGGTATGATGGTTAAGTTCTAACTTAAATGATACTGACTAGTGCGTATTTTGTTTGGCTATAATTCTAGCGCGAAGCGTGTTGACGTTGCTGCGAACAAGCCTCGATATAATGAGGTCACCATGACGTCACAATCGTTGTTCTTTGTAAACCGTCACGTAATATGTTATTCGGTAACCGTGGCGCAATCATGCCGTTGATTTGCACAATAATGCTTGCTGTTCACTAATTTTCATTTTAAAAGCACCAAAAATACGCAATAACGTGACAGGAAGCTCGGACGGAGGTGAATAACGGAAATGAAAACGAACTGAAAATCGCTCGGTAATGTGAAATGCATGAAAAGCACGTTAGTAACGGGGACGTAACGGCGCAGGGTTGTCATGGGCGGTGGCTGTGTTCACTGGGATGGAGGCAGGGTGGACGCGGAGGTATCGGATATTTTGCAAAACCGGTGAACGAGCCTGTGGTGTTGCTCACTAACGAAGATAACAACACATTGCATTCGAAGTAGCATCAATCCGCAATGAACACTGGCGTTGTTTTGAACAGGTGCTGGCAACTGTCGCTATGTCTCGGCAACAGACCCTGTTATTAACAGTGATAATGGCGGTAACGGATGACGGTGTTGTGGAACATGATGGAACCGCTGCGTGGCAATGTAAAATCCTCTTCTGGTCTGGCGCGGACGATCGCGGCGTCGCGATATTGATCGTTGCGGTTCGCCTGCGAAGTCTCGGTTTTTCCAGCAAGACGGACAATGATGACCAGATTGATGGTGATGATGAAGTGCGCAGATATAGCGGGGATTGTCTCGTTTTTGATAGGCAAGGCCATGTGCCATCTTGTGACGGACCGCAATCGAGGCAATTTGGGCTGAATTGGTCTTTGAAATGGAAGGCGACCGTTGACGCGCGGAACGCTGGTCTGCCCGTAATCGCTGCTGGATGTGAAATTAAACAGCTGTTCGCTGCGCACGCTCATTCTCTGGTCACGGTGACTTTCATAAAGGTACGGATGCCACATCATGTCATAATCGTACACACCAGTAAAGAGATCTGAATGAACGGCTGAATGTTGTGGTGGTCTGTCTTCTTCTGTCGTGGTATCGGAGGAATAATACCGTACGTGGAGACAATATACGTCATTGCGCATTAATGTTTCAGTTGACTAACGATCTATTCTTTTGAAAGTGAAGGCCTCAGCTGTGTATAAGGTTTTGGAGGGATGCTGCCACTCTCATTCTCAGGTGCCTGGAATGACGAGAGAATAATTATTTCTTTTCTTTGAAATTTGCTGTGTGCGATGGCACTATGAGCCGCGAGGCTCTTTATTTTCTGCTCATCTGAAGGAGAGGAGGAGAGGTTTTGTTTCGAAGAGGGCTGACTTTGACAGTATTTCTTCAAAAGGTAATGATAGTCTAACACAGATGGCATTCTCCACCGTAGTCATCCCATCTCTTTTCATCGTGAGAGCCAATAAATGAGTTACGAGGACTCTTTTCACCTCTTCCTGGTGCTGTCTCATGCCACTGGGCTGGTGCACACATTTGCTCTCCAAAAATGCTCGAGGCATCAATGACCACCATGCTGCTGTGAGAATGGCTTTCATAAAAAATACTCTTTCTCGAAATACTCGCACGCACCGGTTTCTGCCTTGTCTGGCACACGCTCGTAACATGCACTCTAAATGACGTGACTTTCAGGCTCTGGGCGTCGTTTCCGTTAGCTATACTGTCCTGTTCTGCGTGATGATGGCTCCGTGGTGGCGACTTTGAGATGAATCCTAATCAGTATGACCGGTGGGTCCAGGCTGGTCCCGCCGGTGAACCCATACCCACGGGTAATTAAGTAAGATGAATGATTCTGTGCTGTTAATGGCTGCAACAGTTCTTGCTGCGACCAGGTTCCGCGCGTACACACACCGGGGCCCGAGGATTCGTCGCTATGTACGGGCCTTATGTCATTTCGCTGCTCGGCAGCAGTTCACTGTTGATGCGCGTCGATCGTTTCTGATTCGCACTGACGCGCAACAGTACAGTTGTTATGTATGCGGCTCGGGCGTTTGGTGTGTATTGAGCGCGGTTTGTGCATGGGCTGC
Organism: Lates japonicus; assembly: GCA_033238685.1. Taxonomy (NCBI): domain Eukaryota; kingdom Metazoa; phylum Chordata; class Actinopteri; family Centropomidae; genus Lates; species Lates japonicus. The sequence continues at coordinate 4,213,251 of BRZM01000013.1, read as the reverse complement.
TCGCTCGCTCGGGTCGGTATCGCAAGGAAGTTTCATTTTTATGGACTCTTCAAGGCGTTCGGTGTTCTTTGGTATAACTCGAAGGCCTGAACTGTTGATGTCAGTTGACTGTAACCATTTAAGCGATGTTAGAACGATAATCAGGTATCCTTCATGTGTAACCTGTTCGCTCAGACACAGCTCAGCATTCTTCTGGGCCCGTGCGCTGGCTTGCATGTTGGCTGGTGAACTGTTGCGCGAGGGCAGTAGTGCCTGATGTTCCACCGATGGTGTCGGTGATGTTTCCGGCAGGCCTTGCTCATAAACGAGTGATCATGCCCCCGCCATTTGAAATTCGCCATTCCTTCCTTTCTTCACCTGTTGTTGACAGCTTCTGTTGCCTGCGCACTCTCTGTCTTGTCTTTGTCTCCCCATAACTCGGCCCCCACCGGCAATGCGCAACAGATACTGCGGCAAATCGCTCGCTATCTCCTTCTTTAACTCATCTCATTTACAGTCTTCAAACATTCTCATGGCCCTCGCTCAAACTGTTCCATTCTTTCGTCTTGTTTCTTCAGCGACTTCTGTTCTTCGGTGGGTATCGTGCTCAACCCTGGCTCTAGTACTTTTCCTTTTACTGAAACAAACTGCGGCAGCAAGCCGCTGGAGGGCAGAGACTGTGTTCGACTCTGAAATACTAATATGCATCGGTAAAATGTTCACTAATATGTTGTTCTTTCAAAACTGTCTGCCGTTATTGTGTAGTACTGTGTAACCGTAACATTAATGAGCTGCTAACGGTGAAAGTGAAATCCGTCGCTTTGGTGGTGAAATCAATCGTTATCTTTAATCAACCCAGACTTTGTTGAACTGTCCTGCTACACCAAGTATGGTACATTAAATGAACTATGACGGTGAGATAATATTTTCGAAGTATGTTGAAAGAAGTATTGACTTTGTTCTCTTCAAACCGCGCTACAACCACGGTAATTATCTGTATAAAGTTATTGCAAATGATCATAACAGTCAACATCGGCGTGACGGATCTGATGAAAACCAGTGCAGAACAACTGCTATCCTGTTGACTCAAGCTCGGACAACTTCTGGCCGCACTGCTGAGATGAGCATTTTTGTTTGTTTGTTTCATTTTGTTTTATTTCTTTTCTTTTCGCCGAGATCGATGTGTGGCATTGGTGGTATCAGCGGTGGCGCGCTGTCTGGAGATTTCCGTTTGTCTCAACACTATTTAGGTATTGTCGCTGGTGTTAGTCTATAAAATGTTAGTAACGTGACATGTACTACTCTCTTTATAACCGGTCTTAGTCATGAAACTCCGGGCTCAGTGTAACAAGGCATGTGAGATGCCGGCTGGTTCAGTTTGCCGTTGTCAGGCTGCTGTAGAGACGTGATGGCTGTGGATATGCGAGTGGCTCGTTCGAATGATGGGCTCGTCAGTAATCACAGCCAATGTTACAGACATATCGCGGCTGAAGTCAGTGAACGCGGTTGAGACGCAGGCTGCGTGATGCGTGCTGCGACTCGCAGGTATTGCAGTTCAAGGCTGGATGGCCCGTGAAACAAGGTGTTTGCGAACAAATTGCTGTGTGTACGGTGACGAGGATGACGTTTCGGCGGTTGTTTTGGTGAGAATGTGCTGACCGGCATGGAACTGCGGGCTGCTCGGTAAATGTGATGACTTTCGTGACAAATCGTAAACCCTTCCGTTGTCTGTTGTTTGTCTTCGAGACGGAAGTCGTTGATGTTGGCTCTCGTTGTGCTTTTACTGGCGTGACGCATATATCGGCGGTACGCCTGTTACCCGCTGAACCATTCATTACACGCGACGAGATAATCGTGCTGTTCCTGGTCACCCATCGAAATCGAGTATGACCTGTACAATATACGTAATAGTGCCCACTGATGAGGGTGTGATCGTGAGGTATGGAGGCGGTGGGTGCTGCAATGGTGGAGCATGCTGAAGTGAACTGAATGTTGATGACACGAGACAGGTGTATGAGTGCGGTAATGACAACCCGGGGTACTGATGTGATGCGTGTGACGTAAACAGTTGCTGGCGTTTCGCCAGAGATGGCATGGGTTTGTCTCTGAGGCAATGAAATGCTCATGGTTGCGCACGCCGTGAGGGCGGGCTGGTGCTGGGCAAACGAAGGAGGAGGTGGAGGAAGAGGAAGGAGGAGGTGAGAGTCCCAGGAGCTTGTTTGTCGGCCCAACAACATTACAGTCTCTGACTACTTAGTGACACGGCGGGGGCTGCTGTTCAGGGGCGCAATGGTTCGAACTGTGAAATTGATGACAATGTTAATACAGGAGGACGAGCACAGAGAAGAAGGGGAAGACAAGAAGGTAATGAAAGAAAGAGGAAGATGAAAGATATCACGAGGTTCTGTCGATCCTTCATCTTGCTGATCACACGCATGCTGCGCTGCGGCGCACCACCACAGGCACAGGCAGGCACCAGGCACGCTCCCAGGTGAGGAACTGACCACTGCGAACACTGTCTTTTCCTCGTCGCACCTCAGGTTTCAGGAGGGCCGAGAGAGAAGGAACCTGATGAGGAGGAGGGATTAAGCGCACTTCGATCATCTCTCTCCTGTAAACCTTGCGTGCTCTGTCAGCAACGTGGCCTGTGTGGAAGAGAGGGAGGAGAGACGCAATAGTGAGAAAGAATGTGCACATGGAAGGACGCAGCTGGAAGCAGGCTCACATCAGCACGATATAAGGCAGTGGTCTGGCTTGGAGGCAGGCTATGGCTGCACAGATGCCGAGAATGGAGAATGACATCTCGGAAAGAACTGCTTTCCGGCTGCTCTTCTTCTGGGCACGACTTCTTGTTTTGATCGCACCGTTTTCAGGCAATGATTGAAGATAGTGCCCTGACCAGGCGTCGACGAATGAACCTGCGGTAATAAAACAATCATGGTTGACGACTGGTGCTCTCGAACACAGTTTCATATGTGCATTTGTTCAACGATTGATATGGTGGTATACGCTGTCTTGAGCTGCGTGTTAGTTCTGATTACAACTATCAGTCTAGGGAAGAAATGATGGTGTTTGAACTTTGTTGAACTTCCGTCATTCATTTACTGCTGTGATGCGGACGAAAAATGACGAAAACAGCAACTCTTCTGCTTTACGGTCTTGTGCGAACTGTTTGATGCTGATACAATAATCTGACACTCTCATTACTCTTCGCTTCTTTCTTTCTTTCGCAGTGCGGCTCGAGCCGCTACGCTGTTGCGATCGGCTGCTGTGCTGTGACGAGACATTTTCGGCTGGGCGTCACTGACCAGCCACCGGACAACGCAACACCGAGCTGCGGTACGGGCTGGTGACCCCGACCAGCGGTGATGTGAACCTCCTGACAAAGAGTGCTACAATAACGGCGGCTACGGGTTTGTAAATAGACTCTGTGCGCGGTAACAGATGGCCGGTACTAACAATATGGAAGGAACAGGCTGAAGTAGTGTCATACGTGGTACTCTCTGAGATCATCAGAAAATTCTTCAAACGGTACAGAACACTGTTTGGTATAACGCTCTTGAGATGTCTTCGGCGCAGCGCGTACTCATCTGAACCAATGTTCTTGCAGTCGGTGTGCCAACGACGTTCGTCGCTGATGCGGTGGAGGTGGTGCGAAACGTGGATAGTGGTTGATCGCGCTCTGCTGCGCACGCTGCTGTAACAGGTGGAGTTCAGGGACGACGAATTTGAGACGCATTGCAGCGAATGGGCGTTGAGCAGCACTGACACGAACTGTTGAAAAGAAACGCGGCACAAGACTGCGGGGAGAGAGGTCAGGCTGAACGGGCAATCGTCGCGGTGATGAGGTTGCGACGCCGGTGGCTGATCAATGAGACATTCTTTTCAAATGACTGTTCTGTGTGTTGAACTTAGTATGTACCGTAACTGGTGTTGTTCCCATTGAGTCTGGCACAAATGGGGCTGGCGGCTGTTGATGAAACCGGAACCTGCTGTCGTATGACGAGATGGTTATCGGTTTAAACTGTTGTATTTTTCATGTTTTATTTAAACCGGACACCTGTTTTATGCGACTGTTCTGTTGAGCCAATATTTATTTTCTTTTTGTTGACACCGTGACTGACTGTGGATAAATGTTACGTGTGATGCGGATGATGGTGAAATTAACTGAACGCATCGCTTCTGAGCCAGGCTGTAGCTGTAATAAAAATCAGAAATAATGTATAATATGTTTTGTTTTTATGATGATTTGTCTAATATCAACTCACTGATTATTTTAAAGTACATTTGGTAAAACTTCTTTAATAAGGGTTGAGTTTGTACCAAAATACTGTTCACTCACTGAAGGAGGATGCAGTTCTCTGAGCCAATTTCTGGTGTGTTGAAAAGAGAATAATATGATATACAGCCGCTCGTGGCAAACCCTTGATAAACCCGGTCTGAAGTATGATGAAGGTGATGATCAAACGAAGTCAACAATGAAGTTTACAATGAAGCCCACTGTGATGATTTAATCGTCATATATTTCTTCTTGAGGCGAACTATTAATGGTATTGTTATGTTAAATAGCAAGATCCATATTGTGTTTGTCGACTGACGGTGATTTGATTGAGGCTGTCGGTGGAACAGAATAAATAATGCTCTGTGGTCTGTTGGGCTGTTCACTCTGTTACTATCGCTTCTTTCGCTATTGACGCTGTTGCGCAACTCGTATGTAGCCTCTTCAATGTGGTAATCGAGCTCACCGGCAGCCTGGTTTTCTTTTTACTGTCGTCTGAAACCTGATGATGTTGCGGGTATTGTTGTGTGGGTGTGTGCGATATGCTGGCGTCGTGTGACCGCATGATATTTGAACACGCGCACACTGAAGATCGTTTGTTGCGTGCGCACGCACGCACGCGCACGCACGCGTGGTTGAGCGCTGTCATTCAGTGTGTTCGCCATTCGTAAAATGAAACGTGCGCAACAAATGTACTACCGGCGCACTGACTCTCTGGCACAACTGGCGATGTCCGGGTTACCGTTACATATGTAAATCTGTCGAAGGCGCAACGAACGGGCAAAAGGGCGAAATGCGCCCGAGCTCCTCCTTACCCAATATGTGTTCTCTCTTCTTGCCTCTCACTGCCTCTCTCTCCTCACCCAGGTAGGCCTCTGGACTGGGCTGCTGTGTCTTCTGCTGGAGGACCTGGAGACTTCCAACATGAAATAGGCGGAGACGCAAAGAGAGAAGGAGAAGGAAGAAGATAACAAAATGAAGAAAATGAAAGGAGACGGTCAAAATGTTTAAGTGTTTAGCGTAATAGACCTATTTCGAACGAGCTATCCCCACCTTCACCAGTGCAACGCACTGTCACTGAACTGTTCGGTTGAGCTGGTTTTTCGGGCTCTGGGCGGATGCCCCGAAAATGAGCGGTGGCTGAAATCGCGGGCTGGACTGGATACTGAAAAGCGAGCAGTATGCAGGCTCTTGCGGTCGTGACCTGGTTAACTCAATGCTCACCCTTTGTAAGACCACGGCGTGTAACATATGAAACTTCGGAGTATGATGACCATCGATAACTACGCGGCAATGGTCGATATCGCCGGAATTGCTGAGGACCGGAACCATTGTGCTCGTAATGTTTAAAAATGTTTGACCTGTCTAAATCTGTTGGGCGGGATGTCGTAACGCTTACCAGAATCGAACTGTCTGATGCGGGTTTTGGTAAAGGGTCGGTACGCTGGTAACGGCATTGAATTTGCGTGACACCTGGATGACGAGGCTACGCGAGAGAAAACGGAGAGGTACCGGCGATGAATGTTTGGTCTCAACAAAGTGATGAATCCCACCAGCTGCTGATGCCGCTCAGGCTGCTCGCCTGCGCCAACTAGATCGTAACATGGATTAATATCACGACGCTCTCGGTCGAGGTCTAACCGCCAATTTGTCATTTGATTCGAAATACCGGCGTAACGAACGCCCGCGCAAAGTTTGAATACTCGGCTGCTGGGCAGGTAATCTCTGACATTCGGTGCTTTCGTATGTTTATGTTGTTGTCCATTCGTTTTGTGATGCTGATGCGCGGCTGTTCTCGTGTTTATTTGTAAATGTTGTGTTTTAAGAGATGGCGGAGACAACACAATAGTCGAAAATCAAACTGGCGATTGTCTGATGCTGTGGTAAAACAACGCCTGTTTGAGCCGCACTATTGCGCATTGGCTGTGTTTGAGATTGATGGGCTGAATAGTAACGTGATAACTGTTCGTCGGTACAATTCTCGCACATGATGAAACCGTTTATGGTCTTGTGTCTTTGCTACTGAGCCATGACAATCGCGGTATTTTTTTGCTGGTGTGAACCGGAAGTTTTCGCGGAGTGGCGTGATGGCTGTGTTCATTCATGCTGCATTCTTGACCTGGAATCTGCTGTGAGCCGTATTTTTCCTTTATGCATGTTCTAGAACGCAAAATTCTTTCAGGGGTATAGCTTCGAAGTATTGCCAGTAGTGCATTTGATAATCGGGTGCGTCTTCTTCGGTACGACCGATATGAAATGATTTTCGGCAGGGATGGCTTATGTGAAAACAGGCCTGGTCCAGTATGTGTCGGTGCATTTGTGGTGGGGTAGTAAATACGACATATTGACTCGCGATATTATGCAAATAAGAACAAATACACAGCATTAACTGATATTGATAACTCTACCCTGCTCGGTCACTTCGTGTCGGGCGTATGCGACCCCATATCATTTCAGAGGGGCTCCTAAACGGGCATGTGATCACTGTTTTCGTTTTGTTTCTCCCCAATGCTGTGCTCAGTGGCGCCTGTAATATGTCTGCTGTACGGTATGTGTCTCTGGGGAACCACAATGATGATGCACTGCTGATGCGGTGACGACGGTGTAAACGGAGACTGGATCTGAATTATGTTGCAACACGAAATAACTTTCTCGTCTGGAAAAATAATTGTGTTAACTGGGCTGGACTGTCAGGTCGGTAATAAATGGTTAAACAATAATCACAGACGGGGAGGGGTTGCAGATGGAGCGAAAGAGGCGAGCAGTCTGGGCTGACAACAGTCTCCGAGAGGTGGGCCAAATCCCGAGTTCATCTGGACGTTCGTCAGCACGCCTGGTGAGACCGCCGGTCGACGTCGATCTTAAGGCGGAGGATGAAATGCGGATTTTCCTGACGTGTGACAATCGAGTGATGCGCGCGGGCTGGTAACTCGTCTGTCTGATTTTGAACGTCGGTTGAATGGTCTTGTGCCGAAATGGGCTGCCATGTTGTTGAAGCGGACTGGTTGCGATATTGGGCTCGTTTTGAAGGCGTTCCTCCGTCCATGGGCGGCGTGCAATGAGGTATGTTATCTGCAAATATTCGACTGATCTGCAAGGCTGATGTGAAATAGCGCCAATCGTTTTCGGCTGTCTGCTTGTAACTGTACCTTCGCGAACCTTGTTTCGTGTTTAGGCAAACTAAACCCTAACAGTGTTCAGAGGTTCAAACAGAAGTCTTCCGGCGCGATCTAAAATATTTTTCGTCAATCTGACTCCTGTGTTTGACGAAATGGCGCCCAGCCGGTGGACTGTAATCGTGGTTGGTATTTGGTTCTGATCGTGTTGATAATTGACTCTGGAATGTTGTATGGTCGTTGGAACAGGGGCGCCGCCATTCGTGAATTAACGACGTTCCGCTGAACCCGTGTTGCGGTTTTCGCGTTTCTGGACTGGTGATCGATGGTCACGTTGCGGTGGCGCAGGGCTTTGGGGAAACCGGGGCTGCAGGAACAGGGGCCGGTGGGTGCGGCCGCAGAAGATCGGCCTCGGCCGCGAGGGCAGTCAGGCACGTGACAGGCGTCTTCTGACGGCACGGCCGTTAACGGTCGGTGCCCGTGGAGACGGCTCACGGCAGACATTCGGCTCTGTGAACGGGCGGTTCAGGCATGTTTATCAGATTGTCAAGTGAACAAATACTGCGTGCTGGAGGGGTGTCTGTTTTCCTACGGAACTGGAACCAGCAAGTTATTTGTGTGTTCTTTACGGCATTAACATGGTGAACTAACGTTACTGCATGTTACAGTTTTCTTGCCACGCAGAATCCAGATCCGGCCTGCCAATGGTAACTGTTCGATGACGACCTGAACTGTCATTGCTATGCAGCGTAGGCACGGTTGAGAACCGGCGGCGAAAGTTTGAGCGATATTTTGACGTATGCCCAGGCTGTGCTGAACGCCAGGCTGTTCACAGCTGCTGGCAGGCCGAACTGCCGAGGGCCAGCTAAATAAGCAGGCTGACAACTATGATCGGCGACAAACAGGCGGAAAGCCGTTTGTTAGCAACCGTTATGTGTTAATGCATCTATACACGCGTCTCCACTGTCGCTGATTAAAATCATTGGTTTGTCTATTACTATCTGTGCAGTAATGTGTATAATTCTTGGAATTGCAGCCAACTCTGTTGGTAAACTGTGGAAAGTGCTCTGGCTGGGTATTAACGTGATGACGGTTTAACCATTTGCCAACTTTCTCGCTGGTGTTTCGGTCACTGGTCTTCCGCGCGAATAACGGTTGAGGCGTGTTCGGCTCGGTAAATCGGTTCAATGATGACCTAAAAGCTCGAGTTCGCTTCGAACGATGGTGCCAGCTACAGATATCGCGGTGGAACCAGCGATGGAGGTGGTGAAGGCCCTGATAATCGTGCAGGCGATAATGATATCGCAAATATGGCTCTGTGTTCGGTGATTGATGTTTTTGATGTCTTTTTTTGTCTTTGAACTCGAGCATTGATAACGATCTTGATTTTTAATCAATGAGTATGGTACAGGCCTTTCGAATTATGGGCCAATGAAGATTGATTTTCCGCTAACCGCGGCGTCCGCTATGATCTGAGCCATAAAGATTCGCGGAGTTCGATCATTCACGGTCTGCGCATTCTGTTCGGCCTTGGTGTAAAGCGGTTTGGCATATCAGATCTTCTAATGCGTTGATGACACGAGAGGAATGCGGGTGGTACGGTTGAGCCTGCGAAATCAATGTCCTGCAACGCTGCACGGCGATATGAGCGGCGATGAGTAAACTGATTGTTTTCGGGGAGTAGAACACACATTGTGCGCACCTGCGCTGCCGGTATGCAACTCGCTCAGTGCCGCGGCACAGTTTCGTCCATACACTGGCTGCGGTACATCGGCATTGTGATCGAACTGTTGCTGCCGGATTTCACCATATTCTTTCAGTAAGATGGGAAAGAAGGAAGGACTGAGCATAGATGAGCATGAAATAGCGGATGGAGAACATTTCGCCTGCTATTCCTTCTGTTGTGATAAAAGTTAACGCAATCATGCGTTTGCCACCAGACTAAGATAGTATCGTAACGCTGTTTAACTGTTGGTAACAGATATCGGTTGAACGAGTGAGATACCAGGGGTTTGAGGTGGGCTCAGGCGCTATTGCCAGGCGATCTCATGGCGCGATTTGACGGCAGCATCGTTGTGTTCGGGAGAAAGGAAGCTCTCAATCGTGTGCTGATATGACGAACAGGGCGTTCTATCTGTCATCTGTCTGTCTGTCTGTCTGTCTGTCATATCTCTCTCTCTCTCTCCTCTCTCTCTCACTCTCACGGCCCAAAATCACGAGTGGATTGCCCTTAACCAGCTGGTATGGGCTAACGGCAAACAGGTGGTTAGATCGTAGATGCATCATTTTGAAATCGGTGTTATTTCTTCATGCTGTGCTGAATGGATGCTGGTCAGCGTTGGTTTAAATGATGGTCGCCCGCCGGGCGTAATCATGTTTCTCGTTCTCGTCGGACAGTGCCTGTGTTTAAAGGTGTGTGTATTCTTTCTTTCGGCGAACCAATTCGTTTTTTTGGTGTTTGAAAACTGGGCGTCGTGACGACGATCAAATGTTTCTTGCTGTGATGATTCTCGGTCATCGACAGGCGTTGACGTTATGACGATACGGTGCGTTCGGCGCAACATTTAACGGTCGAAAATGATGATGGCTGATGAATGACATTGACGTTGCGGCGAAAGCGGTCGGGCTGACTTTGTCTTGGGACTGCGTTTGCCGGGCGCTGCGGCAGGCGGGTGCTCTGAATAATTGGCGGTTGTTTGACGCAGTGCTGATGACTATTCATGCTCTCGTCCTCAAAATCAAAACACGCGATCACCACAGCTGCTCGGCAGCGGATGGTTGGTTGATCGGCGGTCTATCGTGCAATGGTTTGTTTGGTGGTTAAACCGGAGTGGTGACTCCTATTTTCATTTTCTCCGCTTTCAATGGTTCGGATTTGAACCGTGAGGAATGCTGGTACAGGAGACAGATAAGTGAACCCGCTGTCTTATATTTAGACGGGCTGTCATGCTGACAGAAAGGATTGAGGTATTTGAGCATGATGACTATCAATCGGGCGCGATGATGCGGATAACTCGTTTCTGCCACTGTGCGTTTGTGCGGCAAAGATGGAGAATCTGCTCATGTTGTTACTGCGTGTCATTACAAAGGGTCGAAAATCAAGTATTGCCGCGGTTCCTTCAGCTGTAATGCCAGCAACCGAATGGTCGTGTTCACCGGGGTTGAGGAAAGGTGAAGAAAGGCGCATCGAAGCGCAACATGCATGTTGTGCAATGACGGCGGATCGCCTGGGGGTGTGTTTAACGACCGTCGCTGTTAACGTCGTGTCTGCTACGGTCGACCTGGTTTTGGGCGTGTTGATGTACAGATTAATGAATACATTTTGTTGACGGTGATGCACACCCTGCCGATGACATGATTTAACCTGGCGACCGCTCGCTGACCGACAGGAGGATGGAAGAGACGGGCGAAAGAGGCGATTGATAATATGCACAACGGTAGTCAAACGATCAATACTGTTCATGGACTTCCGAATTTAACTTTAATCCTGCCTTTACAATGGTTCTGGTTTTACATTAATACCAATTGCACTCATCATGAGGGTACATAATACAGATGCCCAAGTCTTCCTGAGGCTCTGAAAGGAACTTTCCATTATCAGGAAAAAAAACAGTTCAAGTGAAATTAAGCAGGTATCTTGGCTTGGGCTTAAATGCTAAATATATAATATTTCATAATTTTAAAAACCTTTAATTTTAAGAGAGTAAAAGACAAATAGAAAATAATACTAATTCACTGATGAAGACATTAACATCTGGTTAAAAAGTAGGTAAGAATAAACTGTGCTGCTTCACTAACTTACAGGCTATTGCAGACAAAGAAATCCTGGAAACCTTAAGTGGGTGAAATCACTTTGACAGCCTTTAAGTTTGCATGTCGAGTCATCTTCATTACAAAGCTCCTGAATCATCTAGTAAGTGGGGGGTTCTGACCTGGTCAGGAATTTCACTGTGCTAGTCAATTTGCACTATAGAGAATGATTTCCATGGTTGGCCTCTACTGCTTCAATTCTGATTATTCTTCCCCTAATCTTTGTCTTTGCCCTCAAAATTTCAGCCTCTCTATCAGCTCGACTCTGAAGAATACACTGCTGTGCATAGGAATGCAACTGTGTAATTGTGCATAGGTGTGCAGGTCAGCAGTTGACCATACTGACAGAAAGGCATAATGACACAAGAGGTAGATGAACAAGTGCTATTACAACTGGTCCACACAGTCAACCTTGGTGTGACTTTCCCACTTCACTGACAAAGTCAATTGGAAGATACCTGCAAAAGTTAACAGAGCACTACTTCTAATACCACCATCCAGAAAACCAATGAAATCCTACACTCAATGGCCACTTTATTAAGTACACCTAATTTTACAGGGTGCTGGAAACAAGAGATTTTGGTCCATATTGACATGATAACACATCATGCAGTTGCTGCAGATTTGTTGGCTGCACATTCGTGATGCAAATCTCTGTCCACCACTTGCCAAAGGTGGGCTCTTGGTTGAATCTGAGTGAATGTGGAGCCATCTGAGTATAGTGAACTCATTGTGTGTTCAAGAAAGCAGTTTGAGATGATCTGACTTTGTGACATGACCACGATATCCTACAAGCAGTCATCAAAGGATGAGTTCACTGTGGTCATAAAGGACGAACATGATCAGTAGCAATACTGAGCTAGGCTGTTGTGTTTGAACGATGCTCAACTGGGCCCCAAAATGTGCCAAGAGAATATAACACCAAACCGTTCACCACCACCAACCTGAACTGTTGATACAGGGCAGGATGGATCAATGGACTTCATGTATTTTGGCCAACTTCTACGGCCTTATCATCCTGAATGTTGAAGCAGGAATTGAGACTCAGAAGACCAAGGCAATGTTTTTCCAGTCTTTTACTGTCCAGCCTGTCTGGCACCAAAACCATGCCACCTTCAAAGTCCTTAATCCACATTTCCTCCCAGTCTGATGCTTGGTTTGAACTTCAGAAGGTTGTCTTGACCATGTCTACATGTGCCTAAATGCATTGAGTTGCTGCCATGTGACTGGCTGATTAAATATTTGTGCTAAGAAGCAGTTGAAAAGTGTATCTAATAAAGTGGCCAATGAGTGTATATGCCACCAGCAGTGGTCTAGGTTACTTGGTATAAGATCAAAGAATGCAACAAGCAGAGGTACAGAAAGGGGTGCCATGGGGGACAGGTCCTGGATGGAAAAGCAGTTGTCAAGATGTCCCATAAATGAGGTCAAAAGAGACTCCCAAACAAAGTCCATATTCAAGTGGGTGACCATCAGTCACCTCCATACATGAATGACATCAAGTATGCAGGGTAAACAAGACTTTTAATCACTGATTCACCTCTTAGGATCTAGCAACGACACTGAGATATTATCGGACTGGATGAGGTATGGCTGCATGGTCAGGTGGAGTTACCAGATGTCCAGGATAGCAGACATACAGGACAGCTTCAAGTGCCTAAGAGGTATCCCACAGCCCAATAGGAGCCATGATGAGGACCTACCTACTGATTATTGTTACAGCTGAGGTTGGTTTATACAGACTAAACTGAAAATGAGTTGAGGATAAACCAGGTCACACTCACTACTTATTCTGACTGCTAATACCCAAATTTTTTGTTAATAACGGTCTTTGGACAATCTGAATAAGATATCACCCTTTAAATGAAATCAAATTTCTATAGAAATCTGTTTCAGTTGAAATGTTTGAGAATTAGCCTACTAACACCATGACCACTTGGTGCCTTTCTTCATATGTTTTGCTTGTGTTCATTAATATTTTAGGCATTCTGGCCAAAGCTTTTAGCAAGCAATATCTCTCTTTCCCTGCCAACACCTGGAAATGGAACACTCACTCCAATGCATTAATTAACATGCAATGGAATTATTATCTCACAGCTCAGCACAGACCAAACTGGCTTTTCTGGAAAAGAATTGCCCATTCAAAACATTTATAAGCCACCACATCAAGGTTACACTAATAATGTTGTGCTGTGTTGCCATCCTGTGGAGTTCAGAGGGAGGAAAATTGTTCATGCTGAATAGTAGAAACTGCTCAAAAGTAATTCTTCAAAAACAGGTCCCTCATTTGGTATAGCAAATTTGATGCCGTCTAGTTTTCCGAAATTTTAAAGCTGCCTGTTCATGGCCACTTCATAATTCACCACATTACCATTGTGGACAAAAGTCAGACCACACTGTAAGGAAGAGCATAACAGCAAGACTGCGTTTCACTTACAAAATACTAACATCAACATGGCAACACCTCACAATAACAACATTATCATACCGATTTTATTTTGTTAAAGGGATCACCAGGGTATATTATCATGTTCCATCCAATAATCTGAATGCAAAAATTTCAACTTGCTGGTGGAACAAGAGAAAAAAGTCACCAAAGGTCATTAGGAACCACAAATATCTATGTTATTTTCTTATTCGTAGATCTGGAATAACTTTGATCTCTTGAGGGTGCTTCAAGAAAAATCAATGGATCACTAAAGCCAACAGGACTCATCCTGTGTAGACCATGAATATCTGTTCTATGTGACTACACCATCAGCACATTCTGATTGTATGCCACATGCATTTACACTATATATTAAAATGTGTCATTTTTTTATCCAGAGAGAACATCAGGCACAGATGGCGCCAAATGCCATGTGTTCAATGAAGTCTTACTTATCCAAATGCATCTTTTAACATGAACTTGACCTCCCTCTTCCTCTCAGTCATACACACAAGTTAAAATTAGAAAACTTTATATTAAGTGTTTTAATTGCACTTAAGATTGTGTATTACCATATTACCAATGTTTTTTATTGAGCCTGGCAGTTGAGAGTAGCTGGTGTTCTACTTACAACCTTTCAAAGTCAAGAGACATCAACATCATTCATTTTCTCCCTCTTGTCCACCTCTAAAATTAATATAGTGAGACAAATATTAAAGAAATTAGATTCATGTCTTTTCTTAATGAACAAGTGCCATTAACACACCATGGGAATAATAATTAGAGTTGACCGGTGACACCCAAGTGTGTTTTGATTAAAGATGACTTATAAGAGCTGAATTTTCCTTATTTAATTTTTCACATGGATTGGCCACTTTCCTTTGATAGCAAAAGTCAATTGCTGTCATTCACCACATTCCTCACTGTTTTCTGTCACTTTGAGACCAGAATTACAAACAATTTGACAGCATTTCCAAATAGCATTAGAGCAGATACTAATCTACCAGCACTTGAGCCCAGACTTTATTTTACTGTCACTATTTCCACTCACTTACCTGTTCTTCATTTGAAATCACCTGAGTTTCCTCTACCCAGTTCCTCATCACCCTAGCTACTATTTATACTTGCCATTACTACAAGCTCATTGTCAGTTCATCTACCTATGTAAGTATTCTGAGTGCTTCCTGGCCTGCATTTAGATTTCCTGTATTTGGTTTCCTGCTTGCCTGCCAGCCTGAACCCATCTGCATGTGAGCCAGTTTTTGTTGTATTAAATGCTCTACTGCATCAGTTTGCCTGTGCTGCTTCTGTGACTGCCATGACATATTCTCTTGTACTGATAGTGCCATGCCAGTGTGGTATCTCTAACTATGTTCAAAAAACAGTTTCCTTATCTCCTTGCTTGCTGATATTGTGGAGATTTTCTTGCATCTTGGCCGAAGACATTAGGTTATCTGCCTATTTTTAGGAATGGCAGTGTTCTTTATAAGCAGTCAGTTGGTCAATTAGTCCACCACTTTGGTTCAGACATTATTGAGCTTTTGAATTTTGGTGATCACCTGGCATTTTATCTAGTGGTCAAATTTCAATTTGTCAAGCATTTTGGTTTTATCCATGTAATAGTTTGGTTTTCCTTAAATGAGCATTACAGTGTCACATTATCACCAAGGTGGCTATGGATTCCTTGCCATATTTTGCTTTGCTAATGGTGATCTGTCAATTTGCGTAATACTTGCAAAAGCCAAACATCTTGACATATTCTGGAGCATGGAATTTGATGGGGATATTTATGGTCACCTGGGATGATTCTAAATTCTGTTGGTGACACACAAAACAAAAAACACAATCTAATGCTCATATTCCCAAGAAGTTTGAATTATATACATGCTTCCAGCTCAACAAAACCTTCTTTATAGTGGACACTTTTGCTGTGTCCCAGTTCATCAGCTGCCTTCTTTGGACTCTGCATTTCCAAGAGGAATATGTCAGAATGGTTTGACAGGGCTGTATCATTACAAAGCTCCACCATACGTGACGCCCGTCTTTCACAATTTGGAGGACACAACTGGTGTATGCTCCATTGTATGCTGCTAACAATACACTCAGGAGTCTCACCAACTCAGAGAAAGCCAGAGTATCATCTCACTGGTCACTGTTAATAATTACATGAACTGGCCAAAAAAGAACCAACTCAGGAGAGAATTAATGGAAGCCATGCATCAACTCTGTGTTTATTCATGTTAGCAGTTGGGACAGGTTATTTACATTTGTTACACACACACGTGAAAAAGAAAAACTCAGACTTTTTCTTCACAGTTGTCCCCCCTTTGCATTCTCATCAACACACTTTCTCTTCCTTTGTGACTTCCCTAGCTTTAGATGAGAGAATATAGTCAAAACCCATTAATCTGAAACAAACTGAGTTTCCTGCTAGTTTCTGCAAACACATTAATGATGTTTTGGTAAAGGCCAATATATCTACCATATATCTACCCTTGGGTCACTTTGAGTTGTGTGGCTTAGACTTCCATTACTGTTTTCAACTGTTATCAAAGTCAGATCTTGCCCAAATAATGCTTTGTCTAAAGGCTTAATTGCATTTTACATCTGTGTGGTTCAGACCACCTTCAACTGCACTTATTATCCTGCTTTCCTTAGTGGCCCTATTGTCTATGAATCACACACTTCTCTTTGAATCAGCATCAAAGAACATTCTCCTCTAAAAAATCAAATAACCGTTTCAAAGAGATCTGCCTCTCCATATGCCATATGGAAATAGTGCTGGAGCTTTTGTGGAGATGTTGTAGAAATATTGTCAAAAGCAGGGCTTGTATTAACAATGGCTTACCATTTGAGCCACATCAAAACCATATCTGTGTTTTCAATCATCTGCGTATTTATAAGCTGGCACTTCAGGACAACATTGTATGTCATATATCAGAAAAAGTCTGCTTTTGTGACCTACATCAACAGTCCCCTTCTTGTTCTCAAAAACGAGGAGTTTTAATGACGCTTTCTTGGCTGTGTGGGCGCAGTGCCGCGTTGAGGCTCTCTGTAATTACTAATAGCAGATACAGAGTTCAGGGCATGATTCTCTGCCAATCTCAGAGAGGCACCTCTCTGGGCACTGTGCGCAATATCACACAGACTTCTCATTTCAGTTTCACATCAAAGTCACCAATCCTGCCTCTTTCACTGTGGTTAGTTTGGATGCTATGGCTTGAATGAACACATTTATCAACACCAGTTTAACCACTGAGTAGACATTTGAACCAGATCAAAAAGCTCCAGTGTTTGGCATTGCCCATCAAAGTGAACTGGTGCCTTGGTAGCCCATTCAACGAGCTGTGTCCACGGTTATACTCCTCCGACTGAAATCAAAGCTACTTGTCTTTACTTCAACATGCCAATGAACAAAGCCTTCAGGAGTTGTTTTGTGTGTGTGTACATCTGCTTATACAGTGTGGCTAGTTCTGACATTAGCACAACATTTTGGAGACATTCTTATGAAACCTGCAATCTGTAGAAGATAGAGCTTTTCAAAATTAACCAAAGCGTATACATAGATGATTTTCTGACTTATCATTCTATTTAACTGTTAAACTGGTGTTAGCGAATGTTGAAATGGAACTGAGGTTACTTTGCATTTAATAATCACTGGAAAACCCGTGGATTCTGGCAAGAATAGCGGTAGAAGAGGACAAAGGAATGAGGAAGAGCGAATATAAATGACATGGCTGCGTTTTTCTTCCTCTCCTCACTTTCTGTCTTCCTTTGGGTTATAATCTCTCTTCACTCTCATCAGCACTCAAAACAGTTTTCCTATTTTCTCGTGCCATGTTTAACACAGTCATACCCTTGAAGTAAAATAATATTCAATAGATGCTCGATACTTGGATAACAATTGCTGATTGTAGGAAGCTAATCAGAGGAAAACGAACCAACAAAACTTTTTAATCTGTGTGTGTGTGTGTGTGTGCCTGTGTGTAATATTTATCTCTTTGGGACCTTTTCCAGTTTAAACACTGACCTTATCAGGATCAACTTGGTCTAATGAGTTAAAACATTATTTTGAGGTCCTAGGTAAAAGGTTAAAGATTAGGTTTAAGCTCAAATGTCTCAATGATCTAATGGAAAGTGGTACTAAAATGCTAAAAAAACATTCTTTGTTAATAAGAAAATATACAATGCACCATTATATAATTATGAATAATAAAAAGTGGATGTATCATAATGTTGACATGAAGTACCCGTTACACTGGAGTTTTATAATGTAGGTCCCCACTGATTTAATTTTACTCCAAAGTTTAAAGATGAAAAAACATGCCCAAAAATGTGTGCATGTGTGTTGACTATTATGTGTGGTACATTATCCTGAACCAATGAAGATGCTGTTACTCTGTTTGGAAAGAAGAGTTAGAAGTTTACGACACAGTCAGTGCAGTTGGTGTGATAAGTTGTTTGATGGGTGTGCTTCACCTTAAAACCCCTTCAAATCATACTTTCCTCTCTGCTAGAGACTACTTAGCCTGGAGAGAATCTCAGAAGCACGGTGGTGTTTTCTGAAGAGGGTTTTTCCGATTACACAGGAGAGA
Organism: Lates japonicus; assembly: GCA_033238685.1. NCBI lineage: Eukaryota > Metazoa > Chordata > Actinopteri > Centropomidae > Lates > Lates japonicus. The sequence goes on along the minus strand of BRZM01000013.1, from coordinate 4,195,044 downwards.
GAATTTAAAGATGGGGGTGTTGAAGGAAAAAAAAAAAAAAAAAAAACTAGGTCATCGTTTTTACTACAATCTCTCTTTTTTCCCCTCATTGTTGCTGAGCAGCTTTACACCCCCTGCTGTGACGTAGAAATGGGTGATTCCTATTGGCCGACAGCTGGAGGTGACCTGCAGGCGTAGGGGATGTTGGTATTGGATAAGTCAGGAAAACAGGATGTGATTGGAGGGGAAGCAGGAAGAGGATGGGGGTGTGGTTGCATAGAGGAGTAAGGCAGGGGTGACGCTCCCCTCCCACTGAGTTACTATGGCACCCTGGGGAGACCGCTGGGGGTTTAGGAGCGGGTGTGTGTATTTGTGTAACTGTGGAAGCAGGAATAGAATTGGGGGGGGGAATCTTGGATTGTGCTGACAGGAGAGACAAAGAGATTGGATGAGAGAAAAAAAGAGAGAGAGGGAGAATGATTGGAGAAGGAAAGAAAAATGGGGGTGAGTGGGCTAATCCTGTCTTTGCTAACAGTTGGAGCTATGTGTGTGTGTGCATGAAATTGTGTGGAGAATGTATGATTCCTTCTGCAGGCCCCGATGGCAACTGCTCAGCATTCATATTTTGCCAAAAACATGCCCCCAAAGCCTTGCACTTTTGTCTCCAAAACCAGCTCAACACAGAGTCCGCAGCTCAACAGTGTGATCCACAACAAAAAGGACAATTTTCGCACGACAGCAAAGTGTTGAATGAATCCCCAAGTACACACACTGCAATAGGCTTGTGTGATCCTAACACATTGGACATTGTTTGAATTATCCATCATTGACCAAAGAGCGACAGTTGTCCTCTGGAGTGATGTTATTTTAGAGCTTTCAAAATCAGCCTAAGCAATCCAGAAACTGTGTTTTTATTGTACAGATCTGAACCACACATCCAGTGCCAGTGTTCAGTCTCAGTGCAGCAGTGTGCTCTGTCTGTAGCATGGTAGAATGTGCAGGTCCAGGTGGTGGATGAGTGCGTGGTGTATCAAACATTTGTGTGGGATATCAGAGTTAGAACCAATCACTGGCCTGCAACTGTTGTTTGCTATTTTTTAAAACCATACCCACAACCTGACCCAAACCATATGTTTCAGCTGCCAAGATTTAGGAGTCAGTATGCCTGACATAATGAGGTGATGTGATGAGGTGCTCGCCGAATAGGCAAAGTGTCAGAAACCCACACTTTTCCTACACTGGAAACATCCCTGATGATGTTTTATTGTAACTGAGTCTGACCATTCTGGACAGCTATGAACACTTTTACCTTCAGCTGTATTTGGACAACATGCCATACATAACAAATTTATTTGCCATGACTATGTTTCCCTAACCTTTGGTATTTGTTAGGTTGTAACAAACCTATTAACAAAATTCTTCTAGTATGTCCTACTTTATTCTGGAGGAGCTGTCTCACTACAAAGTGTGATCTTCTTCATGGTTGTATTGCTTCAATATTTTTTGTTGGAGTGCTCAGCAGCCTGAGTGGATGCACTTGATGATGAGTATTTAAATCATCAGTCACAACCACAGTTTTTTGTTGTTTTGTTTGAGGATTATTCCATCAAATCTGTGCCATCAAAAATGTCTTTCTTTAAGTGACCCACGAGACCAGTGGAGTGGTGAGCCAACACTGGGCTTAATCCTTGCTTTTCTGGCATCACAATGGTGACTTTTCAACAAAGCAGATAACCATGTTAACTTAAACTGCATGCCTAACCTACTTTGATACAGGATATGTTCAGATTTTTTCTGCTACAATTCCATCTTTAAAATTCATAATTAATGAAAAACTAAGGTGATAAAAGAAACAAAATATAGGACTGTTATTGAATAACGATACAACAACAGTGGCTGTTTACAAAATAAGTGTTTCAGAGACCAGAAGGAACACTTTATTTACCATGATTTATTGTGTCAGAGATATAATAAATATCTGTAGCATTTCCAGGGCGTTTGCCCACTCTTTTTACAAACTGTACTTCTTTTAAATAGCACAAAGCTTACACGATTTGACAATGGTTATTAATAATGGATGAAATTTCCGTTGGATATTAAGTGTGATTCTTACATGATTCATAGAACTTATTTGTGCAATAGATTACTCCTGTATTCTATCACTGCAGACTCATTCTGCCAAGTAAATATCTTTTTACAGCCTCAGTGAGGTGACCAGTAAGAACTATGCACACTTAGTGAACTCCGTGATAAGCATCTTATTTATACATTCACCCTTTCTGCATGTGCAGTAATCCTTTCCCACAAATTGGGAAATTATTCAACCTGCCAGAAGCCATGCTTATTTTATCTAACAAATATGAATACACCGGATACTTCTGTAATGATGTCCATCATCAATGATGTGAATTTTGCAGTCCTCTGCCTGCTTTAAATATCTTAAAATATAGTTTTCTCTTAAGGAAAAAAAGAAACTGTATTATTAATAATTCCTGACAATCATTTTACTAAAGTATGTCAGAAATTCAGACAAACCAGCAATTAAGATAGATTAGCAACCATTTTATTTAAAGATACAGTGGAAAGTCAGGTCACTTGAAGTGTCTCTAATTTCTAATTGAGTGCACACAACTACAGGAATTACAGTAAAAGAAAATGAACCAGAATGTCAGTGTGTAAACTGTAAGAGATATTTACAACAATTTTGATAATAACTTTTCTGTTTACATTCATTTTCTCTCTCATATACCTTTGGCTAACCTGAGTTTTCTTTTTCATAACCTGTCTAGTCATCAGATGGTGCATGTTTCTTGCCAGGTCTGACTTCTTTGGTAATGACACTGTAATCCCAGATCTTAAAAATTAACTTTGTAAGTACAGTGTTATTATTACTGATAAAACCAAATAAAAAATGTAATGAAGCATAGTTTCCCATAAAGTAGTTTTAATGTTGGGAAAAACATGTTATTATTTAACAGGGTTAGAAGTATGTTATATGCCAGTAAATTGTTTGTTTTTTTCCTCGAAAGAACATTTAAACTCAAGAAAATATTCCACTATTCATTTTTTTTAGTAAAACTATCTGCTGCATGCTAAAGACTCTCTCAAGGTTACACTCACAATTCATCTGCATTAATTATCTGTATGTTTACCAATTTCACACAGTATCAATTTTCCAGTTAATTAGTACTAACTGAAATAGGCCTCTCCAGGAAATTTACATGAAATTTGGAAATTACAGTGCAGTATGTTATCCTTCTTAAGAAAGCTATGATGTTTTCACTGAGTGAAATATTTAACCCCAAGATTCCAGGACTTTTATGGGTGCACATACATAAGGTATACAAAAAAAAAGCTGTGTGGATTTGAACAATGTTTTGGCTACACACCATTATTCTGTGCATGGGAAAAGTACTACATGTTTAACTCACAAAACTGCAAACAAAAGTGTGCACATAATATCATATTGTGACGGCACACATCCACCACCTTCCTCTGCTCAGAGGAAGCTTGTGTTGATTGGAGATCAGATTGTCTATTGATGATTGAAGACACAAGCCTTTTTTGGTCAGCACAAGTGACTCTGGTCCCTAGTATAAAGCAGCCCATTTGTGCTCCCTTTTCCATCTGCCAATCCTGACAGCGCCCTGTATCTCCATTCTCCAGATATCTGCTGCCGCTGCTTGTTTCCAGCCGGTGTGTGCGTACATGCATCGTCCATGAAAAACTTATGACTTCTTTTCTCTGCTCCACTATCTTTACATGTGGGTCTATTTCTGCCAGGCTTGTATCTCTAGCTTAAGGCTGGCATTCACTTGTGGATGCATGTAATGCATTCCATTTGTTAGTGGCTTCATCTTAACACACACACGCCCACAGAACTAGTTCTTCATGAGAGTCATTAGAGAGAGGGACACACAAGCCTGAGGAGAACCAAGCTATTGCTGCAGACAAACTTATTTTGTGATCACTACATGAAAACCAAAATGCAGCTGTGCTTTGAGATCATCTATACTGACAAAAATGAATGAAAATAATGAGCAAGGAGAGACAACTTTCCTCATCCTGCCCACCTTCACAAGAAGTGATCAAATCATCTATCTGTAATCACTGGTGATGACAAGATGACAATATGAAAACAACAACAATAACAAACAATTGCCCAACATTATTATAGATGTAAAGTTTATTTACTAAGAGTGATCTAAACCAGGGGATGAAGTCATGCTTAATGAAGCTTGCCTTTCACTTCTGGAGCACCCCTCTGCATTATGACACAGACTCCAGATTCACACCTCTCTGCTTTCCACACACACACACACACACACACACATCCTTGTACACTTATTTTTATGGAGTCCAGTAATTCCCTAGCTCCTTTGCCTAACCTTAACCATGACAACTGAATACCTAACCATAGCCCTAAAACCAAGTCTTAACCCAAAAATACACACTCTCCACACACACACGTCACAGAGGTTGGCAGACTCAAAACATTAACAGTGCTCCCCCCAGTATGAATCATTTTCCACAATTTAGCATTTTGTTTTTTTTTTCCACATTCACTCAGCAAATCATGACAGCCTAATGTAGGTCAGTAGAATAAGTGCCTATCTTTAATGCTGTTATTATGGGTAAAGTATCTAAATAGGATCTCCTTAACAACCCTGACAAAAGCAAAACTGTGAGAGCTGTAGAAGTTGCGGCAGCATTAACCTCATTAACCAGTGTGACAAATGCACTCCAGCCATAAGTCTGTGACAGTAGCGCCTCGCCGCTGTCTCACTCACCCAGCGTGCAGTGTGTCACTGCAGCAGAGTGCTGGTCGTGTGCTCTCTGACAGACATGCCACTACCATGCTAATCCTGTTAGCCCCGTAGCCTGCACACACTTGCACACACACACACACTTGCAAACACACACACATATGCGCACACACACATGCATTCTAAAGCTGTTTGTGGAATGTGAGCTCACTAAGCCTCTGTACAGGCTGACAAACACAACGCAGGAAAGGCTCATTTTTTGCAGTCTTACACACAGACTGACAGAAACTTGCTCCATTAAGCCCATTTTTACTCAAAAACTTTTCTCTGTAATTTTCACAGTGCTAATGATGACACCATGATGATGACATACAGTTTCAACACCAGAGATTCATTTTTCAAGTTAGCTTTGACTTTTTTCCAAAAAAATGAACTACAACAAATCAATGAAAAGTGGGCACACATTTAACGGACAGAGGTTAAAAAAAGCCATGTGTCAGATTCAGCCTTAGGGACTACTGCATATTTTACCATAGACGCATAATACAAAAAGGAAAGCAAAGGAGGCATGTTGAGAGTGCATTGTTTTCTTTTGGTAAATACTCCCTGATTGTGCTGTGTCCTGATTCACCAATAAAATCTCCAATAAAAATTTGGACAGAAAACACAACATGCAGCCAGTTAAAAGAGAAAAGAAAGCCAAAAAATAATAATAATAATCTACATGAAAGCTTTTACTGTAAACATGTCAGTGTAACCCAGGAACAGAACAAACCAGTTTTATTTAGCCTCAGATTAAAAAAAAAAAAGTTTTCTTACTTTTCCAATGCTTTCCATTTCCGTGCCTGCCAGAGAAACCACAGGAAATACTTCCTTTAAATACTACACAATAATGAAGTCCTTTATAGCTCCAAACATTTTCTGTTTATGAGTCTAAAATGACTCCTGCATGTCAGGGGGGTTTACCACAACTATAGTGTGTTTGTTTATCCTGTTTAATACCATAACTATTCTCCCTGACTGTCCTGAACACAAGACACTTTCTTTTGCAGCTTAATTGCTGTTTATGCATTTAGCTGACAATTATCAGGAAAGACAGAGTCACACTTGTAAAGAATGTATATTTCTTGTTAAGTGTTTGTAGCTTTGTAGCAACTCATGATCTTTCTAATCTTACATTTGCTTATGCAAAGGCAATGATTGACTGATCACTGTAGGTTCATCAGTTTGGTTTTTGTTGTCAGCCATGTTTCCTTCAACTAAAACACTAAGAAAACCAGGTATATCAATTTTGACTTTTTGGCTGTTTCGATGCAAAGCTGAGTAGTGCCATCTCAAAATGCCACCTCTCCTTTTAGATTTCACCGAAAACCAGGCTAGAAACTTTAACACCATCTGCTGTGTTGAAAACATGTGTATCTGTCAGGAATAATTTATAACAGGCATATTCAGGGAACATGATTAATTAAAAACTGGTCTTAATTAACAGCCTCAATCAATAGAGCTCATCACCAACTCTGCTGGAGGTATCACAGGTAGGTCTTCAGTCCACCCGCACACACGCACACACACACACACACACACACACGCACGCTCGCAAACACAAATGCAAGTTCATATTTGCACATAGACACACATAGATATAAACACACAAGCAAGCAAAAGCAAAAACACACACACACACAAACACACACACACAGCAGGATGTCCCAGAAATAAGGACTTATTTTTGGTGGATTTCAAAAGAAGTATCTTGCCCAGGGATATACAAATACCCACACACACACACAAGCACAGTGGAGTGTCTCAAAAAAAAAAAAAAAAAAAAATCATGACAAATTTTAAAACATGAAAATTAAAATGAAATAATCTTATAATCAAAGTGAAATGAAGTGAATTTAATTAAATAAAATTAAATGCAGTATTTCTCTTAATTAATTTAGTGCAGCAGCAGTAGGTCACACTGCAAGACACTCCCCCAGAGCTAAACCAGAGAAGAGACTCTGAAAAAAGATTGGAGCGCAACTCCATGTTTGATTACCAAAAAAAAAAAAAGTAAAGGGACAAATCTGAAGAGCAGCTTTAAGTCATTCAACAGAACCAGGACTGACAGATGAGATGACAGAAATACCCAGACCACAACAGACTGCAACTACAACTGCATTCACACTCACAGCTCATGAGGGTAAACCTTAGAAATATCAGGTTACGTCCAGGAGTTTGCTCCAACCCATGGCACTCCTGCTCCGCCTGGTGAAATTAGCAGCACCACCGTCTGGGCAACCATCCAGTAGACTAATTCATAATTGATCACAACACATGAACATCTGCAGAAGTACGTTTTTACACCTCAAAATGAATATATCATCTTGTTTGTCGTGAAAAGCTCTCCAGTGCCGCCGTGTTAAGTTTTATGGCAGACAAGGAAAAAAATTTCCCATTGTAACTCCTTAATTTATGAGTGAACATAATCATTAATTCCTGAAATGACTGAAAAAAAAATCCAAATTTGTGTAACCACTTTACAAAGGTCTAAGAAAAAACATTGCCTGGGAGACCTGACTCAGGGCAAGCCATTCCACAGTTTCATTAAAAATTTGGTGCGTGCACGGTGAACATCAATTTTGTGAAATCAGATCACATTTTCTAAGTATGGGATTTTAAAAATTGCTGTGCACGTCCCCCTCATTTCCAGAGGTAATGACATCACTGGGTGGGATGTAGACACCAATTCTAATCCAAATTCAACACAACTTGAAATTAAATTAAATTCATCTATATAATTTTTCTGATGCAATTGTGTGATTTATGTTTGATTTACAACAGTAGGTAGGAAAAAAGTAGTTGGATAAGCATCCCTCTCTCTCTCTCTTTCTCTCTCTCTCTCACTCACACACACACCAGCAAACGGCTATGTTTTACTCAGTTACAACTCAATTTGGTGACGTCACTATAGCTGATAACCAATCATGTTATGGCGCTGGTTGTATAAGCATGGCGGAGCTCATACATGGTGAGCCGGTGAGAAGGGGGGGGGGGGGGGGGGGGGGGCAAGCATGAGTGTATATGCGTGCTCATCTCGGGGGAATTTTAGCCAGATGTCAAACTGAAGTTACGGCCACAACTCAGCTCAGCTGCTGGGTGCCACTTCAAACATTCTCTTTCTGTATGAGTGTGTGTGTACGTGTTTGTGTGTGTGTATGCGTGTATATGCACACTTACTAGCAGTGCTTTCATCTGCACACCTACGGTGAAACGCTGTGGGGGGCTTGGACTACTGAGCACTCTCTCTCTCTCTCTCTCTCACACACACACACACACACACACAAGACTGGGGCTGCATGTTGAGCAGCCCTGCCTTCACCCTGGTGCACTGCAAGGTGTTAGCAGAGCAGAATGCTCAGGAATGACTTTGAAAACACACTTGCCCATTACAATGTGTTTAAGTTTAAAGGTGTTATCCACCAAAAAAAAAAAAAAGCTGCACTCCAAAACTTTGTTTGAACACTTGAAATGTCCTTAAGCTGTGTAATCTTTCATAAAGTCTGCATTGATTTTTTTTCAAAGTTACATTATTTTTGGATAACAGGGCAACCTTTCAAATTGTTCTGCATTTAAAAGTCTAATCCATCAGATTTGAGTTGTGGTTGTTTTGGCGACACCTGTGACTACTGGCAGTGAGAGTGTGTTTTACCACTGAGTCTCAAGATATCCAATTGAAATGACATGTGTATCAAACATGCTTTGAGCTACACTGTCAACCTACTTAAAATTTTTGGAAACTGTCATACTGAAACTTTCAACCAGTGTCCAAACTTCAATGCATTTAAGACCATGTTTAGTATCTGGATACCTTGAAATGTAAGTCAAATTGAAAGAATATTTTTTTAAAAGGATGTGGCACTTGCATTTTGTCCATTTTATTTGCTTTTCTCATCATTCATTGCTCTGTCAAAACAAAGTCACATGTGTCTCTGTCTCTGAGAAAGCAATGCGAAAGCCACATGGCACAATGTTTTTGTCTCTGAGACAGCCGGAACTGCCCCAAAGCTTGAACCCTCAGCATGCTAGGAAGAGAAGAACCTCTAGCACATATTTCTTCTACTAAGAAAGAGCAAACTCAGAGAGGAGAGCATACATCTAGTTACGTGTTAACTAAAAAGCAACGCCCACTTCCCATTGCCATCAGTATCCTGGATGTTTGGCATTACAAAACACAGGTTCAAAGTGTATACCAGTCGCTGCCAAACAATGACACTGCCACTTTGTGGATAAACTGCATAAGTAATTAAGGAGCTCAAAAACAACATTCCATTCAAGTCTATACAAAATATCTATCTAAAACATCTTTTTAAGTTAGAAGATTTTGTTTTGTTCTGTTTTTCCTGTATCAGTATCGGTATACAAACAAAAAAATCTAAACAAAAAAAAAAAAAAAAACACTTTGAAGTATGCTGTTGAAATGCAACCAAACAAACAAACCATGGGCTGTCTGAATTTAATCCAACACATGTTGGTCAAAAATATTTTTCTCGGCATTAGCTGAAATTCATCCACTCTCCATCTTTTGTCTTCCACATCTTCAAAGGGGAGGATATTTGTGATGTGTGTGAGAAGTACGGAAGTAAAAAAAAAAAAAAAATTAGTGATTAGTAAAGTCATCTTTTGGATTTCCGTGCTAATGTGAAAAATACAAAAACATGGCAGTTTTAAACAGCAAAGGCTCTCTGAAGGATTACAGGACTGACTCATACACAGGTAACAAATGAAAACCACGTCTTTGCAAAGAAAACAGTGAAATTCACATCACATGGCTAGCACTGTGTCTACTAAGGCATTAGGCAAGGCAAGGTATGATTCTTTCTACAGCACCTTTCAACAGCATGGTTATTCAACACATGCTGCGGCCACCAATTCATCAACAACATTCATCATTCGCAAACATCAGTAAAAACATTAATTAATATACTTCAACTGGCTCATATAAGAGGAACTGTAATGACAATAATAGAATAATCAAACTAGAGAGACACAGAAGTAGTGAAAAACAGATAAAAATGGAGGCGTTTGAGAGAAGGAGTAAGCAAACTGTTAAAGCGTTTGACAGCTAATTAAGTCGAAACTATAGAAAGAGCCCAGGAAGAAGAAAGAAAATTATATGGGAAAATAATTAAATTAAAAATTGAGAAAATAGAGAGATTTGAAGGAAAGAAAGGCAGACAGATGGAAAGGAAAGAAAAAAGGAGAGAAACAACAGAGAGGAGAAAGATTTGGTTTATATTCGTCACAGTGGCAGATCCCTCACTGGTCTTGCCATCTTGTAATTCAGACTCTTCTGTTCCTCTCCTTCCCTGACTCTCCTTATGGGTGACAGTCGGGTGTCTCTATTTGGTGCCAATTACAGATTGTTCGGCGTTGGCGTGGTGCTGAGACTCAAGGCTGTGGAGTCTCCGGCCCCCACAGCTCCCAATTTACCCATCAAACACTCCCATCCACAATCCAACCACTTAGGAAAGTTACACTGCTCCTTAATAACTCCCTCACTGGTCGTTACTGCTGGAGGGAGTGAAGTGAAAGAACAACCTTTTGTTTGGTGAGGCAAGCATGAATGAAAATGAACAATGGTACTACTCAAATTCGGGCTGTTATGAAGAAAAAGATTTTTTTTTTTTTTATTATTCCAAGCGCTCCGGGCAAATTTTGAAAGGATTTTTCTTAAACTTTTTAAGGGGTGGACAAAATTAACACCTGATGGAAAAAGGACTTTGAAGGAACTCAATCACAAGCGCTGCTACAATGGCAGGTTATTTTAGGATGAATGATAATTAGCAGCCTTTGTCAGCAGTAAAAATCTGGCAATTGGCAGTTTGATACAAGCAGTTTCAAAGCCATGTGAAGTGACTAAGTGCTCTACAGAGGCCAAATGATCTGTGCTGAAATTCATACATTGGTCATTTTGATTTAAAACTTGAAGGAGAACATTTGGAAAATGAAGACAGCACAAAGTTAGCCAAGTGGGTAAAATTCCCTTAAATGTAGAATGTGATTATATCATCATTGAAATACATCTCAAGCATATTAGCATGCTGTAGTTAGCATTTAACTCAAAGCATCCAGACCAATGTATCAGCAACCCAGTGGTAACCCTTAATTAAAACTGAACATGGAGTTTTCTACATATTTTGATGAACATGGACTTCAATCACATATTCTTCAATACACTCAAGTCGTATTGGCTTGAGGTATCATGTTAAATGTAAGACACACCTACATACAATTTCAGTTTCATTAAAAAAAGACCATTTGGTTTTTTTTTCTTCCCTCAATGTGAAAAATGATTCAGTTGACAACGTGCAGTTGAAGTTTTGATGCCATTAATCCTCCTTGCCATCTTTCCATTTCTATGACAGGCTGAAAACCACAACAAGGTGTGCGTAGGGCCTCATTTTATGCAGTACACTTAAGCGCGTCATAGTGTCATCAGCGAGGCTCCCAAGCCATCGCTTGCAATACTTCCGCGTGCCAGGTCAAATCAGTTGAGTGTGTTTAGGAGGAGAGGAGACAGAGGAGGTCTCAGGTCTATCATCTACGATATCGCATGCATTGCTGCAATAATTGACAATCGACATCTGACCAATCACTACTCAGAGGGCAGGGCACTACTTCAGGAGAAGAGATGTCATCTAAGAGACAAATCTAAATCCAGCGTAAGCAAGAGAAAAAAAGAATGAAAAACAAGACGATGCTCAAGCTTCACTCGAAGGTGTGTTGTCTAAATGAAAATGTTAAAAATATGGCCATGTTATACACTTCAGTTGCAATTCATGACATGACATCATAACAAACTTTCGCATATGGCCCCAATATGACCAGGAGCAGTCCTTACGACAACCTACCCCCCTCCAACACAAAAGGAACCCCAAGCAGAGACTTGTACATGAGACAAACACATTTCTTTGGCTATAGCTTAAAATTTGACTGTGCAATGTATGTCATTTGAACACTCAATGAAAGCATAATATCTTGTTTTGACATACTAAAACATATGCTCAGTGATTTATGCTCTTATTCTGTTGGTTACTCCCACAGAAGTGTCAAGTATGCATTAGATGGTGGTTCACAGTTGGAGCAATTTCATTCCCATTCTTAGTTTTGGACTACACATGCTGCACTACCAGGGATCATTAAAACAAATTATAACATTGAAGCACAGACTGAAAACTAGCAGTGATTAACCTGTAGAACTCAGGCCTATTTCATGCTACAATAGTGAACATTACCTCTACTGTGCATATACACCATAGTTTAATAATTTCTACAATTGAAGAAGAGAGAAGAGAAAGAATAAAGAATTGACGCTGTGCAGTAGGCATTCAATGTATTACATCCACATCCAAAAGAAAATAGAAAAGAAAATAATCAAAACGTTGCATGCCAAGTAAAACTGCCATATAGGATACTTGACTATACTATACTTGATACTTGTATTTGACACTACAGCCATGCTAGTCACGCTGTACTTAAAACCAGCAGTGCTTTGAGCAAACTGCATGTTCAAAATGGCAATGCTAACATGGTGATAATTAGCAGCTATATTAGTGAGCACAGGCTAGATGAAAAGTCATGCATGTCTGTACCTAATTTCATGGCAATCCATCTCAAAACATATGTTCACCCATCCAGAAAACTAACCAGTGTTCCTTTGTCTCTGCTCCAGATTTACTGGTTGCCAGTTACCTTGTGCTAATTTAACACACACGTTCAAGAATATACATCATTTAAGCTATTGCACAGAGCTCCCGTTCATAACAGGGCCTCATCATTTCAGTTTCTGTTGTGCTAGTGATGCATATTACCAAATATATTTTAAACGGTTTTAAAAAAAAGAAAACAGAAAACAGACCAACTGTGGCTGCTGAAGTTCCTGAGGGGTTTAAGGTCCCAATGCAGCTGAGCAGGAAAACATTTTGGGACCAAAGTCATCATTATTCATCATCTGGAGACTATGAATGCCCATGTAAAATGACATGGCAATTCATCTGTTAACTGTCACAATGTTTCAATCTGGACCAAAGTAGTGGCCCGACCAACTGATTGACTGATTTTGCCATCCCACTGCTTTTTTAAAAACAAAAAATCGAAAACACTGGTATAACAGCTCTACTGACTGACTGCTAAAACTGCAATCGCAACACAGGCTACAAATTTTACACCTGTAAAGTTGGAGTGACAACTACATATCAGTTTATATTTATTTATGTTATAGTGAAGTTACATTGTGGTTGTGGCTGTTTTAATTGATGTTTCGAGCTGCTAACATAATTTGGGTAACATCTAATGGTGCTAACACATTGGTGAATGGATCAACATTTCACAGTCATTAACATACCACATGTTGTGTACCATACCAACCTATGGAGAGATTATGAGACAGTTAATTATTTCTACTTTTTACAGACCAGCAGACTAACACTCACTATTAAATAATAAAAAATGGGGTTTTTATTTTTATTTTATTTTAAAACTGAGTTTATTCAGTGCTGGGTCTAAGAGTAAATGATAAACAACCTTAAAAAGAGGAGCATAAAGAGAAGAGGAGAAGGAGAAGTATTGAACTACCGTCACGAAGGACATGGGAGGGTGTGCCGGTGCGATACCCAGCATGATGTCTACTTCTGTGAAGAAATTGGTTCAAGGATGCAACAACATTAATAAATGATGCCACACACACACACTCACATGTACACATAAAAACCACAGTATTGCTTGGCATAGAGGTTGAAAAACAGGGGGAACTCTTCCTTGGCAACACACACAGCAACTACAGTATGGAACTTTTATCTGGGTCAAGTAACCTTTGGTTTTAATGACCAAATCCTTGCATGCCTCATACCTAGTCTAATATTAAAACTATTAGCCTTTGGTTGTGTTGGGAAAGCAGTCAGATAAGGAAAAAAAGGAAAAACCTAAAAGTGAGGATTATCGATGCTAATAGTTTCTCCTTCTCTGTGTTCCTTCCTGGCACTTCATGTTGTGTGGTTCACGCACGCAAGCACGCGCACACAAACACACACACACACACACACACACACACACACACACACACACCAGAACGACTCCCCTTGAGGGTCACACTACAGGGGGTTTGTCCCAATTAGCACGGAGTCAAGGTGTTGAAGGAGACATACTGAGCTAGCAGGTTATGGTAACTGGGAACACACTGAGCCAGTATGCTGGCTAACTGCTAACTAGCCTACTTCACAGGCACAGCATGCCTTTTATCAAAAAAACACTTTAATCCAGAGGCACTTTACAGCACAGGCTGCAGCATTAACATGACTTCTGAAACATCTCTATGCCAAGGACTCCAAATAGACAGACATTTAGCCAAAGATGCCAAAATACACAAACAGGCATTGTGATGTGTTAATGATGGTTCTTAAGATTAGCATTTGTTCTTGTTAGCTGCCCTCCATCTTGCATAAACATTGCAGGTGTGCAACTATGAGAGATCCCTAGTGAGCCCATCACCTCTAGGAATCACAGATCACACAATCACACAAGACATAAGAGGTGGTTATAACATGTTCTATGTATTCTTTGAGCAAGGAGGAGACATTCACTTTTGATAATAAAACTGAAATAATGATATGATGATGACAAGTTTTTTTTTGTTTCTGTTTTTGTTTCCTAGTTGGTCTGTCAATTCAACACATTCAAAAACCTGCAAGGCAGTAAAACATATTTAAAAAATCTAGGTTTTAATGGGGACAAAGACAAAACTTAATACCTCTAGATTTTTCATCATGTTAGATTTTACCAATACCGCCTTAACTGTGCCTAGAAATTGTAGTGCTGTGGTTGAGCCATCTATAAATTGAGGTAATCCTCTGGCCTCATCTAATCATAGTCTTTCATCTACATACAGTTCTTACAAGCATTTAACATTATTGACAGTTTGCACCTCATGAAACCCAACTATTAAAGACCACTTTCTTCTCCAAAAGCCACCTGTTATATTTCATATTGATTTCCTTATTTCCCATGTAACAGTTAAAAGTCTTTCTCCAGTTCTCCTCTCCCTGTGTGATAACCCTGGTCCTCTACGTCATGAACACTGCTTTCTCATTACAAAGATCTTTGATTTTTTAAAATTCATTTTAATTTACACTGAAGATGTTAACCTGCAAATTTGTGGGGGAAAGCGAAGTGCTATATACACTATGTGACATATCCAGCATTTCTCACTCCTCATATCTGAAGAGAAAACGTAACCAAAGACTGCAGCTGCTTACAGAAAAAACATGAAGCTTGTCAAACGACGCAGTTCATCTATAACAAAAAGAGAAATCTAAATAAGAAAGGATCAGGATATAGAGATTATAGAGATATAGAGATTTCGCTGATGTTCATGCTGATTTTTGTCAGTGGACTAGGCAAAAAAAAAAAAAAGACTACTTGCTTTGAGTTTGCTTTAGTGCTTGTTTTCTTTAACCCCTACAAGCAACTACACACTGCTGAGTCTCATGGTACTGTATAGTCAATACAGTTTCATAGTCCTTTACTATTTCTCCCATATCAGCAGGGAGAACAATTAGACACCCCTCTATTTCTCCTACAGAGATAAAGGATGCTCTTGATCTCATGCCCAAAAGCATGTTCCCCAGGCTTAATGTTATCCCTCCTGAACTGCTGTCGGCATTCTGATTTAACAGTCCCTATAGTTCCCAACTAAATCTATTTATTCTCAGTGACTAGTTCTTTCTACAGAGATTAAAAAAAAATGAAAGCCCTAATGCTGCTCCATCTTAACCTTTATCAATCCTCACTGATGAGGGTCTAACCTAAGTGCTACCAATTAGATTAGACTAGTGCTTATATTCCTTAGTTCACCCAGATCACACAGGTTTTATTGAAGATCATCAAGCTATCTGTAACATTCAGTGTTTACAACATATAATTGATTCTACTTCAGGTGAAATCATGTGCATTTTTTTTCTTTGGATGCACAAAAAATCTTTGACTGCCTGCAATGGGATTACTTACAGTGATGCCAAAGTTATCTCTGCTATCTTGCCTAGTTAAGGATTACCTCTAGTGTGCTTTAATATTTTCCAGGCTTCATACGCACTCCAAAAGTTCAGGTCAGAAAGACCTCCACAGTGTTACAGTGGTCTACTTTTTATCTTAAACTATGATTATGATGATGATGATGATGTTTGCATTCTTTGCAAACAGATGCCATGAGCTGGGGCCAGTGGTTTCCAGGACCAAATATTATCTGAGGGGGTGTCTTGGACACTGTGCTTTAAAGGAGGTTGGGTGGCACTGGGTCTTCCTCTTGTTTGTGTTTGGTTGGAACACGCATTTATTAGTCCACAAGCTACAGATGCCTTCTTTTCAAATCCAGACATTCTGCAGAGGTGTAAAGCTTTGACGTCCAAAAAGTGAAAGAACAACCATTTGTTTTTGTGTCCAAGGGGAGACACACTGATCCATGAGATC
Source organism: Lates japonicus (assembly GCA_033238685.1). Classification (NCBI taxonomy): domain Eukaryota; kingdom Metazoa; phylum Chordata; class Actinopteri; family Centropomidae; genus Lates; species Lates japonicus. The sequence continues at coordinate 4,178,794 of BRZM01000013.1, read as the reverse complement.
TACTCCTCCCATATGCTGATTGTACAGCTTCACAGAAAATGGTCTGTGGATGTTGAGCATGTTGAGCATGTTTTTTTTCTTTCCTGCTACATCTCTGGGCTAAATCTGGTGGGGACTGGCCAATGCAGGAAGAGGCCATGTGGATCACTGAACTACCTAACCAACGTGGGACAGTGATGTTTTCAGCATTGCTGACAACAGAGCAAGCTCCTCTTCCTTTTCACTCTTCAGTTTAAGTTGTGCTCCCTAGAGTCTGTTGATGTGCTAGTGGCACAGATGCCCTGTTGTTGCAATGCCTGAATGAGAGGAATGGTGCAAAATAAATTGTCAAAAACACTGAGTGATTCTTCTGCTGTATGTCATCATGGGCACATAACTACATCTGCAGAAATTCCCAATTGACTGACCTGACCACAGCCAGCTGTGATAGACTTAATAATCAACTGAAATTCTTCAGGATCAACTGCTGAATGGCTGAACTTCTCAAGTGCCTCTGACATTGTTCTGACTTTGAACAGCATAATAGCATTTCCTGGCTCCCGTGAGTAATAATCAACAAAGTGAATGTACCTCAGAATCTGCTCAAATCTGTTCACTGGCATGGCATTTGAGCAGTACATAAGGATGTTTGTCTTTGCCATAACAAATGGAGCGCCCGGTGAGAAAGGATTCAAACTGAGAAAGCGTTTTGCCGTAGATGCCCATATCTCAGGAAACACAGCAGGATGCACTGGTTCACCATATCAGAAGCTGCTAATAGGTCTAACAATATAAGAACCAAGAACTGAGTTGCAGCTCTAGCTACCCTTACGGCTTCTTTCAGAGACTACAGAGACATTTCAGTCAAGTGGCTACTTGTAAAGCCACACTAATTTGGATCAAGGTGGGTGTTCTGTGAGAGAAATTCAGAGACCTGTTTGGCCTAAGAATGGAGGTAACAAAACCAGTCGATTATCCAGTTATCCAGTCAGTTAACCAGTTATCAACTTGAGCAGGGTCTAGCAAAGGTTTTTTGAGTAGAGGTGTTCCCTGAGCCTGTCTGAATGTGGTTGGGGATATTAGTGAAGTCAATGAAAGATTTATCATGTGATTGCTGGTATAATGGTGTGAGACTACCAGCTGGACTTAACCACTCGGTCAACGATTTCAGAGAGAATGACACTGGGCAAACTGCTGTCAATCATGGACAATGACAGTCACCCCATGAGTATGTTCCATGGCAAGTTATTGGCACAGAGCTGTTTATTGGGCAGACTCAGGAGAACCTTTATCCCCAGAGCCACAAGGCTCTTCCACTCTTCCCAACGGCAGCAGGGGGAAGTTGAGTGCTAGAGCGGATGCTCTGCTCTCTGTTTTTGCTGTATTTCACTGGCTATATTAGTCCTGCTTATTATGCACATTTATCTATCTGTCTGTCTGTTGTCTGGTTATGCTTGACTTTTGGTCCTATGCTGTCAATTTTACCAAGGCTTTAATGTCATTCTGTTTGGAGCTTTGTTCCACGCAACACTGACGTGTGGTTATAACACATAACTCTAATATTTAATTATGTGTGCAGCCCCGATACCACCCTCATCTTTCACTATAGATGAGCTGCTTCACCATTATACTATAATTTTATTTATTTTATTTCAATTCCAATCTTTCTATCGTTGTTCACATGGAAAGAAAAAACCTAGATAAACTTATTAAGGAAATACAAAAAAAACAAGTGTATGACAAGATGTTAAAAAGGTATACTCTATATTTCTCTAAAAAGGGCACCTAAGGTGATTAGAGGAATAAAGGTTGTTCTATTTGATCTTCCTGCAACCCCTTTTGGCACCCTGACCCCCCAGTCTGCTCTACAGAAGGAGGACTGTGTCTGTGGGAGTGACAAAACATTCTGACAATGACTTTCAAATACAGCCAAACAAAAACAAATGTATTTCAGGTTGTATTTGTCTTTATCCTTAAAATCACTCTGTTTGGCTCCAGTCACTGAGGAGCTACCTTTGTGTTTAGACCTGCAGGAAAACACAGAGAAGCCTGTTCAATCATGTTTTTCATGTGGCAACACACTGGTTAGTCTGTTTATAGCCTTCTAATGTACCTTAAAAGTATTGGTCAGAGAGCCATTATGAGTACAGTCTCAGACCATAATGATGGTTTTCAGTCTGGAACTCACAGTATGTGTGTGTGTGTGTGTGTGTGTGTGTGTGTGTGTGTGTGTGCGTGTGTGTGTGATTGTTCAGGGGTGGTTGGCATTGTGCAGCCTGAAGAGGTTCCATTACCTGAGTCTGAAAAGCAGATGGAGTGGGGGACTATTAACAGCAAGAGCCTGATCCCCAGGGAAGACTTTAGCAGGTGTACCACACTGCTACAGAAACAGAATGTATGGAGAGCACCAAGACGCTAGGACTATGTGTGTGTGTTCGCTACATTGACGACACACCAAAGCAAGTTGCCAAAAGAATTGAAAACCAAAGAGGGGATAGGCATGCATTCTCTGAAGTAGAGCATTGACATGGCATTAAGATTTTTCAGTGGAGGAAAAAAAATTATAAAACCTTCACTGTGAATTCATTTAATGCCAAGGATACAAAATCTCTCAACTGAAAGCATGAACTTCACTGAGACAGACCTTGTGGCATTTAAACTCCAACAAAATCAGTTTTTTTGTGTGTGTTCAATGAGCCTTTTTTTTCCATTAAAAGAAAAAGTCTGTTAGGCTTTTCATAGAAATTAAGATTAGCATAAGAGATTATTATTACATTGTAGTTATGCCTGACATTGTATATAATAACATTACAAGCAACATTTTTCAGAAATTATAATTTAAAAGATAGATCAAATGCTTAGACTAGTAAAAGTGTTTGTCTGGAAATGTACAAACCTTAAATCTGTACGTGCCAAGTAGCGGAATCAGCAGGGAGCCTAGCACTTATTCTCCTGCCTATTAGACACTTTGCCATCAGACCTATCCGATACCACCTGACAGATCTACATCTCACAACTGCTCAGTGGAGGATATTATCTTGGTACTGACGCCTTAGATCACTCTCACCAAGCTACTCTGGCAGGATGTAACTGCATCTCATGACCATGTCAATAAATGTGAAGCGACCTCACTTGTTGCTCTGCGATGATGACACAAAAGCACTGACAGAAAAGCTGAGGAACTGAGGAAACCGAAAAGAGATGGGAGCTCAAAGGAAGTACTGAGACCAGCATATACATTCAAGCTGCTGTCCTAGACCCGACTCAACAGTGTTGGGTCTGAATGAGAGCTTATCTAAAGCAGAAGATGCTCAGAGAGACGATAAATTAATAAAAGGACAGTCTCCTTGCTGGTTTTTTCATCATATTCAGAAACATTATTGCTTTTGCTGGTGTCATTAACAGGCATCACTTTGTGCGTGCCCTTGTAAAATCTAAATGTATATTTTTAAGGCTCCTTGTTATGTATGTATGTATGTATGTATGTCTAGTTTTGTATCTCTGTCATGTAGCAGTGCAATGTTAACAATGTTACTTATAGCAGTCTTTGTCAGCTTTGTCAAACCATTTTCTGATGTCCCCCCAAAATACATATTCAAATAGTTAAAATAATATCATAAACACATAATGAGTTGATAAATGGCTTAAAACTGATGACCAGTAGTTGACTAGGAAAATCTTATGTTAGGGCCCACCCTACTTATGTCCATGACAGAGAAGGGCAGGTGATGGTCTACGTAGCTATGTATGGAGGAGAGGACTAGGGCTAACCCCTCAGCATGGTTGTCTGTCACATAGGGACAATGATGCAATTTGATTAACCACTGGGTCAGAGTCAGGAGTTGTGAAAATAACTGCAGTCTTTGTGGTTTGCTAATCACATTAGTTCACATCGCAATTTCAGTTAAAATTCAATAAATCGTTCAGCCCTACATTATAGCACACCTAAATCTAATTAGATGAAGTGCCTGTGGTGTAAGTATGAGGTTTCCACTATGTGTCATCTTGAGTTATTGTGTTCTTATGAATGTGTCGCCAGAGTCACAGATAGCAGCGTAGTAATGACAACATAATGCCCCATTTCCTATGTATGACAGCATCAGGACAGAAAAAATTCCATTTGAAAAACAACAAGGGAAGTAAAATGTACTGAAATTTTTATAAAGCCCGTTTGTGCTCCCCAGTGGTTATGAGTTTTTTCTTTCACCAAAAGTTATCTCATGTCTGAGCTACCGTCTTTGTTGTGGATATGACTCGTCCCTAGAGGACTTCCACAGTTAATTGTATCACATGTGATGGGCAACGCTGTAGCTGCTCATTTGTGGGAAGTTTTTATGGATTAAAGCAGTTTTGTAAATAATATTTTAACTGTCACTGTGGATATCGAGCCGTAGGCTCAACTGTAATAAGCAAATCAAGTGACGCACAATATTATGAAAATCTGAGTCTCCTGTTTAAATATGCATCTCCAGGAATGCCATCAACGTCACAGGAAGGTGGAGGAGGTAACATCAGTATATGTGAGTAACAGAAGACATTAGTTTATTTCATTGACACAGTAATTACAGTGTTTGTGTACGTCTGCACAGCGAACAGGAATATGCAGCATAACGGAGGAGGTTTGGCTTGCATTAATTTGCCTGATTATCATCAGCAATGCAATGAATCATGCGCAAAATACATGGGGAATCAAACCTGACTCATATCTGTTGCTGCGTGGACTGTTAGCTAATGAGTTTTTAATAGAGGTCAGAAGAAAATGGTCAGATTGGTTGGAGCTGACAGAAAGGCTACGGTAACTCAGATAACCACTGTTGACAACTGTGGTGACCAGAAGAGCATCAGAATGACCAACACATCCAACCTTGAAGTGGATGAGCTACAATAGCAGAAGACCACGTCAGGTTCCAAGAACAGAAATCCGAGGCTACAGTGGACACAGGTTCACCAAAACTGTTGGACTGGAAACACGTCTGATGAATCTGAATTTCTGCTGAGGCAGCAGATGGCAGGGTGAGAATTTGGCTTCAAAAGCATGAATCCATGGACCCAACCTGCGCTGGGTCAACAGTCAAGGTTGGTGGCAGTGGTGTAATGATGTGGGGAGTATTTTTTCTATTTTCTCTACACAATTTGGACCCAAAAAATCAATCATGGTTTGAATGCCACAGCCTATCTGAGAATTGTTGCTGACCATGTTCATCCTTTTGTGGCCACAGTTTACCATCTTCTAATGGCTACTTCCAGCATGATAATGTTCCACGTCAGGAAACAAAAGTTGTCTCAGACAGGTTTCTGGCAATCATGTCAACAAGAGCTAGAATCTCAATGGAGTGTTTCCAATATGAAAGGGGAGTAGAGTTTGGTGACAGTATCAAAGAAATTCTGGGTCTTCAACATTCCCAGTATTCTACCCTGACCTGTGCTGTGTCTGGAGATGTTTATACAGAACAATTTGGATGTGCTAGCTTTGCTGAGGAGAATAAGTATTGTTGTTACAATAGCTCTTTTTAAATTACACTAAATAATAATAGTAGTAGTAATAGAAATACTCTCATTAGACTTAAACAATTATGAAGAAAATGTTGTCCAGGTTCAAATAAATATATTCTGCTAAACATTTCAGACAAACAACAAAACACTTCGATCTCAGCTCTGGATGCCTCTCCAGAACCAAAAACTCCTCTCTTACTCACTCTCTCTCTCTGGGTGTGTGTGTGTGTGTGTGAAGGAGTGTCACCTCTTATTATCGGTATAAAAATTACCATGACAGGAATCTGCACAAACAAGCAAACTAGGAGGGTTACAGGTTGCCTGGTTTTAACAAGCACTCTTCTTGCTGTTCTTCTTAGAGTGTCTATATGTGTGTGTGTGTGTGTGTGTGTGTGTGTCTGTGTGTACTGATTGTGCGTTCATTATACCATTTGCTGGGATTGTCATTACTTATTGATAGCGCCTCTGTTTAAAATGCAGCATCACAGCAGTAGGTGGCACAACGCTGTCATAAACACACACACAGAAGCACATATTACATACATTTGTTCTTTCCAGAGTTGGGCTAAAGGAACTCAGCAAGTGACCATGCTTTCAGCCTCTCCTTTTACTTATTCTCGCTCTCTCTCTCTTTATCTTTCTCAAACCCCCCTACCACTTCTTCTACAGTTTCCAAGAATTTGCATGATTCAATGAAAAAGACCAAGCTCTGGCATGCCCAATACACTGCATACAGCAGGAGCAAAGTGCTTTTATTTTTGTGTTTCCACTGCTTCTCAAGATCTATAAAGATTAAAGCTGTCCTGACATTTACATAAATGAACGTCTGTTACATTCCAGCCCTTGTTGCTAAACAAGTCCACACAATATTGAATAAGCATCCGTGACATCTGTGGCAGAGGCAGAGAACATGGCAGAGGCTATGGCAGGAAAAAATAGGAAGAGTGCAAGAAAAGTTCCTAATGCTAAAAAAGAAACTTGGCGTTCAGAGGACAGATTGCAGTCCAAAAAGAAAGCAATGGACGGTGTGCACAAACACAAATTTCAATTAGTCTCACTGCCAGAAGGGGGAAACAAAAGTTTCGCGATCCCAGATTTAAACAATCTACACCAATGATACATTAGAAATTGACAGTATTGTTAAGATGTAATTTACACAGAACGTCATAAAAATGAATTGTTTGTTATGTAATGTAGCACAATAAATGTACTACTGTAATTGACAGACTAGGGTTTTTGTTTTTCAAACAAAGGCATATCAATTAAAAAGCATTTCCATTTAAATACCTCTAGGTCCTCTTTAGTTTGTATTTTGTGTGCACAAGGACACATACAACACAACACACATTATTGTTGATCAGTCACATCATTGTTCCACTAATCTTTAGAATTATTGAACCTAGTGAGTAGAACAGTTTAAGGCATAAAAGAGACCTCTCGCAAACAACCCCTAAAGATACTGGTGCATACCAGCATATGCCCCTTAACATAAGACCAGTTTGTATTCATTTGGGACCTGTTGTGGAGCAATGTCCTTTAAAGACCAATGGAGCTTTTGTGAACATAAGTGGCATTTAATTTGAAAACAAAAGAAATGCTTTCTGGTTTGATTTGCTTGATAATAGGTTTTGTATATGAAATGTTGAGTAATTAACAAAGCAGGCTTTTAATTATTGCTGAAAAGTCTCTTGTATGTTGTCATAAAATTACCATGAGGGAGAACCCCACCAAACAGGCACCCAACATCGCTTTTAGTCTAACCACAATCACTGGCAATATCTAATAAAATGTAGAGGGAACTCAAAAAATATGAACCTTCACAGCTTCTAATAATTAATTAACTATGGAACAGAATAACTAGACTTCACATAAAGATGTTATAGCCTTGATAAATGTAATTGAAAGCTGCTAGTGATTGGTCAGTTGTCACTGTTGCAATGACAAATCTCTGGAAAGATACTATGGCAGTTTGGGTTCAGTGTTCAGTGTCTCATTTATAAATGCAGTCCATTAACCTTGAACTTCAAAACTCAAGCTCCGTGACTATACCACATACTGGCACACAAAAGTATGAAAACACATGCTGAGAATACAACAAACCAATGCAAACCAGGCCAATGAGAAGGCAGCATGCACTAGCCACAGTGATGATGTGGCCAATTAGTTTTTAAAGTCCTCGCGCATTATACTTCCCTTCAAGACACACAAACCGAAGTTTGATTTTTACACTGCCATGGGGTTTCGTGAATTCAATTCTAGATAAATATGAAACACAGTATCACCCAAAGGAAATAATAAACCGTTGAAGTCTTTATTTTTAATTGGGTGTGACTAAAGCAAATACAAGTGCAATTACCTCTTCTGACAACCTACAACAGACACAGACAGACACAGACAAACCTCAACATCTGCTAGCGATTTATTAGTTCGCAATTTTTCCTCTATTTTGAGCGCTTCTGACGTAATCGACATCTAACAATTTAACCAATGGCAGAGTTACACAAATGAATGATAAATAAAATGTGCCGCTTTTCATTACAATAACACGACCAACTAATACACAACATTGCTTACTATTATGTTACTTACTTTTCGGGCCTTCCCACCCATCAACGCTGCAGCCTGGTCGCACTCCTCATCCGTGTACCTGCTGTCAGCGCCTGTCACCGCCGCTTCCATTGTCTTGGCCTCATCGTCATTAAATAAAATGTCCAAAACTGCTGCTTCACCTTCTCTCTTACTTCAGAATCGGCCAAGGCGCCCTGTAAAAGCGGGACTTGACTACTTAAAATTCCCACTCCAGTCAGCCCGCAGGCTTCGGCAAGGTTAACATTCCACGTAATTGCAATCACCGTGAATCGCCTTGGCCGCCGAATGCGTCATTCAGGTTGCATCGAAAGCGGAGAATCTACGCCTAGACACAATTTAAAAGCTCGCTCCTCACCACAAACAGTTCAAACGTTGTTTAAAGTTTCGAAACATGTATGTACAGATTATCGATTACGCTCTGAAGATTGTATGAATCAAAGTAATGAAGAGCTTCTACTGTGTAAATACAGGTTCTAATATGTTGGCCACCCAAAATAATTATTGATTTTTCTTTTTGTCCTTAAGAAATTTCTGTGGCACTTCCATTGCCAATATGGGAACCAAAGATAAGATTACTGGAGTATGAGAGACTGAATTCCCACTCTGAACCTTGACCTGCTCAGTTCACTTTACTTTCAGAGGTTCTAATAATTTTGTATACAAGCACAACCTTAGTGTTATTGTATGACAGCAATCCACCTGCAAGATCAATGCAGTCACCTTCCAACAACCCTTTATAGCCCTTCAATGCACTGCCAGGCGGAGGATATAGGTTGAAAGCCTGTGGATGCAACAATATTTCACTGGAATGAGGTGGTAGAATTCTTATCAAATCAATAACATATTAAGGGGAAAAAAAGATAGATATGAACTGAGCAAGTAATGTGCAGTTCTGAACTTGTACATCATTATTTACATAAATAATACTGTATAATAATCGTGATTATGCTGCCTACGTGTGCTCTGCATAATGCATAACTTAACAATGTTAAATTACTTCTGTACTTTTACATCCTTGATATGTTTTACTGCACTGTGGTTTTGTGGCAGCTGTAGTTTTCTGTAATATATGAATGGGCTCTTGTCTGTGGCAGAGCTTGATTTCTGTTGGCTCTTGTATGTATGAATGTTATTGCACCTTGGTGCAAAGGCTGGCTAGATTATTTTCTGTCCTAGGACTGCTGCTGTTATTGTTGTTTGCACACAGCATATTTTGTATTATGGGATGAGTATGAGTGCATCAGCCCTGTAATCTTAACATAGTACTGTTATTTCTTGTCAGTACAGAAGCCTCAGTATCTGCGCGCTGAATTTGAAATGTTGATCACAAAGTGAGCTTATATTTCTGTGTTAAGATGAGTTAAATGACAAAGTATCAGCTGGTTGTTGTTTACAACCAGTTTGCATTTCAAAATGGAAATAGTCAAAACAGGATTTTTTTTTCAAGTCAAGGTCCAGAGCACACTAGACCAGGTTTTCGATACTAAGGATATATCTGTGTTTTGTTCCTTCTGGAGATGATTTCCCCACTGGTTTAGGCAAGGAAACTTGAGAAGGGTCCAGAAATGAGTTGAACCCACAAGAACATAACAGGGTGGACTGGAAAGGCTCAGACTCATGTGTGTGTCACCACTGCCCAGGCCGATTGCTGGTGGGGTGTCGAGCAGCAGGAGAGCCCATAAACAGTTATCCATCTGACTGCCCGAGGCTACATCCATGTGGGCGAGCCAGAAGAGACTCCTTGCCGCTGTCTCTTTTAAGTCAAAGATTTTTTATTTGCTTTCTGGAGTAGCTCACAGTTCACAGGCCAAAACTTTGAGTAAGATACCATATAAACTTCTTTAGTAAAAGTGACCATTGGCCTAACCACCTTTCAGGTCCACATCAGATGATTCAAAACGTTTTACCCAGGTTAAAACATGTAGGTAAAACAACAAGGACCTTAAATCAAAACTAGACAGTATGAAAATTTAAAACAGAGCCTCTGGAAGGCAGAATATGCATGATTACACTTGTGTTAATAAATACTGTTCATAAATGAATAAAGATTTCTAGTGATAAAGACTAAATGGTTTATCTAGAAAACACATCTTTGTAGCTGTTGTGTTCATACACAGATGATGAATGTTGACCACTCCTAGTGGGAATCCAGACGGCTACTATGGTGTATTGTCTGTTTTACATTACACCTCTCCAGGCAAGCTCTGATTTGCACTGTAATCCTCTACTTGCATGGCAGGCAGGCAGGCTACCTGTTCCATTCTTTCTGTATGTGTGTCTGCTGAAGACGTTGCCTCTATGGTTGTATGTATGAGAGTGTGTCAGTGTGCATTATGCATTATGCATACAAGGAGGACCCTCTTCGTGATGATCTGTGTGTGCGTGGTATATAGACATGCTAGGCTGCATTTCATCTCAGGGCTTAGGACTCATCTTGGAATGGCAGGGACCCAGGTGCTGTGTAGAATTAAGGCAGATTCTCTCTCTCTCTCTCTCTCACACACACACACACACACACACACAAACATTAGTGAACAATGATTATACATCATTCTGTCTGTACATAGACAAACACTCACATGAACACACATATACACACACTTGTGGGACAGTAGTTTCTGGTGTCTTGTTAATAGAATATCAAGTAAAGCCAGAAGCATGCCAGGGACAGCCAGTCTTCTGCACCCCATCTTCTCAGCAGCAGGTCCAACAATGTCAATGCATATAGTGAAAAAAAAAAAAAAAAAGCCACCAATTGCTCTTTTTTTCTTTCTTTTTCTTTCTTTTCATTTCTAAAAACAGATATAACCAGAGTCTACAGCGATATAATAATATTCTCATAATGACAATGCTATGTTTAATATGGTCACCATCTTAGTTTGTGTTTGTGTTAATATTTGCTAATAGCACTAAAAACACAAGTAGACCCGAGGTTGACTTGAGACAAAAGCTGCCAAGATGTTTCAGTCAATAGAAAATATGTCGAATTTATATGGTGGTGGAGGAAAATTAGGGACCCAAAAGTCCTTAGTCCTGGGAACCAAGTGAATGTCTCAACAAAATTTCATAGCTATCCACCATCATTAAAAATATCTTTAGTCTGGACCAAAGTTATAGCATTTCGTTAGTAAATTGGTCTGACTGTAGGTTCAACATTTTGAGGCTGTTGAGCCTGATCTATTGATAGCTATTGGTCAGATAACCAGAATGTTTTAATTAATTTCATAGAATAAGGGTAAGAGATTATTTGTATTTGTCTTGTTAGATTTGTTTGAAATTTCCATTTCCATTCTAGGTCCCAGAAGATAAACACAAATTCTTTATATCACCACCTGGCCTTTTCTTTATACAACCATAAGCATGAACCGTCAACTTGTGCACAAGTACTAATAACATTTACTGAGCACACTGATACTCCAGATGATACCCTGTGATGGCGTAGAAACATTTAATTTCAATACTCAGGTGTTCCTTCCAGCACTACTGTCTGGTTTAACTCTCAAGCTAATCTCAGCTGACCTATAAATGGGCTTGGTGTGCTGGACTTAGCATTTAACTTTCAGCCTTTGTGCTTATGATGCTGATGACAACACAGTGAAATTGCACAGTATAGCACTTCTATTGTTATTCAAAGGCATTACTTGTTATTAAAAGTGTGACGCTAATTTACTACTTTTCATGAGGAAGGCTCAGTTATATCAGAGCAGGGAATGATTCCAAAGTCTTGAGGTTCAGTCACCTTGATGTTTGGAGGAGACTATATGCAATGTACAAATTCTAGTATTGGGAGTGTCATGTTTGTTATCATGTGTGCAGTGATCAAAGATTCCCTCATGGAGTTTATGACCCGTAGTATCACTACAGAGGTATTTTTCTGTAAGTGGGGCCTGTTTAGTTTTATTATGTGTCCCTGTGTATGCATGCATCCAATGGATGCAATGCACATTTCCTGCAAGTGGTTTCACAGTTTCATAGGATCTACAGGCAGCTGTCAAATGCCAACATACTGTGGCGTATCAGTGTGCCAGCAAAGGCAGGAAAGAAGGTTAGTAAATATGGATCTAAACAATGTTGATTTGAAATACTGGAAACGGGAAATATTTTGTGAGGAAGGAAAATGAATTTCAACATATTTGTTAGAGCTCAGCGATGAATAGTATGTCCAGTGAGTAACACTGAATGTAAACTTTTGTTTCTCTACAAATTCTCAGGGTACCTTAATGGGAGCAGTAATTATGACATAATCTTTCATTTTTACATGACAATTTTTTTTTGTTTGTTTTTCACACAACTACCATTATGTCCCACGCTGTTGAGATGCAGCACTTTACAGCTCTCTTAAATTTTGGAATTGTTGCTTTTACTCGTGCTGATATGACATTTATATCTATGGTACATGATGGAGTGAAGAATAAGATAGTAACCAAAAAGGGGATATAGAAAAGCAGACAAAAAACAAACAGAGAGGAAAAATACTGGGATGGATGTGTGGAAATAGGGAGTGTAAAAAGAGGGAGAGGAAGTAAGAGACAGCAAGAGATGGGAACTCAGAAAGATACTTGAGACAACAGTGGTGAGAGAAAACAAAACAAGAGGACAGGGTTAAGGAAAAAGAATGATGAACCAAGAAGAGGAAAATATGAAGTTGAAAGAAAAAAGAAAATGAGGAGAAAAAGCAAGATGATTAGAATCAGGAAAGAGGGAATGATGTCTAAGAGGGGCTGGACTCTGTAACCAAGGATACTTTGCTTTCCTACAGATGGCTGCTCAGTGCTAAATGACAAAAGAACTCATAGATGGACCAACATCCCATCCATGCAGTCATGACTGAAACAAATCATCTGGGACGAGACCGTTCGTTTTTTACAGCATCTTTGACAAGAGGCTCTTTAATGAGGTCTGCACACACAAACACACACATCCACATAGACACACATACAAAATCTTGTTTCAGAGCCTACATTGGAGTGCCATGTGGTTGTCAAGTCTTGCAATGTTTCGCACAGAGAAGTCAAACAACAATCACAGAAAATCACAAGCTAGCGGTTTCTGAGGCCTTTTTACCTCCTGGATTTAAACAGTTGACGATGTTATGAGAAACTACTCTGATATGTCAGACTTAACTGATACACCTACAGAAACTTCAACAACATCTTACAAAAAGAAGTCATAGTACATTTGTTGTGGTTGAGAATAATTGAGATTTGATTCAGTTTTGATTCTTACTGACATGATGCACTACATCCCTTAAATTATTTATTTATTTATTTTAATTTTTAAAAAATCATTGGCTGCTTCTCTGAATCACAGTGGCAGCAAGGTAAGAAAATTGTCCAGATACCATGAGCTGCTCCTGGGGGATTCCAAGACATTCCTAGGCCAGGTGGGATATACAGTATAATCCAAGTCTGGGTCTGGAGGCATCTTTATCAGATGTCTGATCCACCTCAACAGACTTCTTTCAATGCATGGGAACGGGCAAATAACTCACGGATCCTCATGGATGCCCGAGGTTCTCACCCATCTCTAAGAGTCTGCATCCTTATCTATAAGACCTTGGCTACCCTAGCAACAGCCAGGAGAAGTGTCTCCAGACGTCCTATTGGAGTGTGTATGAGGCCTAGAAAATATTAATGCACACAAGAAGTTCAAAAAAAAGAAAAAGAAGTGAGAGATTTTAAAATTGAAATGTGCTCAATGCTTGACTGTATTCTATGCCTACTATACACCAACCAGAAATCATAACATTATTAATGTGGTACAAAAAACAAAAAACAACACACACACAAACACACACACAAATTGTCTATTGTTATCATTCTGTTTGAGCTGTTTGATTTGCTTGCCTATCGATGTTGGACAGTTTATTTTTATGAGTACATGGGGTTGCTGGTTAAAATGATTAATTTCATATTTTTTCTTATATATAGTACAGATCAAACATGTTATGGGGAAGTTATGGGGGTGTAAAATATGTAATTATTTAGTAATTTATTCAATAAATAATTACATGTTAATAATTGTTTACTATTGAAAAACTTTTTCCAGTCTGTAATAAATGGAGACATGTTAGAATTGCTGCACCATGGGCCGTTGGTTCCTCCCATTGCCTTGACTGACACCTCTGGCTGCACACCCAAAGCCTAACCCAAACTCCAGGTCTCTTTTTCCAGCCTGATCCCTACAGATGGGGATCTGAGTGCACTCATACAGTCGGTTATGCTTTTCACTAAGTTGATTCAACTGTGTATGTTGTTGAATGTAACTGAAGTAACTGGGTGAAAATAAGCAAACAAAAAAGACTGATGCAGTAGTTGTCACGTCTATAAATTGCCAACACTGCTTACATTTTGATTTACCTGCATGAGTCTGTGGTTGTCGGAAGTGTGATTCATTTTTCTAGAGTTAATTGGGTAATTACAATTATTACTTCCCCTGTTACTCAACTTTCATCTTGATGGGAGAGACCTGTGTTCTGTGTTATTAATTTGTTTTTCAGCAGCATCAAAGGTGATTTCATATTACTGCTGCTTTCTGAGGAGAAATCATCTTTACAAATGTTTTGAGTGCAAGTAACACAGTCCGACTGAAAATGAAGCACACGTTTCCTTCTCTTCTAAACCTGCTGAGGGACACGTGTTGGCTCGGTTTATGCTTTGTGATTTGGAAAATCCGTCTCTCTCAGCATTGCCTGCTTACCTGCTTCCATGCACCTCGTTAGGGGTTGAGGTTGTGCTACATTAACTTCTTAAGCAGTAAATGAAATGGGGCTCAGTTCCTTTGACGGTGCAGTGCTTTATTTTCTTGCCCTTTCTGATGCCATATTGAACTTTCAAGCACCGTTTAGCATTGGTAAAAACTGATTTACATTCAGGAACAGTTGACCAAACCACCCATCATCTCACCTTCACCTGTGGTTTGGCCTTGGCTGAAAACTACCAGCAGTCAAGTCACAGAATATGGCAGATATTTGCCCTTGTCACTGTGTACTTTCACGTCTCATTGCCAGTGATCAAAACCCTCCTCAGGTTGACAATGTTAGTTACTCCATCTGTCCAACACCGATAGATTGTTTTGAAATGAGCTATGCATATTCATAGCCCTCTGAGGATAAATCATTGTGAATTTGGTGACTTCCCAAGCTTTTTTGTCTAGTACCACCATCAAGCAGAATTTTCCACCTGACCAACACGTCTTAAAGGTGCTATGAGGATGACCCATTGACTTTTCTAGAGGTGCCATTTTCAGGCTAAAAGTTCAATTTAAATAAAAAATGTAATGAGGGAGCGTGACATGAAATTGTTCCACTGAATTACATCAAATTAGAATGCAGTATTAAATCTGCTTATCAAATTCAAAGCTTTCAACATTTGCAAGAAGCTGTGTCTCAAAATTCAATTAAAATCCATTGAGGTCAAGACTCGCAAGTGTGTTGATATTTTTATTTTATGCCTAATAGCTTTAATTATCAAGTTGAGTAACTAAGTGGATACCCTTAAGTCTCCACTCTTTTGGTCTTGCTGAACTGCAAAAACATGCAGGAATCTACACTTGGAATCGTGGAGTGTTTTACAAAGTGATGATTCTTTTGCTAATTAATGACCATTGCCTGATGAGCGTGAAGTTAGTACAGACATTAGCCAGAGAACAGCCTGAGGTTATATTCTTTGGTCAAGTTACTCAATGTTAAATGGCTGCAGCCAGTGAAATCTGTCATTGCAACCGGTCAATATAACACTCAGCAGAAAAAACTGAGAGTCTGTTAACGCTACATGAATGTTGTTCTTTGCTGATAAAAAAAAAGCAAGGTTTAATTAGAGATCTGGATAGCACTGAGGCAGTCTGAGTATTTTGCCAACTTGGAAATGCACCCAAAATGAAACTGGCTATTTCAACCCAACCCTACTCTCAATCAGGTTCCCTCTAGATCCCGTCTAAGGGCCAAATATGAATTTTGGACACTCAATCTTCATGTTTGAATTGATGACATTTACCAAAGAATAATTGACAGCAATCAACTTAAGATGAATTATCAGTATGACCACTATCACTATCACCACTTTGTGTGTCTTCCTCCCACCTCCATTTAACTTCAGTCTGCCAAACTGGAATGAATGATAAAATGGCAAAAATTAAAACAACAAATCTTATGTAAATGTATGTGTGTGTGTGTGTGAGAGAGAGAGAGAGAACGTGTGTGTGTGTGCGCGCGCATGTGTGCGTATATCTCAGAGTCCATATTGCTGATGCAGCAACAGTTGGTTGAGCTGACATATGACTGATCCTCCTAAAGGCTCTAATTGCTGATTATTATAGCACATATAGGGGGGCTGTGTGTGTATTATCGTGTGTATTTCTGCACTTGCCATACTATTCATGTCTCCTTTGTCCTTTATGTTCATACTGTTCCTTACAATATGTGCCTGTGCGAGAGAGCTCACATTGTACTCAGTGTGTGTGCAGCAGTGTGAGGAATGAGACTTATTGCCGGTATAAATCAAGCCCTCTAATTGGTCAGGAGCTATAACCCCAGCAGGAGGTCCCGCCTCAGGCTGCTGTTAATTGGCCACCTGCCGCGTAGAGCAACGCACCGTTGGTCCAAACTAGGAGTCACTCAACACCTGCACGTCAACAGGTGTGCATGTTTATGTTTACATGTTAAAAAAGTGTGTATTACTCTCTTTGTTTCTTTATGTGGACTGTGTTTGCATGTGGTGCATGTGTTTGTGAGTTTTTAACACAGAATAATTAAAAGGTATTTACAACATACTGTATGTTATGGATTAACCTTGGTTTCTCATGAGATGTACATGTCTCTCCATGTTTGTGTAGACAGGTTTTTAGATCAAAACCACTTCTGTGAGGACATTTCAGTGCTGTGAAAGAATTTGGTCAGTCTTACAAACTTGAAAGGGCTGTTTGAGGCTTAAGACTTGGTTTACGGTTTAGGTTAGGGTTAGGGGTAAAGTTTGGGGCTGGGCATTTATTTGCGATGATTAACGTAAGGGTAAGGAGCTGGAAATGTATTATTTAAACTACTGAAATACTGTGTTTATGTATATGTGTATGTGTGTGTGTGTGTGTGTGTGTGTGTGTATTCTCAGATAAAGCAAAATGATGATGACCTTCTCTAAATGTCAGACTTCAAAGGGCATAAAATGGTCTTCCTTTGGAGAAACATTAGGAATAATTATGTCAGAGGTGAGACAGAAGTTACCAATTGTCAGCTTTAACTACATATTATAGGATTAGATTAAACTACTTAGCATTCTTTGTGGACAGCATTTAGAGTTTTAATTTAATGTCCTAGAGAGTAAGTTAGAGTAGTCATGTAAAGACCACAAAACAGCACTGGGACAGGCTCTGGATACACAGTTTGCCTAAGGAGGGCCTGTAGTCAGTAGACATGGTAGTGAAATTAAATGGAGCTGTGATTTCAGTGTGCCGGTGCTCATAGGATTGCATAGATAATTACCTGCTCATTCTCATCCAATGACAATGTATGAGCCCCTGCTCATTGGTAGTTAGTGACTAGTCACTGTTATGCTGTTCCTGTGAGGAATTTGAATAAATTTAAGTTTGATTCTTACTATGAGCATTGATCAATCTGTTGATTCTTTTTGGTTAATCATGCAATCATTTAGTCAACAAAATGTCACAAATAGTGAAAAAAAGTGTGCATGACAGTTACCCTGAGCCAAACATGAAGTCTTCAGATAGACTGTTTTGTCCGACCAACAGTCAAAAAGATTGTTATATTAACTGATATAGAGCAGGGAAAAACAGCATATCTGGACCCAGAGACACCTTTGCTTCATAAATTACTTAAATGATAACTTGAGTAACAAAACAAAACTTGGTTAAATATGCAACTTGTGAAAAAGGAAAAGGCAATTATCAATGACCTATCATATGGCTTTTTTAAACTAATGTCATCAGGACTGCTTTTTAGATTGCATATTTATAAAAGAAACTGAAGTAAGTTTTTTTTTCTTCTTTTTTTTCCAGATGCTGTAAGACTTGCGAACAGTCAACTGTGGACTGGCTTTTATCGTTCCGTTTTTTTTAAATCTTTGCTTTTACTTTAGAACTGCACAACTTTTTTTGTTGTTGTTGCAAAGATAGAAACTGCTGCAGACAAGCTTACAAACTTACAAGGTACATCAAATCGGACTGACCAATTATTGTCAGTTAGTTTGTTTGGTTTATTTTTAGCTAATCGTTTCAGTTCAAATCAGTCTGTTATTGTGCCATGTAATTATTGGGGTGCAGACCTCCACAAAAGTCACGTTTGATATTGTAAATAAAATTATAGCAGTAAGAACTACATTAGCAAGTCCTTGGTCATATTTTTGTCTTTGTTTTTGTGTACAACAAAGTGGGAAGTGAATATTCTGCCAGTGAACTGCTGTCTGATTTGGACACTGAATAATGCCCTGTCTAAATGCATGGAGCAGTGTGGACAAAGTTAAATTAAAGTGAAAACTGTGATGATGCAGCCATGACAAGAGCAACAGAATTTCTGAGGCTAGATCCCTTTAAGAGAAATTATATTTAATCAGTTTCAAATCCTGGGCTGAGGAAGTTGTCTATAACCCCTGATCCAATTACTTATTTATTGCAATCTAATCAGTTAACAAAAGGCCATTCTCACCTTCCCACAGAGCAGCTAATAAAATCTAATCAATCATTTTCATCATTTTCACTGCTTTCATTAAGCATTAATGAATGTTTAAACTGTGGCTCCAGTGTGTGTTTTTCACATCCATATGATTGACCTGTGTGTGTTTGTGTGTGTGTGTAAAAGACCAAAAAAAAGGGGGGGAAAAAGGGTGACAGAAAGGAAGGAAGACATGAATGATGGACAGAAACACATTTTTTTTTTTACAAAGCAGGAAAAATAGCATCTGTCCTGTTTGTGCTGTGTTTAAAGGTGTGTTGAGCTCAGATCAATGTTTTCAGTCAATTAGTGGTGTAATGATTTAATCAATATGCTCTCCGTTAGGACCATCATTACTCCTTGGGCAATTTATGATATCACCATTTGTGTGTGTGTGTATGTGTGTGTGTCCATGTGTGTTTGGGTTTGTCAACAGTCACTCATATAGATGGTGTGGGTATGATGAAGTGAGAGAAGTGAAGCAGATCAATGACATTGATCTGACATTAACCAGCAAAGGAATAAAGACCCTGTGTGCGTGCGCATGTGTGTGTGTGTGTGTGTGTGATTTTCATGATTGGCTTCTGGAGGTTAGTCCAAATATTCCTCTAAAAGGAGGTAAAATTTTGATCAATCTTAAAGGACAAGCCTTCTTTTTCATTTTTCTTTTATTATTGTATGGGATAAAGGGGACAAAAAAAACCCTCTTGTACCCAAGCTTGTAACTTTGAAGTCTTATTGAACTCATAATATAACATTACCTTAGTCTTGCGAAAAAAGCTCATCCCTTTAGATGAGAAGATTGTTACTACTCTCCTATCTGTCTGCTAAATACAGTGGCTTCAAAAAAGTGAAACACCTTCACATTTTCATACTCATTGTAGATTTAACTTGGAATGGATAAAACCTCCACTTTATCCTCCATTTCTTTCAAATCAAAAACCAAACTCTCTCATTTACAAAAATATTCATACCCATATGGCACTCCAAATTGTGGTCAGGTGCTTGCTTTAATTATCCCTGAGATGTGTGTAGGACTTGACTAGAGTTGACCTGTGGCAAACTGATTGGATGGGTGTTGAACAGGTGTGTGCTTTTCTAAAGGGATATAAAGTCCCACAATTCAATATGAATGTCAGTACTAAAACCCAAGCCATGAAGTCCATGGAACTCTCTGTAGACCCAGGAGCACAGTGGTCTCAGTAACTGTGAAACTGAAGAAGTATGGAACCAGGATTCTGTCTGGCCAAACTGAGCAACAGGGCAAGAAGAGACTTTACCAGGGAGGTGACCAAGAACCCAATGGTCACTCTAGTAGAGCTTCAGAGGTCCTCTGCAGATATGGGAGAACCATCTCACTCTGTTAATCGTGCCTTGATAGTAGACTGGCTAAACATAAGCCACTCTTTAATACAAGAAAAATATATTCACATATAGGTGAACAGGGTGGGTGCTGGACTAGTTCAGGTACACTTTTTTCCCTCAGACAGGGCTGACTTGCAATTTTCAATTACCTGAAACACAAAATACTACAACAGCAATTATCTTCAAACTTTATGCATACTTATTCAAAATGCTGACATGCACGTGCATGTAACAAGAGCTCTTTAACTCATCTCCTTCTACCTGTTGTCCTGTTTACAATTCTGTATTTGTCCCTTATTGCTGTTGGATTTAAAAAACAAACAAAACATTTTACTTTATATTTTAATGTCCTTTTGCTTTTTGTACTTTGGTCAGCTTAAGCTGCATTTAAATGTTCTTTAAAAATTTACTTACTATTTATTATTTCATTAACTGTATATCTATGTTTGCACTGTCTTCAAAGCTGAGAAAGTTTTGCACATACCTCTGGGGAACTTGGAGGTAGAACACCACTGTGATCCCAAGGGGTCTCAGCAAATCAACAGCCTCCTGGAGGGACAGCTAGCCAATGACAAAGCACCTATAGACACAGCAAGCCAATGAGAAGCCACCTAGTGAGCCACACAAGAACAATGTTCTCACGCAGCGTTTGTTTTCACTGCTGGTGGGACATTTGAGCACCAAGAGACCAAATACAGACAGAGGGGCTGCACGAATAATGCGTTGCAGTATCTACCCTTGCAGTCAGACAAACTCTAATATTATTTAGCATCACACATATAGGTTTGCTAAAAGATACCTCTAGGAATACTGTGGTGACTTATTCTTAGGGTATGCATGTATAAACAAATGGCCTTGCCTTGATTTGAATTGACCATTAACATTCAAAACATCAGATGAGACTGAATACCACTTCACTGGCCATGTGACAGTTCCTAACTTTCACACATCTGTGCACACATACAGTACACACACTTCCAAGAGGCATTATAGTCTTGAAAATATGCCTGAGCAGAGAGCAATGGCCTTCTTTAAGCCAAAGGAACTCGCCTCCTGCTCTGTCTCTCCTCTCCTTGACATTCTTCAACTCCATTGAACACGGGCCTGATGTTGTACTTTAATTTGGTCCAGAAGCATTACAAATCTACAGTTAATAATCTAAGTACTGTTTCGAGGGTTTCTCCGTCATCACAAGAGTAAAATTTAAGGAATGGCACTGAATAGTTATCTCTGGCATGAAAATTGTTAAAAGTGTTCAAATTTATATGAAGAGTTTAAAAGCTCATATTTATGGAATTTATAAAATTCCTTGTTAGTTTCTTCTTAGTACTTTTCGCTGACCTCTGTGATCTTAGCAAGTCTTTGATGATGACATCTCTACACTTCATGTTCACCCAGACTTGATTACATCCATTAGCTTCCTGACCTCCAGCTATTGTATCTCTTGTGTCTCAGTACTGATCTTTCCTCCATTATCCACGAAAACAGGCTTGCCCAAAGTGATGTTTGAACATGCTTCAGCTCCATTAATTTTCCTTGTTAGTTTGTGAACAGTGACCAAACACCATTATGCATGATAGAAATTTTGGTTTAATGGTATAAATTGTACAGCATCAAATTAACCTTTTGAGGATGCTCAACCTATACATGTAAGGTTACTTTCACCTGGCCCCCGCCTTGCTTGAAAGTCTAAAAAGGTTTAGGTGCTTAAGGACATTTATGTGCTTTTCACTATTAACATCTAAGTGTTGCCATGAAATGAAAGTTCTAGAGTTAAAGCCTCTGAGTGAAAACCACCTATCACTGAGCAACACAGCTTTCCATAAACTGTAATTCTGCAGTTTCAAGCTCATAAATCTCTCTCCTGGAGGGGATGGGACTGATTGCCAATGCCCTACAACAGGTGTTCTTTGCTGTTTACAGTGTGCTGTCACAGATAGTGATGATTAAACATTCCAACAGCTTGTGGGAAAGATCATTCATTTACATTCCCAAATTTAGCAAATGCTATATTTTGTTCATATTTGCTAGTTTGCTATAGCAGTAGTATTGCTGGGAGGGGACATATGGAGCCCTATGACAAACAATGTTGAAGTGAATCAAAGGTAAGAAAACCTAATTGCCATGTTAATGATCATTATTAAATAAACCACTATCACCAAGACAAATGTTCAGAAAACCATAGTATTAACTGTGTCTATTTTATGTAATTGTGACAATAAATGAAAACTATAGAGTAGGTGCTGGCAAACAGGGGCCTGCAGACCCAGAGAATCAACAAAAGAGCAAAAGAAACAAATTAATCATGGCTATTTGTTTGCTTTGGTTTTCATGAGCCTGGAAACAAGCACCTGAACTTATAGACGACAATATCGGGATTTAGTTAAATCTGTTAAACCTGTCTCTCTTTTCTCTTTCTTTTTCTCCTCTTCCTCTCTCTCTCTCTCACTCTCACCTCAACCAGGTGTCACCACTGTCTCCACTTCCTATAACCATCATTTCAAATTAAAAGCCCCTGCTGAGTCGTGTAATTATGACACCAGAGCTGAGAGTATTGGTGTCTCTCTGCACTTTCCAGCATGTCTCTACCTCCATCACAATTACTTTTGGGGTTCGGTCATTTCAAGACCATACTTGGTTGTTAAGTTTTCAGCCTGACACACTTTTGCTCTGTGTGTCAACTATGAAGCAGCTACAAAAAAAGTCAATTTTTAAAGTTTTTTAAAAAACATTTTTTTATATTTTTAAATTATTTAAATTCAATGTTGTATGCTCTAACACGAGAATCACAAACACCATACGGTGAATATTACATAGCAGGATTTCTGGACTTAAGTTAGAACCACACTTGGATGGGTTATTTCAGGTGAGGTAGATGGAGGGAAAATCACGACCCTAGTCATTCCCCATGGGGTCAGATTGTTTGCTTGAATAATAATTACCATTAGTAGACCCGCTAGTGACGTCAGTGAGAGGTATGTCCTTTGGAGGAACAATCATGCTATGGTTTCATTTTAGCTCTAAAAAAAACATTTGAACACAGCAGAGCATAATCATACATAATGCATGTTTGACAACTTCTACCATGTGTCTGAGGAGCTACTTCTGTATTCAGGCGCTTTTGAAAATATTAAAGAGATGTTTTGTCGGAGTGGCCCTCCTTACTCTGTATTAGGGTTCCACCACCTGGAGGTTGCTAAAGAGGAGAAAGAAATATTTTGTAATTGATTTCAGACACCCAATCTACTTTTAAATGTCTGTCACTGACAGACCTACAAGATGCAATTTCTTGAACACTATGCTTTATCCCAACCTTCAGCTACATCGAGGTTAAGGGGGGAACTTCTCTGCACAGCTGCCAGGCTGTTCAATGAGTCTGGATCACAGAAGCCTATACCAGCTCCTCTCCACATTAAGATATATTTTAGTGCATAATTCACCTACAAACATTTTTAACAAGTTATATACTGTTGCTTTACTGATCCTCAGTAGATAAATATCCCTGATGTAGAGGCATTAGAGACACTCCTGCACTGATGAACAGTAACCTGGGTTAGAGCCATGCAGCAATATGAATAATCACGTTGTGTTGAGTATGATTAAAACCAGGATAAGATGATAAGATGATGTTGATCCCATGACGCAGAACAGAAGTTGGGTGACGTTGAATTATGTTGAATTTGACCTCAGGGTCGCCAATGGAATGTCTTTCCTACCAAAATTAGAAAACAAAGTAAAACATTAAAACTAGCTATTGTCAGTCTGAAAACAGCCTGATAATTATGGAGTCAATAAACTCTGTCATCATTATAAGGAAATTCTCACCATTATCATCAGTGCTAATGTAAAAAGCAGCTTCACCCATGCTAACAGCAAGCAGAATCAACTGTGACCCTGAAGGTCTTTGAGTGGTCCATTAGTGATTTGAAAGAAACTCACATGGTTCATCTGAGACTGCACTGTGTGTAATATGGGTCCTCTTTCAGCTACATAATTTTTTTCTTCTTCAGATACTAAAGTTTACCAAAAGGAATACTTTCTGTTATTTTGAAAAGTTGCACTCAGGGGATACAGAAACACAGAGGCGTGCTGTCAGGACAAGCTAGGCAAGCTGTGTATTACCAGTTAAAGTAAAAAAAATGACATCAATTAGAAAGATACCAAAATGGAAGCATGATCTCTCCTTACATCTCAGAAAACTGTTCTGTGCCATAGAAGATCTGATATCACCTGTTTGCATTCATCTTGTTATTTAATGCCCTCTTATGGCTACAGTAGGCTATTGTCTCTGGGAGCTACGTTGCCTACTCGCATC
Source organism: Lates japonicus (assembly GCA_033238685.1). Taxonomy (NCBI): domain Eukaryota; kingdom Metazoa; phylum Chordata; class Actinopteri; family Centropomidae; genus Lates; species Lates japonicus. The sequence goes on along the minus strand of BRZM01000013.1, from coordinate 4,154,393 downwards.
TAATTTCTTCCTTTCATTTGTCCCCCGTTTGTGAGGACAATATGAAGAAAGAGAAAGACCTCAGGATAAGCAAAGCAAGCAGTGCTTGAGTTAAATGCATCAATTAGAATGATAATGATTAATCTTGTAATTTACTGCCCACTTGTGGGTGCAGCTAGGTTGCTTAACAGCCATTGCATGTATCATTTATTTCATTTTCATGGACATGACCATGTCCTGTTGACAAAGGCTGAGGCTTGTCAAGCAGAGGGAGGAGCAACATTTTTTGGACACCTGCACAGGCAAGTGTAAACTTTTCTTCCCAAGTGTTAATAGGTTGAAGTAGCAAGCAAACAATCAAATTACAGTGGGATTTATAATCTCAAATCCTAGAAGTCTTACCTGGGTTAGGGTGGAAAAACGACTGGCAAGACCGGTAAAAACGTTATTGATTTTTTGACAGTCCACTGACCAAGCCATGTGGCAGACAGATGGCCAGTCTGAATTTGTGTCTTATTAATCACCTTGTTAAACACATGTAATGACAAGGAGTTATGGTGTATTGTGGAGCAGCTTTTGTAAAAGGTAGGGTTAGCTATTAGAATCTAATGCACTTTTATTCAAATTCAGGGAATATCTCTATGTGTGTGCTGAAAAATATCAGGTGTTTCTACACAGCCAAGAAAGAAAGAAAATTTAAGAAAGAAAGTTTAAGTAGTAAAGTAAATGGAACAACAAAACATCATGAACTGAAAAATAATAGAATGGAATAGCTTACATTAACATAAAAATATTGTCAAGACAATGGCACATTTTAAAAAGAAAATATTTAAGAGTTAAAATATTTAAAGTTTTCATGAAATTGATTTTAAGAATAGATTACTTGTTAAATTGCTCTGAATTAAAATGAATGAAATGGATAACTTAATTTCCTGTTTTTCTTTTTAAAAGCAGCATTGCCTGAAGATGAAAAAAAAAACATAGCTTTGAAGGAGAACTGGATTTCTTGTGACTCGGTGCAATGCCACGGTGGAGACATGGTGAGCATCAAATGGTTGTAATGCCAGTCTGACTGTGAGTCAGATGAATTTAAAAAAAAAAAAAAAGCCCTTGCACAGCATCAGAAATCTCCAAAGTCAGACTGTAAATGTCAAGTGGACTTTCAATACGCTGTTCCATTTCTAATTTATTTCCATGTCATTAACTTAAATGCCAGACTGTAACATGTATGTGTGTATATTTGTGTGTGCTTGTGTGCATGTCATCAGTGCAAAGACTTGACTGACGGTCTGTTTCCATCATTCACTCCCATCATGTCAGGTACTTCATCTCTACTGATCTGAACTTTTACAAGAAGGATCAAAGGATGTCCTTATTGTCAAGGAATGTCTAAGAATGCCAAGGATTACTTCAGGATCTGTATCAATCACCATATTCTCATATACACCACTGGAGATGTCTCAGATGGGCTGTGAGCTGCTAACGTTTGCTCAGCTTGTCTCTCTGATAATCCAGACATTCTGAAAGTTTTTGCTGGGAACTGAATCATCCACAGAGGTCTCCTCCTCTCCAAATCAAATGGACGGGGTGATTAAATGTGGTTAAAACTCTGAATAAAGCAGTTACACGTCAAAAATCAGGGTTCCCCTGATACTGTTCAGCAGAGCTCAGCATTCAACATTTGCTCAGCCTGGTTCTCTGGTAACCAACTAACCAGACGCCCAATGACTTAAATCCTTCGTCCTTTTAAAATATATAGTTATGGCCACAGTACAGTGAGATGCTTTTTAGCAGAGCTTACATCCCAGTATTCACGAATTAAAAACAACTGACAAATGCCTAAATAATTTTTGCTTATCTGCCACTACAGCAGCTAACTACCCAATCAAACTGTACATCTAAACTGACAATCGTTGTTAAAGCAGCCATAGCTCTCTCCTTTTGTAATTTCCTTACTAATGTTTAGTTCTGCTAGTAATTTTGGCAAGTGTAGCTCCTGTTAGCCTTCCCCTGGCACCTCCTAAGCAGCCAGGAAGCCAATATGGCTGGGTGACTATTCAAAATGAGAGGTGTAGACAAAAGGCAGAAACCCACCGCTCTCCAACAGCCAGTTCACGTTTCAAAAAACCCTCTCTAGTAGTTGGCAGCTCTATTTTAGGAGAAAATGAAGTTATCGACTCTAGCGACCACAGTTCAATGTATTCCTGGGGTCAGAGTGGGGGACTTTGACCCATATTAATACAGTAAAATTGTTATTCACATCGGCGGTAATGACACCCAATTATGCCAGTTACGCTGACTGTCAAGGTGGTGTCCAGCAAATGATCTGGGCTTTCTAGAAAATTGGAAGGCTTTCTGGGGAAGACCTGGTCTGATTAGGAGAGATGGCACTCATTCCACTTTGGATGGAGCTGCTCCCATCACTAGAAATATGAGTTTATTAGTAAGCCAAAACTATGACAACCCAGAGTTGAGACCAGGAGACAGGGATGCAGACCTACATGCTTCTCTGTGCCTCCATTAGAGCAGTGACCCCCCTGAAATCCCATAGAGACTCTATCTGCTCTCCAACCACTTAAATTAATTAAATGAGAAAGTGAACAGAAAAGGAGTTGGTCACAACAATTTAATACAAATTAACACCACCAGTACAAAAGTACAACAAAATAAGAGAATGAAATGTGGATTAAACATTAGATCTGTGTCATCCAAAACTGTATTAGTAAATTATTATCAGATTATGATATTGATTTATCTTATCTTACTGAAACCTGTCAGGATGAGTATGTCAGCCTTTTAACCACTATTCAAAATAAGAGGTGTACCTCGACCTTAATCTGACTTATGGCATTGATATTGAACATCTCATAGCTTTCCCTAAAAATCCTCCTTTAACACACCACTATTTAATTACATCTGATTTCTTATTACTCGACTATGTGCCATTAGGAAAAAATGTCCTTACTAGATGTCTGTCTGATAATAATAAAGCTAAATTTAAGAGAAGTGATTCCATCAGCACTTAATTCAACTTCTTGTTTCAATATAACAGAGGACTTAACTCAGTTGCCCCTCTAAAAAAAAGAAGATAATAAAACAAAAGAGGTTAGCTCCAACTCAAAAACCTGCATATCAAAGCAAACAACACAAAAACTGGAAAGGGTATGGTGTTCCTTCAAACTGGAAGAATCCCATTTATCCTGGCAGGATAGTCTACATAGTAGTAAACATATGTGATGACTCTCTGTAATGCCAGAGCTGCCTATTACTCATCATTAACAGAGGAAAATAAAAACAACCCCAGGTTTCTCCTCAGCACCGTAGCCAGGCTGACAGAGTCACAGTTGTATTGACACATATATTCCTATAGTGTTCAGTAGTAACAACTTCAAAATTTCTTCATCTAATTAATTTTATTGGCATTAAAGGAACCACAGTACACTGGTTTGACGCCTATATATCAGGATGGCTTCAGTTTGTACATGTTAAGGACAAATCCTCCATGTACATTAAACTTAGACACAGAGTTCCACAAGGGTCTGTGCTTGGACCAGTTCTATTCACCTTGCATATCCTTCTTTTAGGGCAAAGTTGTCAGGAAACGCTCCATAAACTTCCACTGTTATGCAGATGATACTCAACTATACTTGTTAATAAAGCCTGATGAAACCAATCAGTAAGGCAAACTTCAAGTGTGCCTTAAGGGCATTAAGACCTAGATGACAAGCAGTTTTCTGCTATTTAGTTCAGGTAAAACTAATGTTATTGTACTTCACACCTCACAAACACATTTTCTAATGATACTTTACAAGATAGCTTTGCCCTGTCCTTCAGCTCCACCATAAGGAATCTCAAAATTATCTTTGATCACAATCCAATTATTGCTGATGGGAACTAGGAACAGAGATCATATTTCCCCTCTGTTGGCTTCTCTACATTGGCTCCCTGTAAAATCCAGAATTTAGAATCCTTCTCCTCACCTACAAAGCCCTTAATGGTCAGCCACCATTGTATTATCCCATTAGGACACTGCACTCCCAGAATTCTGGTTTACTGGTGGTTCCTAGAGTTTCCAAGTGGAGAATGGGAGGCAGAGCCTTCAGCTCCTCTACTGTAGAGCCTTCTTCCAGTTTGGGCACAGGAGGCAGACACCCTCTGCACTTTTAACAGTAGACTTAAAATTGTCCCCTTTGATAAAGCTCATAGTTAGGGCTGGCTCAGGCCTGAACCATCCCCTAGTTATCGGCTGAAGCAGATGGCCACCTACCCTGAGTTTGGTTCTGCCCACGTTTTCTCTTAAAACAGTAGTTTTATCGCCTAGTGCTGCTCATGGTGGGCTCTTGTAATTAATATTGATTAATTTTAAAGAGTATGGTCTAGACCTGCTCTATGTGAAAAGTGCCCTGAGATAACTTCTGTTGCGAATAAATAAAATAGAAAGTACAAATAGAATTTAATATAAATATGTAATTGAAATTGACTTGACTTGACTCTGGAGTCCACAGAGTATAGTGATGAAATAATTGTCTTTAGTGTTTGTATAAAATGTTTACTATGAGATCAATCAGAATTATATTATTACTGCTGCCATTAAAAATCTTGTTCTTCATCACTATGTCTTGCAAAAAATGTGAACAACTATTTCCTGGTAGACAAAAAACAAAAGAGTTCCATAAGCATCAAATGAAGCTGTGGCATTACTCAGACCCTTGTGTCACATTCTCTGTCATTTGATAGAGGTCTGTAGGTGTGAAGGACAACTCTCTCTCTCTTTCTCTCACTTTACACTGGTTTACTAAGATTGACTGTCTATATTTTCTCTCCTGTCCCATCCCATTTCTGTCTGTACTTCTTCTCTGCACGTCATTTTATTCTTGTCTTTCTTTTCCCTCATCTTCCTACATCCAGCTCAGGTGGATTAAGCCACCAAGGCCTGGACGGTTTAATTTCTTTTTTCCTTTCTATTCTCATCTTTCTTTTAATAATTTCCTGTTTCTTTCTGTCTGTATCCAGGCAGACTCATCCTTAAACCTCTGGCTGGTAGAGGGGAATTACCAGTCTTGTTCTCTTCACATTCATCATCCCAGAACAACACAGGATTACACTGGTCATTCATATGGACATGAAGGACTTTGTATATATCAAAGCCAAAACATATAATTCTCCTTGAAATATATGGCATAAATTTAACTGTCTGAGGAAGACTAAAGCCTACTGTCTGTCTTTGTGGAGGTTTTTTTTTCTTGCTACTTGTCTCCTGCTCTGTCTGGGTTAAACCAGGTGATTGAAGGTCAGCTGACAGACTTTCGCTCCTTAGCATGATAAAGACAGAGAAAAGCCTCTCAAGTCAGAAAAATCACAGTTTCTGGCAAAGAGCTATGTAATTTGGTACAGGGTTGGAAATGACTTACTCTACAGAAAACTGTGTTTCAAATTTTGCAGTATAATTTTGCAGTTGGTGTTTTAATGCTATCAGAGCTCCTGAAAACTTGATTTCATATCCTCTATAGCATTAAATATCCATGACAAAATAAATCAAATTTTAGGTTTAGGGGAATTGACATCTTTCCATCAGTTGAACAAAAACTCAACTAATTTGCTTGGTTAGGACAGTGTGGGTGTGGTTTCATCAGCAACTAAACATTCCATCCATCCATCCATTATCTATACTGCTTATCCGTTAAGGGTGGCAGGGGGCTATCCCAGCTGTCATTGGGCGAGAGGCAGGGTACACCCTGTACGGATTGCCAGTCCATCGCAGGGCCAACACATACAGACAAACAACCATTCACACTCATATTCACACCTATGGGCAATTTAGAGTCGCCAATTAACCTAACGTGCATGTCTTTGGACTGTGGGAGTAAGCCGTACCCGAAGTACCCGGAGAGAACCGGAACCACAGGGAGAACATGCAAACTCCACACAGAAAAGCCCTGGGCTTAAACCAGTGTTCAAACCCAGAACCTTCTTGTTTTCTCATTGTCTGGCAGAAACAAAGAGAAAGAGTCTGGGGATGGAATAGCTATGTCAGAGAACAGGAGAGACCAAGCCTGCAGATGGGAGCGGGGCAGGAAGAGGCTAGCTGCACTGGAGATGAGAGGGAGGGGGACACAGTGCCTGCCCCAGAGTCAGAGCAGCAAGTGGTTGATGTGAGCACAAGCAAAATAGCATCAGACTAATTTACAGGCAGATAAAATTACTGACTCTGACAGAGTGACCCTAATACAGTACATGTTACTGCCAAGAGAGCACCTTTCACAGAGAATGCAAAAGAAATACCAAAAGATACAGAGGACAAGGCATTTCCAAGTTACATGATGTTACTGTATATCTTTAGCATGATTAAATTTAGGTGGTTCAGCTACCCTTTTAGTTAGCCTATATTTGGATGAAATAGTGTGCGGAAGAGGAGAGCTCTTCAGACATACGCAAATGAAACATGCATTATGTGTGCTTTATGGCCAGTCAGATATTATTCATACCTATCAGACACTGAAGGCCTGTGTAACCTGCTTTGCTGAACTTGCAAAACTATAAATTGTGTAATAGTGTTCCTTATAGAACTACCACTAAAGTAGTCATGATTAGCTCATCGCAATTCAGAAATTCAGTCACACATTTATGCTTTGTTTCTGTATGGTTGTACATCAATATAGGGAATCTCATGAATAAAAACATAGGAGAAAAAGGCATCAGTCCTGTATGTGTTTGCCATGTACAATGTGTGTGTTTATGTGTAAAACCACAGAGAGCGAGACAGAGCACAAGGGCGCAAGAACGGGAGAGGGAAAGAAACAGAGATCACAAGTATTGATTTTCTTACTTTTAGTGTAGGTGAGAAGGCAGGCAGGGATTTACCTGGTGGGGAGAGAGCGAGAGAGAAAATGTTGTTAGAAAACAATGAACACACACATACATCCTGTGATAGGGCTTGCTGTGGGGTACAGCAGTGACAGTTGAATTATGGATTTCTGTATTGTGGAGGACAAAGAGAAAGGGCGAGAGTCAGCTGGGCTTAGCTTTACAACTGCATTGTCAAACTGACATACTACACACACATGCACTCACACACACGCACACACACACATGCCATCTCTTTGAAATTCTTTACAGGTGTGTGTGTATATCAGACACAGAGGGCCAGAGAGAGACCAGGGGCTTCTGCATGTTTTCACTATCCCAGCTAAAATGTGATGTATATGCAGGTGCTTCTTGTCGAGCTGTTAACCTTTCGGTGTCATGGTGGATGATAGAGTGGAGTTGTAAGGTGCGATCAAACAGTCATTATTTATTGGGAAGATTCCTAACTGAGTGGGCAATACAAGTATCAGAATTTTTAATACATATTTTGAGTTGATGAAATATTACGTAACTTATCTGCACACAACAGTGTGATTTTCGTGCTTTTATTCCTTTATCTCACTCTCTTTCTCTCTCCCCTCTCTCTCATACTGATATATAACAGACAAAAGATGCAACATGCATTATTACGGAGAGAGTAGTGACGTAAATATTGGACTTCTGGACTCACCTGAACAGTTTAAGAGCTGTTGGATTATCACCTCAGAAGCTACACAGCAGGGATTTAACACAAGGCTTTATATATATCTTTATCTGTATCTGTCAACCTCACAATAATATTTGTATTCATACCTGTTTTTGTATTTATACCGCAGGTGGACCAGGCAAGAACCAGATGTAGTTGAGAATCAGCCACATTTCAAAAACAAAACGAAACAAACTGAATTCAAATACAACAAAAAAGTGAAATTCAAAGTCCTTACAGATGAATCGTAATTAGCTGAGTACACAGACAGACATGTTGTCAGGTATTCAGGGTAACTAACAAGGTTAAGTTTTAGTTTTGATCGCACTGAGAAGATAATGAAGTGCAGTGTGCAGGTTGTGTTTACAAAGTGAATGAACTATTTCAGTAGCTTCAAATGAGCGTTTCAGTAGTTAAGATTCTTTAAAGGAGGAACATCTTACTACATATTAGATATTTAATTATTTTTTTATCACAAATTATTCAGACATTCCTCTGATTTCTAATTCAAAACTTCACAGTTGACAGAATGTTTTTTTGATGATTATTACAGCAAACTAATGAAAACAACTGTGGTAATCTTAGATTGGAGCTTGTTAGAAACAGAATGCAGGAAGCACGTAAATAAAATGATTTGTGCTTCACAATCATTTTCAGGCTTTGTGTGACTGATTACCCGTATAAAGAAAGAGTTTTCTACATTTATTTCTAATGCTAGCAGCTGCAGCTGAAAAGTGTGTGTTGGTTATGGAGACCCTGTGCACATTCCAGTGATGTTATTATTTATTCATGACAGCTCCAACAGACACAACTACATTCAGTAGAGCATTTTTTAAAATATATTTTTGGGTCACCAAGTCAAGTCTCCAAGGAATTTTTCCTTCAGCTCTCAAGTCACAAGTCTACAGCTAGATATCGTCAACTATCCAGGTGAATGCAATGGATTCCAGCACTTAAAATTCACCCGTATGTGTCTTCTTATTTAGTCATTTCCCACCTTATGGCATAAATGTGTTAGAGTCTAGACTGTATGTTAATCAATATAATACCGATTTGTTAGCATTTATGAATGTTTTTGCATTCATTTATTTTGCCCTCAAACATAATATACACTTCCCATACATGACCCATAGGCTTGTGATTATGAAAGGACATTGTATGACAATGCCACAGACTCACATTCTGAAAGCTCAGTAATGTCATATCTTTAACTAAACTTTCAGATCTTATCTGATCTGTTAATGTAGGCCCCTAATCCAAATGACCTGCTAGAGTTAAGAGTTAAGAGTTAGCTGCTGGCACTGGCAGCTTACACGCCATCGGGCACAATGGTGCAAGGAAATAAATAAATAATGATAAACAAATAAAAAACAATGCAGGGGTACACACACAGATAACGGAGGCAAAACCGTGATCCACGTTTTCAGTGGATTCCATTCTTATGCGTCCCTCTCTGCTCAAGCAACTCACTTGCAGGAGTGTGCATTTAATCATTTCCTAAATTGCTCCACAAAGCTGTCAAATGTGGGTATTCCCTTCATAAACTATTCAAACCGTGTGACATGGCATCAGGATTTAACGGTAGCTAAGCTTGATTCTTTGGGTGCACTGCAACCAAATATTAAAAATTCATACACCGAGTTCACTTGGAGTAGACTAGAGGCTGACCTTTCTCATTTAGGGTAAGGAAGACAATTGCTTTTCTCACTGACTGTCAGATGACCACTAAATATTACTTATTATTCATTTAATCTTTTTTCCTGTTTTCACACTTGGCCGGACATGCCCGGGCAGGTAACCTAGTGTAGGTCCTCCACATACACACTGTTTCCATGTGGAGAGGGACTGGGGAAATTAGAGCGATAGATAAAATATGTGGCATTGTGGTCCAGCGGTTTTCTTCTTTCACTCCTCTTTTCAAACCATCTTCTCTCAAATTGTGCACGTTCTGGATAACTCACATGATGGTTGGTGGGTCAACAAGTCACATGACATTAGTGACCCCACAAGAGGTTAAATGCCTGGAGCTGCCAACCACTTAGTTAGGGCTGAAGAAGCATTTCAGATGGGAGGGGAGATGTATTCAAGAACCTTAAGCTAGCCCACTTGCTTTCATATGGCACTCTCAAAAATGATGACACAGTTTCCCCTAATTATTACTTTGTAAACAGTCATTATGAGATACTTTCTGATTTTTAATTGACTAAGTCATAATTATGGTACCGTAATTGGCTGGTTCTTGTGTAAAGTTTATTTGGGTCAGTGCTGCAACTAGACACTGTTGTTATGTGTCATTTATGACAGATCCCTGATTGGCTGTCTGCTGTGTGATGTAGTCGAGGTGAGGGCTGTGACTGGATGGTTGTATTCCAGGACAGAGCTGTGATTGGCTGGCTGTTGATGCAGCTCTCTTTACAGTAAAACCATATTTGGTCACCAATAACACCCCCACCCAAGAACATAAGCTTGGTTTCAGAGGTGGAGAACACACAAAGACATTTTTTAGTTTATATATTTCTACCAATTCATTCTGAAATTATATGTATATATATATATATATATGAGAACTAAAATGCTAAATAAATCTCTGTATTGTTAGTGCACTAATCATACATAAAGTTACATTTAATTTGTCTCGTAAATAATGTTATAATGCCATCTTTACTAAAAAGAACACTCAAGGCAGGCTTACTGCCTAGCAGCATACCTTTATGAGAAGACTGATTGTAAGAATTTATTTTTCATCTGTGCAAGCAGCTCTTTGCAAACCTATAAGTACGTTTGATTGTTAACAGCCATAGTAATTATAAAGGGAGCAAAAGAGAATGTCAGGTATCACAGTATATATGGCAACAAAGTCCACACTAGGCAGAGGATGGGTCAGCAAAACACAGGACATTCTTAAAGGAGGTCGCTGTTTGTTTCTTATGTGAAACCGATCATCGTTATTTCTTTTATCAATGATTGTTCCACAACCTTGACTGTGTGTTAATACTGTAACAATGACGACGAAAGTCCTCTAACCTTAAGGAAGTACTTATTTTAACCCAAACCACAATCTTTTACTAAACCTAACCGGAACCAAAAGTCCCCTAAATAAGACATTTTCCCTTGATGATAGTGCTAGAAGAAAGGTCAGGGGGTAAGAAACATCATTGTGTATCATCTTTTGGGAATTGTGGATATCTAAATCAAATGTCAAGGTCGGTAGTTGTTGATATACAGCATGTTGCCGTGGACTGATGTGTTGGACAAATGGTCCTGTTTCCAACCAACAAATTTGGCCACACCACAGCCGAATCCCTGCATGAAAACACAATGAAGGCAGTTATTCTACCACAGGACCTAGATGTTATTCAGTCACCCATTCTTTCATTTATCAATCCTCTGAAGTGCTTATTCTGTTTTGCGTGGCAGGGAGCTGGAGCCGATTCCTGCTCCTACTGGGAAAGAGGTGGGGTACACTGTGGACAGGTCGACAGCCTATCACAGGACTGAATATATGGACAAAAACAGTTTTCATATCTTTGAACTGTGGGAGGAACATACAAACTACATAAAAAAATAAAAAATAAACAGCTGGCCAAATGTTGCTATAGAGCAACAGTGCTAACCACGGATGCACCGTGCTGTCCTTAAGGGACTGATGAATACCTTAAGAATACAAGTGTTCACTGTTTGTGCTTTGAAATTTAATAGAGATGGATTACCCAGTGGGACTGTGACCCTGAGCACAGGAGTGATTCTACAGCAGGAGACAAAAAAATTTGAAAAACTGGTATGACCTGTTTTTGCTTTATTAATCTACAAGTAAATACTAAAAATATTCTTGTAGATTCTAGATAGATAGATAGATTGACTGATAAAGGTGAATATATATGTTATTACTTTGAGCAGCATACAGACACACGGTAAAACCAAAGACAAAAGATGACAGACCCAACACCATCATGAGCTTCTTCAACGCACAGTTTTACAGACTAATACAGACAGCTGCAGCTAAATACATTAAGCTTAGCGTTCAGTGCAGATTAAAATCATCAGCATTGGTCTGCAATTGGCTTGTGTGTGTGTGTCTGTGTGTGTGAAGCAGACAGAGACATCTTTCTGTCCACTCACTGTTTTGTGTGTGACAGCACCTTTTGTACGGCTCGGCGTCAGACGCTACTCACTATATAAAAGGGTCAGGCAGGGATTGGAGAAAGAGAGAAAGATTAAGGTCAGAATAATTTCCACAGGCAGAGAGAAAAGAGAATATGAAGACAATAAAGACTGGGTGGAAAAGAATAAACTGCACTGAGTAAGACACACACAAGATAATCAGTATGATGCCTTCTTTTAATAGTGAGTGAGAGAGATGTAATGAAAGGATGGTAATATAATCACAGCAGCTATTACTGGACCCAGTTTTTCTGAGCTCCTGAAAATATCAGCCTCTTGACAATGCCCTTTAATTTAGTCAGATAAACCACCAAATGAAAACAAAAATTTGTTCTGAAATCTAGTTTACACAACAGCTTTTTAAGACAATTTCTGTTCTCATATTTTAACTGATTTTCACTGTGTGAGATGTTAAATTGCAGCCTCAGAAAAATGTTGTAAATGACAAGTGTAAACATGATAGATTCATAACTGAGTATGTTTCATGACAATTTGCATCACTGACTCTCAGTGTCATATAACTTTCCTCTAGCTCAAATTATTCAAATGCCATCAATGAGACCATGAACTGATGCCATGCTTTCAACCAATACATCAATAAAGGAAAGACACTTTTAAGCCTTTGAATAGTGCTATGATGATGGATTCATGGAGACAAGATGGACTGCGATGATAAGTTCTATAAACCTAAGGTCCAGCGTTAGTGCCCTGTCTCTGCATTTTTTATTATTTTATGTGCTTCTTGCTTATTTCAGCTCTTTGCCATTTCACACTGAGCAGATAGAGTCCAACTGACTTGTCTGAGGTTATGTGCTAAGAATGGCTACCAACAGTTTTATGTGACTTTCACACCAAAAGTGCAACATTGGCAATGCATGGAGTGAATGCCATTTTTTTCACATTGGAGCCTGTGGCTGGGTGAGGACTACATTGATTTTCCATTTGACTTAAACTGAACTTTGACCCACAAAGCATCCAACAGGAATTAGAACAATAATTTAACTGTAGAAAGAAATCCTTCAAAATAGATAAATAGATAAAAATCAGTAAGTGTAACTGTAAACATTTGGCTTAAAAAAAACTAAATGCAACAATAAGCTCAGGACATGAGTATTGATTCTCAGTGGGATCAGGACTAGAGATCTTTTCAAATATCGAGAAATCATTTGATTCAGTATAAATATCAAAACCGCTGCAGTTAAGAACAGTAGAAATACATAATACATAACGAAGACCTAAAAACATTAATGTTTATTATCATATGTGAAGTCTGGACCAATCACAGTGGAGCATTTTATGTAGGCCTACAGCTGCGCATATGCGTACAGACTCACCAGTCAATCTTTCTCTTTCTTTTAAATAAATTGATAAAAAATTACAATAATAATACAGCCAAATCATCCAAAGAAAATGGCATTTTCTTAAATAGAATTAAATTCTCATTGTTCTGTTCTACACAATCAACAGCAAAAATGATAGATAGATAGATAGATAGATAGATAAAATACTATGTTTCATTTTTACCAAATTTCAGAAATGTACTTCTGTGTGCTGCTGTGTGTCATGGGTACATAATCTGCTACCTTGGTATTGAAAATGTTTTCGAAAAAGATTTTTTTAAGTGTCATAATCAACTAGACAGGCTAGTCTGCTTCCACAGCATGATATCAATAATTACTGTTTTAATGAGACTACTAGTTGGAAACCAACAAAAGAAGGCAACAGTATTAACTTCTGTAATTAAAAGGCGCAGCCAAAATTACTTTGGCCCATCCAAAATTGAAATCCTGGCACTGCGTCTGCGTACACCAGACATACAGTTAAGCCTGGCCTGTGTGATATAGCCTCCCATCACAGAGAAGGCCATGCGGCGTCTTCAGTGAGAGAGATTTTTCTTAAAACTTTTAACTATTTTCAAGAGGAATTAGATTTCCAAAGGACAAAGGTACAAGAAACAAAGCACACATAATTGGGAAGGAAAGATATAAAGGCTTGTTTGTTCCTACAGCAGTGTGACACTGTTTTGTAACCTGGGCCACAGCATTTGACTATCCTGAGTATTGTGATAAATACCTGTCCAACTGAGTGTCTTTTTTGTATCTTTTTGTGATACACACACCTTTACAAGTTATTCTCTCAAATTTGACCTATTCACACACAGATATCCAAAATCACAAAATCCAGAACAATTTTCAAATAGGGGAATTATGTGGCTCAGAATGGCTCAGGTTACAATTAGGTTAAGGTTAGGGTTAGAGTAAAGTTAAGGAATGTCAACAAGTGTTGAGTGGATAGTGTAACAAGAGTCACACTATCCACTCAAGTTTGTATGTGTGTGTGTGTGTGTGCGTACGAGCAGGAGAGATGACCTTGAATGGCTGGATGGTGAGATAGAGACCATTTGTTTAAGCAGCCAAGAAACAGAGGAGGTGACATCAAGGGGGGTTGGACAGACCAGAGCCAGTGATAGGGGAGGTATTCGTGTGTGTTTGTGTGTTTGTGTGTCATGTAAGTAAACCCGAGATAATGTGGCATGTTGTGCATATTAGAGACAGTAAGGCGATTAAAAGAGGAAAAAAGTAGAAGCGGGGGGAAAGAGACAGTATAAGAAATAAAGATGGGGAGCGGTGTGAGAGAGACAAAGAGAGATGAAAGTAGAGATAGAGGGCAGATGATGAGGCCCCTTCGATGAAGATGCCATTCCCGAACAGATGCCAGCTGTTCCACTGTGTGTGTGAGTGAGATAGAGTGTGTGTGAGTGTATGCAATCATCCTCATGCTGTTATGAGCTCATTACAAGAACAGATCTGAAAAGATTGTTGATGATGATAGAGATGATGGTAATGATGATGATGGTAATGATGATGATAACATGATGATCATAACAACAATATCTGCCAATCTTAGTGTAGATTTACTCTGATGCAGTGGACTTTTTTAGGTTAAGACTGCCGTGAATCATTTTCAGATTTGTTCTGAATTTTTGTTAATATCAGAGTGAACAAGTAAGACTATGGTTTTGACAATACCTAAATCCACCTAAAGTTGTGGTAGTGTTTTCTACAGATTAGAGTAACATTTACCATTAACCATGTTGTTATTACTGTTCTTTGTACTTGATGATGATAAACATTTTGGAGGACATCTACCATCTGGCAAATGAACAAGTGAAACATATTTCACGTTTTCAACATCTGAACCACCATTTCACAGGTGAAAAATTCACATAGAAACATGTGGTTTCACAATAATAAATGAGCATGACATGGCATTTTATACATTTTAATATGATGAATTAGATTAAGAGAAATGTATTTACCAGAGATTTCATATTTGAGAAATAGTGGAGGAATGTGATTTTAATCTAATATTTTTTTAAGTGATTTTTCACTAATTTTCAGTTTTTTAAACATGTAACATTTGCATGTAAGCCCACGTGATTCTTTGATGAGAATTTACATTTAATAATTTAATATCAAATTTCACGACAAAAACATTTTATTTCCCATCTGATAACAAACAGTATTTCACATGTGATGAATTCATTCATAGGAACGTGATTTTCAGATTTTTCCTGACTAACAAATCATATAGCCTACTTCATTTAATTTCTCTCAACATAGACTGTATTTTTTTTCTTGACCGTAGATCAAAGTGTCATGATAATTTTACCTCCCTTAAATTCTTCAAGTTCAACAATATGTTGATTGACATAGGTGCAATAAATGTTGTCTATGTTATCCTGGATGTCTTTGATCAGTGTGGATGAAAAGCAGTCCCTGTAGCCATTTAGAAGTGGCCCTGATTGGATGGGAAAGTATCCATGTGCCATATGACAATAATATACAGTAAATACAGTATATTATTTCAACCAAAGGCATTAAAACACAACGTCTAGGAACCTTGTCTGTATTAGATCTCCTCCAGGGACCTTTAATGCCAGCACAGAATTGCATCACAGTACATCCAGCACCTGTTGAGACGTTTGACACAAAATCATCAAGTCACCCTAAATTTGGAACTCAAGATCAGCTCAGAGGGTCAATGCAAAGCAATGCATAATAACTCTCATGGTCTAATGTTTGCCATTTTGTTTCTCCATTTTCTCATCACAGTATAGTGAAATGGAAGTAAATTGATGAAACCATTTTTGCAGCCCCCAAAGCTAATTCAGTTTCAGACTTTTTCAGGTAGGGTGCTGCAGCTTTTGCTTGACTCACAGAAACATATTTTTCATGTGTTTTGTAAAATGTTGGAAGTATGGAGCTGTGATTCCATATGAGCACATTAACAAGAGAAGTTTCAGTAGTAAATCTTTTCTAAATTAGTGGCAAGTGGCAAGTCTTAGACGCTATATTTTATACAGACTTGAAGACTTGTGCTCAGTTGCAGAGGTTGACTGCTGTGTCATTTCTCGGCTAAAAGTCTCACTCATACTATTTGGTGTCACCTCATTTTCACAAACTCCAAAATTGGTTTTCTACATCATTATAACTGGCCTTAAAAAGCACTGGACACAATTTGATACAACTTGCCGACACCCTAAAGCCAACAGGTGAGCTTATTGACCCGTGAAAAGCTGCCAGTCGATACCAACAAACACCACAGGCTCACAGGCTGGAGGGGTGAGATTAGATGGAAACCTAACAAGTGACTTTCTTGTAGCTGACATGTCTAACTCTGCCCATACTTGGGATTTAGACAAAGGGGGAGATGGGAAAGAAAGACATGAGATAGTGAAGATAATGACAGTCTCTCAAGCTCACACATCTCCCAGGACACAGAAGGACAAACAGATAGATAAGCAGACTGACAAGTGAGTATAACAACCTCACCAACATGTCAAGCCTGTGCTTGTCTTCTCTCTCAGGATTTAGATACAAACACAGATAGACAGAGAAGCAAAAAGACAGAGAGGAGCAGTGTGGGCCTTGAGGAAAGCCTCATTGCAGAGTCTGCTGGTGCATTACAACATTTTATCATTTTTAGAACATAACATGAAAACTAACTGACTTGTTGGAACCATGCCAGCAGTGGAGCTGGTGGAGGAAAAAAAAAAAGCTCAGCACTAATGCAGATTAGTGACAGAATGGGCAGTGACTTTACATGATCCATTCTCATGTTCAAATTTCACACTGAGCAGGATCATTTCTGCACAGGACCTCTAAAGTTAGTGACTGTTAGTTTCTTGGTCATCTCCATGACCAAGGTTCTTCTTGCCTGGTTACTCAGTTTGGCCAGGCAACTCAAGTAAGAGTCCTGGTGGGTCCAACCTCTTCCATGTCACAATTATTGAGGCCACTCTGTTCCTGGGAACACTCAAAACTTTAGAAATAGTTTTATGCTCTTGCCCTGATCTAGACCTCACCACAATCTATTATGGAGGTCCACAGACAGATCCTTAGACTTCATGGCTTGGTTTCTGTCCTGGCATGCAGTGTGAATTGTTGCCTCATATACACAGGTGTTCCTTTCTGAACTATGTCAAGTGGATTCAGTTTGCCACAGGTGGACTCTGTCAAGTTCTAGAAACATCTTAGGGATAATTAAAACAAAGAGGATGCCCCTGACAACAATTTAGAGCCACAGCGGAGGCCCTAAATACCTCTTCAAATGAGTGATTTCAGTTTATGATTTTTAATAAATTAGCAAAAAATTCTGAGAACATGTTTTCAATTTGTCATTATGAATTATTCAGTGTAGACCGATGGGCAAAATGGCAGTTTTTACCATTTAGAATTAAATCTACATCACAATTAAGTCTGCAAATGGGGAAAGGGTCTACTTTCTGAAGTTGTTGTATATCCCAACTTAACTACTTAACTACCACAGCTAAATATTGGCGCACTAAACTCAACTACAACTAGCTACTACTAGTCAGGTACCCACACAGATGGATCTCAATACTGAGATCAGGATTATTTATCATGATTATTAATTGATTGTAGGGACAATATATTGCACTTTCACTTTACTATAAACAAAGCACAGTTTTCACTTCTATGTTGTGCTACATTACTGCTAGAGTACTAATCTTTACATCAAAATAAGATTTATTCTGCATCTCCTCAAAGCAAAATATGAATAAACTTGTACTAAAACTTGTTACCCAAAATTAAAACAACAGTGTCTCTGTTATGGAAGTTTGAGCTGATGCTGTAGGGTGGGGGGATTCAGTGAGGTAACATTAGTGTGTTATTCTTCCTAACCTTTATACATACATCATACTGCAGTTTAAATTTCTTTCAGGTGGGTAGTTGTAAGTTAGTTGTGTTGCTTTGTGTCAAGTCTCCTGCACTCTTTGCATCACTTGCCCTAAATCCAAAATACCTCCAAACAACAGATGATGATCCGTTTTGAAGGGCTAGCTGTTTACCGTCTACTCCAGACATTTGATTTCTGTCTGCTCTCTGTTGTTACTTTTCTACTCTAAACTGCAAAATGTGCATACAGAGGCGGTGGCTGGCTGTTAGTTTAGGAAGCGCTTGATTGAGTTTTCTACGAGCATAACATTTTAAAAATCAATATCACAGACGATCCTGTTCATATAATTGTGGAAAGCCAAAATTATGATCAAGATTAATATTTTATTAAATGTGCAGCCCTAGAGGAAAGGTCAATCCATGTACTATAAATATCATGGTAAATTTGGGTAGTCAAAAGTTACCATTGGATGTAGTCATTCAAGAGAAAGAATATTTCAAAAAGACAAAAAAAACAACACAAAGTGGTGATGCTGTTTCTGTAAAGGAAACAATCAACCAGAGTGAAAGCCTCTCTGCCAGCCACCATCCTCTACAGAGTCTTGAAACATCTGCCTGGCATCAGAGCACTACAACAAAACACCAACCGTTCATCAACTTTACAACACACTGTAAATCGTACCACCCTCCACAGTAACATTCATTAAATCACCAAATGCTATTGGCCGTGAACTTGTGAAAGATTAACGGAGCCCCCCTGACAAACACACACACACACACATTTGTCTTTCAGAGGGAAACACAAATATTTGTGGGTCATAAAACAGGTCGTGTTTGTTGTGGCAGGTTAATGGGACAACCACTGCTGGTTAATGTGAAGCATTTTAGACAGATGCACAGCGTGGCGTTACTCTGCTATTTGCATGTTGGCAGAGATCTGAGAGAACAAAAACATTACTTAAAAAAAAATACACCACACCATACAAATGTTTTGTTTGTTTTATATATATATATATATATATATATATATAATTTTATATTTTTTATATATATTTTCATATATATGTTTATAATATTAACAATAATTGTGACTTGCACCATTATATTAAATAGAAACAGAGTTCACTTGGTACACAGTGTTCAGTTCCATTTACATGCCTAGACCAAGACGCAGAACAGCGGTGTCAAGCGCAACACAAGTATCTTTGCTAGTTTTAGACTAGCACTGTTGTCATTTTCCTGTCCAGTGCCCATTGTTTAAATAGCCCAACTGTTTGCCCATGGACATGTTGGTCTTAAAATGAGATATAGTCAGGTGCATTGCTATCTTGAGGCAGCAGTCTGAAGTCAATGGGGCACTATGAAGATAGACACACACGCACACACGCACACTGACCGTCACAACTCTGACTGGGGAGGAGATCATAGACAGACAAAATATGTTGGGTTTCTTAGCCTGCTTGCTTTTCATGGTTGTAAATAAAACTGTTGGCCCTTATTCCATTTTCCTTAGGGAATGGAGGAAACAGGGGAAAAGGGACAGTCAATGAGAGAGAGAGAAAGAGAGATCAGCCATAATCAAGTGCCTCCCCTGCTCCATTTGCTCTGCAGAGAAGTGCTCTTTCTCAGACCCTAGTAAATCTGCCATTATGATAGCAATCCTCCAAGGTGCAAGTGTACCTGGCTTTTAAAAGAAATGGGAGATGACATTCTGGTTTGGTTTTCTTGTATGTTTCACCCAAAACACACCCGTGATTAATTAGAAGTCTAAGTACAACCCTTTTGAACTATGTGCCTGGTACTGTGGCCTTTTTCTTTCTTTTTTTTCCCCTGCAGTTAAACTAGCCAAAGTGGATTTGGACTCAACCTGAATGCACTTGCTCTAAATAAAATATAGCCCTTTTCAGTTACTGCTCAGCAGATCTGCTGAACATGAAAAAAGTATTTTATTTTTTTACAAAATTCAACATGTATTTCAATAATAAATGACTAATGAACAAATGTTTTTTTTTTTTACCTCAAGATAACTGAACAAAACTCCAAACGTTCTCTCTATTTCCATTACATTTAGTACCAAATTAGTTACTAAATTGTTCTTTCAGTGAAACTTTGGAAGACATATTAGGAAATGGTTTAGGGATTAAAAGACCCAGACAATTAAGTGTTCCAAACTTTTAAAACTGTGCATATCCACATTCCAGTTAAATCTAATCATCAACATCAACAAAAGTCAAAGAGAAATTTTGAGCTCTGAGTGGAAAAATCACTTCTGCAGATTGAGTCAAGCTGGCTTCTACATATCACGTTATTACCTTTTTGCAGCCCATATTTCTCTATTTTTACCTTTCAAATGAGGAAAATAATGCCGTAAAATACTCTCAACCAAAGAATTTGTCATTTCAATGTGTTAAGTCTTGAATAATACACATTTTTGTTACTTATCTCTACAATGTGTGTTATTAGTACACTGAGATCATTTAAGTATATCATTGTTTAGCAATTATTATGCACATGTCACAATACAAGTAGCATTACAAGTATTACAAGTAGTACATTACTTTTTTTCCTTCTTTTAAAAAGACTCTCTGAATGACACAAAAAGGTAAAACATAGTCTTTCAAGAAATGAGGAGTAATAATTCATTTAGTGAAGATGTTAGTGATAGATGTTTGTTGTATTTGATGTTTTCATCTGTGAAACAACTTGATGTAGCATAATTTAATTCAAAGTTAAGGTAGTGGAACGGTCATGGATGAAAGAAACAGTCTTGATTATCGATTTTACACAAGAAGCAACCAGCAGTTACCTGTGTGAAAGTCCTGCTTTTTTTTTATCAACCCATCCCTCTACCACAGCTTCTTCCTCCTATAACAGACTTTGCCACTCTATTCATCACCTAACTTCCTCCCTTACTCCTGCCATTATTACTTCATCAGCTAATGGCC
Source organism: Lates japonicus (assembly GCA_033238685.1). Classification (NCBI taxonomy): domain Eukaryota; kingdom Metazoa; phylum Chordata; class Actinopteri; family Centropomidae; genus Lates; species Lates japonicus. Next base: position 4,133,556 of record BRZM01000013.1, on the reverse strand, counting down.
TCCAAGCACCTAACCTGAAGAAAAGACGAGCATACTAAGAGGCTACAGAAGTGGGTCTAGGCTGTAGGCTGCTTAGACATGTAGTGCTTTGAGCTTAATGGTAACATCAAGCTGATATTTATCAGGTGTAATTTTGACCATGTTCACCATCACTGATCATCAAGTACAGCTGAGGCTGATGGGAATATCATTAATTTTGCATTTTTCAAGGGGGAGCTAAGGTAGAACATGGAATAAAAATTAACCCCTCTCTCCCAAAACCAGCTAAAGCTGAAATTCTGTCAAACAAACAAACAAACTGCAGCATATCTTAGGAAACCATGAGAAACCAGAATACATAAGATTCTGTGATGCACAGTAGGGATGAGTCATTTTGCCCATTCAAAAAGATTGTATGATAACAGCCATTTACCTTGATAATATGTTGGTGTGTATTGAAATGTCAACATAAGCATTTAATAGTTATTATTTCACAAAATGTGGTACTCCAGTTACTGATGTAATTGAATTATGGCAATGATTTGCTTACAGCTTTAGGACAACACTCTGAAAACTAAACTAAATCACCTTTTAACTGAAATGACTTGTGATCAACTTGAGATATTTTACATAATTCACTAGATAAGTAAAAATCTTGACTCCCTGGCAATGCTGGGTGAACTGTCAGGGAATCACCAAAGTAACTGGATTCATCCTCTGGGGACCATGTGTATCAAAATCAGAATTAACTTGCTTAAATTGTTTTCACGACAAATACATACTTGAAAAAAGAAACTTGTTCTGTCACATTGACTGACTGTTCTCAGAAATGGAGGTCCTAATGACTCCCAGGATATGTCTTCAAAGTCTATTCCTCCGAGCACTTCCTGGTTTTCTACCCTGTGTTCTAGAGGCCTGGTCAAATGCCCCTGATCAAAACAAGCCTTGGCATTTCACACCACTAACACAAACATCTACAGTGAAGATGGCTGTGGATTAGCTTGTATCAGGCAAGCTCCTACCAGTAGTGGGTCTTTAAACAGACCCCCTGCAGTTTGCACACAAGGCCAGCAAGAATACTGAGGTTGTTCTGACCTCGGTTTAGCTCCTCAAGCACATTAAAACACCTACAAATGATGCAAGTGTGCTTTACTTTGACCTGTGTATGTTCAGATGTCTGCATCATTAAGTGTGTTCCTCAGAAATGTTTTATGGGAGGAAAGCTGTATAATCAAAAGATTTCAGGTTTGTAAATTTGCAACACAAGAAAACCAAAGGCTTCTGAACTTCAGAGGCAATTTGTGCTGTCAACTTGGTTTTTCTGCTTAGGTCTTAATTAAATGAACAGATGGAAGGAATCAGAGATTAAAAAAGAATTAGTGCCTGTCATACTTGGTTTTATATGTTGCATATATTTTGGTTAGATGAAACTATTAACAGAGTCATTATTTGTTTATGCTGAAATATATAGTCAAAATTATGGACAAATAAATACTTGTAATTCAATGTAATTCAAATGAAACTAATTGTCATGTCAAACAATTCAAATTATCACTTTTGTCAGTGCACATTCAATGTGGTATGTTAACAACACTTTAATATAGATGTTTGTCAGTGAAAAGCTTTTGTACTTCCTACTTTCCTACTTAATCCAAGACATCAATAAAACTCTGCTCAAAAAGGTCATCATCATTGTCCCTGACCCATTCAACTTCTGACTGTTGCAAAACCACATTTATAACATACCCTTAACAGGACCCTTGACTCACTGGAATGTTGTTCATCTACTATAACTATGTGAAGTATTTCCTTGTTATGTCTACATTCCCCCTGTCACGGTTTGTTGGTATGTGTCAAGTTGCTTTTGGATGAATGCATCTGTATCTGCCTGTGGAAATGAATTTCCTCCCTGACATTTAAGCTCTTGGAAACATTTTGAAAATAGGAGGTTAATGCAAGATAGTGATGCTGCGGGGTTTCAATAAATGCTAAAATGGACTGCTGTATTCTGATTACCGTTGGACACTACTGTGCTTAGAAACATATATGTTGAACATAAAAGATTTCACTGAGGTTTCTGTCATGAAATATTTAAACTCTGTGGAGGATCTTTGCCTCTCCATCCATTCCTTCTGCCTTTTCTTCTATCTGTGAGGGAAGCTACAGAATGGAAGTGCTCTATTTGTCATATTCTCTAGGTAACTAATTATGTCTCACTCACTACCATACACACACACACACATTGCCACACACATGATGTAAGACATGTGTAATAATGAAATTTTGTTGTCATAATCCTCACACAGACTGCAAATCCATGTGAAAGGCAGCGGAGGAAACATGTTGTCAGTTATTAGATAGTACATAGAGGCTTACAATCAGAATTAAAAGAGTCCAGTAGATTTTTTTTACAATTAAAAAACATTTTTACTGTCGACTGTACTGGTGGTGGACAGCGATGCTGTTTGCATGTTGGTTTATGGCTCTCAGTGCTTATGGCTCATGATATTCTTGCTTTTCTTGAATGCATATGCAGAGAAAGCAGCTGCATTGCATCGCTGCTTGTGTACAGTTCTGGCTTGCATATTTTTTGTCATTGTCAGTGAAGGTATAGTATATATACTAGAGAGTAGATGAAGGCTGAATCAGCTCAGGTATCACAGGGTTAAGTTGAACTAAAATTACAGTTCTTCTCTATTTATGTGTAAGGAAACAGCATTTAAACATTTTTCACCAGAGATTAAAGCCATTTATATGTTTTACATATTTATGGAGACGCATCTAAGCCTCACGCCTCTGGTTGGTGGCAATTCACAGACATCTGAGTCTGCATTGCTAGGAGACATTCTAGTGTGCCACTGACTGGAGAACTGCATACTGTATAGAAACATATGCAGTGTTTTTCCCCCTTTTCATCAAGCCCATGCAGCATTAGTTATGTACTGTTAGCTATTTACAACAGTAAACAATTGGGTACACATTAAGCTAAGCTAAGTTTGTATTCTACTTGAACATCAAGCAAGGTTAACTAGCTTCCTGCCTTCTAAATATAATTTTGATTAAAGTTGAGTTAGGGGTGGGATGCCCAAGTTCCCAGGTCAAAACAAACATTTATTTAGGACTAATAAATGTAATCTTTACTTTTAATATAATGGTGATACTCCAGGAAGTTACAATATTGTCAGAGGAAATGAAAGTGATACCAAGCTTTATTATTTTCTCTTCTAATGCTCTCATTTGTCTGCTGCTGATTGTATTTTCCATATACTGTCTCTCTCTATTTACTGATACACTGTCTCCACCACTGATGTGCTTAATTGAATATTGCAGGCTCTTAGTTTCAAAGGTAACTTGTAGGGTTTTGACCTCTGGTAGTGCTATGGACAATAGGTGAGTAGTTATTTTTTCTAACGGGTGGGGGGGTGGCCCAGTGGGAGCACCCCCATGCTGTCACACCACCAATGGTGATTATAATTCCAATTTAATAGAACTGCCATTAGGCTAAATAAATATATAGTGTAGGCCTGTTATTTTACTGGATAGGGACATTTCTCAAAACACACCATCATTTTGACACAGTATTAACTAAACTTTAGCTGAGCATGGAGCAGTCAGTGCATGTCATTTCTCTGTCACATTACCTGCTCCTCGCCCACCCTGAACATCTATAGAAAAAAAACTCAGCAGCACAGATTCTACTGAATAATCTTAGAAATATTAAAGGAATATTATACTTATCACTTTCATAGGCAGCAATGCATACTTAAGGTGATACTACTCTTATCTATAGAGTATATGGGCTATGGGATTAAGTGTTTATAGTATAGAGTTATAGGAGTTAGTTATCAGAATATTATGAATCCAAGATAAAACTGACAGAAGGTCAGAGCTGAGAGAAAAAGGCACTATTACAAATCCATCTGCTACATTAGCACCACAGAGAGCGAAGGACTGTGCACAGCACAGCCAGGCTACTTATGTTTCAGAGCCAAGGTCTGGGCCATAGATTCTAACTTACACAAACCTCAGTCAGATAAAAGATCATTCACTCAGGGAAACTAGAATTACATATTCAACTAACCAACTCCTCTGCTCCCACACTCTCTCTGATATTACAGAGAGTAGTAGGAAAGAGGGAGGATGGCAGGTCAACAAGAGGGATGCATTTTGGTCATTTTTCTAACAAGGGGTAAGGCCCCTTTGTCTACTATTCCACTGATCTACAGGTGGAGGTAATATGCCAAGAAAGGCATTACTGCACCAGAAGAGAAGAAAACTCTAAGTTCATAATTATAGGTGTTTTAAAACATATGCTTTTCATTATGTGATAAAGCAAATAATTAATTCCCAATTATGGGATGTGCAGTAAAGTAGACTGACATCATATGAAATATTGTAAATGTGCGAATGAGGCAGTGAATAGTGAACTGATTAACTTGGAAGGAAAGACTGCCCAAAAGTCTGCATAATTTTCAGCGTACAGGGAGGAAAGCATATGGTAGAGTGTCTGCAGAAAAGAATAGAAAGAACCATTAGATTCAATGTTGGAATGACCTGTTAATTTGGACGTTTCTTCCGTGTAGAGCCAAGCTGAGCGTACTTGTTCCTTCTGCTGATTATGTGAGACTGCCAACACGAGCAAACCTGAAGCATGTTCTTATTTTATTTTAGTCTGATAAGTAGACTGGAGACATGAAGTGTATCCTTGTGGAAAGCAGATAGTTATGCTGACAGTAAGCTCTGTAAAGCGTGTTCTCTTGCACTCTCTTCTCTCTTACACATATTTCTGGATGATGGTAAGCTTTTTAAAGCTGGGAGAACAACTTCTAAAAACACTAGTATCTTAGGGTCGTACCCATGAAGTTGTCTGCCAGTATATGTGAGCCAGTGCTGCACTTTCAAATGAACATGATTTTAAAACTTTCCAGAAACTCCAATTTGATTTTATTAAAGCAAGTGGAAAGGTCTACCAGGAGAGTGAGAAAACGCCACCTGTCTTGCAAGTCAAATTGTCTAAAACAAGGGTGGAATAAGACAGAGCTATAATGTCTCTTCAATCAAGAAATTGTCACACAAATATGAGTAACAGCATTGGAAATGAAAACATGTCACCCCTGGGACATATTTTTTCCATTTGTTTTGTCAAAGGAGATGTCATTACCTAGTATAAAATGGCATAATTTGGGGATTGACTGTCTAAGGTGTGAAATGTATGCAAGGCTCAGTCAATTTAGCTGCCTAGCCCTGGTTCTAAAAGTTACTCTTACTAAGTGGTTGTCAAAGTTGTCAAAATGGAATACCTTGGCAGAGTTCCAGGAGGTCATCAGCAAAGCACAAATTAGCTAACAACAAACAACAAAATTATTTCGATTGATAGTTTTAGTACTGTGCTATGTGTCTTTTGGCACCCATACTACATGGCTGTAAGGATAACTAAACAGCTGCCTTTTTTTTTTTTTTTTTTTTTGTTCTAGGTGTTTTTGGGTGAAAACGTATCATTTGAGGCAGGTACAAAAATCAGTATTAGGATTACATATTATCCTATTAACAGTTAACACAGAACTAATGGTATGCACCACGTGTAATGTGCTATCAATCAAATGAAAAAATAAGAAAAAGAAGACCCTCACAGACCAAAAGAAGGGCAAAAGACGGGATGTGCTTGAGCATTAAACAACTGCATCTTGCCCCTATTCATCTTAGAAAAATACACAAATATATAAAAAGGTATTTGCCACGGGCCTATGGTACTGCAGGCAGATTATATCATAGTAGGGCCTATGGTACTGCAGGCAGATTATATCATAGTAGATGGCAACAGAAAATAGCTGTTAGAAGCAATGATCAAGGATTCCTCCTCCTGCAAGGTATTATGTGGTGTGCAGTAGACTGACATATCAAATATTGTTGCATTTGTGTGGTGGTCAGGGTGGTGGATGAAAGTATAGCACATCTGACCAAAGTTTGCCACCAGTCACAGAACTGTAATTAGTGTTTGCCTCGTTTATTAACTGTATTTAGTTGTTTGTTTTTTAACCCTAACCATAGTTCATTTTCCATAACCACAATCTCCCTAACCATAACTTTACCATAGCTGTCATGTGCAAATATTGTAGAAAGCAATAAAATCGAGGCATTACAGTAGATGTCAGAAAACCAATATTAGAGAAAGAGAAGTCTAACTTTGCTGACAAGGTGACTGTTACAGGGCAAAAAAAGGGTTTGGCTGTTTTTTGTCATTGCCACTGGTTGATATGAACTACATCATGCAGACATGGGACAGTACTTGGGCCATGACTGATGTTGTTTCACAAGACAAGAGCACAGAATGAATCATTGTTTAGTCTGATCAGAGATGACCTATTAGATCTTATATGGATCTCTTTGAGTATCAATAGTATGAAAATGTTTGGAAATATCTCACTATAGACTATAGGACTCTACATATCTAAACAAGGTTAAAGTGATTTCATGGAACAATGTGTAAAACATTCCAGTCACATTTAGTTGAAAGCATAGAACCAGCTGGAAGCCATAGGTACATCTACTTAAGAATGTGTGTGTGTAGCATGTGCAATTCTACCGATGTCAGCTGAGAATGGAGTGATTAGCACAACAAAGATTTCTCACTCTACTCATGTCATCACTCACACTCACTCACTCACACACACACACACACACACACACACACACACACACACACACAAAAGTAACCTCTATTTTCTCATTGAGAGTGTGGCCCAGTATGATCTCTACCTGACATGTGAGGAGGTTAGAAGAGGGGAGGCTGAAAAGCTTTGACGTGTTCTGTATCTGTGCTGCATTTCCACATGCATCTACATTCATTGAATTCTACTGTAATGTTGCTGCAGTGGAGTTGTAATGTGACTGCTGATCTTCATGGGATTCTGATGTTGATTTATGGAGGACTGATGTGGATTTTTAGATTGAAACTGCTGTTTGTGATCAGTAGAGCATTTTGTTCTCTGAAATGTGAATTGTGCAACCAATCTTACCAAATAATCCTATTATAATATCCCAGTTTAATTAATGGACAACATAGAGACCAGCTTATTGGTTTATTTGTATCACATACAGTGACTTTATGTGATGTTCATCTGCATATCAGATAAACGCTCACAGATTTACATTCATAAAATGCAAGTTGCATGTACTGTAAGTTACATTATAGGACTGAGGTTATTGTAACGTACGTGTCCATGTGGTGCAGATGTCAGTTGGAAAAATACAACCCTATGCAGTGGCTTTCTCACATTGATGAGAAAATGTCAGCAGTTGCAGTGTGAGTCAATCTCCCAGTATGTGATTTTCAGAGAACTTTGTAGCTGAGAAGTCAATTTATTCTAATTTTATCTAAATAGCCCAGTGATACAAATTTTCCTCAAGGGGCTTTACAATCTGTAAAACCACTAATGCAGTTTTTCTATGGTTTTATCAGCACCTCTCTCTGTGTCTTTATGTTGTTATTGTTGTGGTTATTGTGATCCTCACACATTACAGATTTGGCTACCGTAATGCTGCAATTTCCCTTTGGGATTAGTAAAATTATGATATTCTTGTCTATCACTTTTATAGTTTCCATTCCCTGAGGGACTCAAGATCTTGAGTTGATCAAATGCTAAACTGTTCTTGTGAGTTGCTTTCAGTCATTGTGCACCTATAATTGAACTTTACATGGAGTACCAAGTGATTTGCAGATTATATTAGTTTATCTATATTATTTATTTATTTATTTATTTATTTCAACATACACCAGAGAAAAAAAAACCTTGTTCTTTTAGCAGTTGAGTTGGCCAGTCAGAGCTGTATTTGTTGAAACCAGTGGGAAACACAGACAAACTATGGACTGATAATTCTCTGTGGTGGCTACAGCTCAGCTGGTCCCAGAAATGACAAATGTTAAAGGCTTTTGCTTTTAGTTTAATTAAAGTCATAAACTACAGCTCTGTGTCCAAGTGAGTTCATTTTGTACAATGCTAAAGTCACAGTATGATTGTTTTGATCATTTGACACTTTAATGGATTGCAGACCGCCAACGTATATGAATCACCAATACACAGAAATATTCAATATCAGACAGAATAATTTTTCAGATAATGATTTTAAGTCCTCTTTGGCCTTCTCTTTTCCTCTCTCCTTAGGTTTTTTTTATTTACAGTATGTTCCTCTCTCATTCGTTCTCCCGTTGTTTTAGTTTTTTCTTACCCCATCTTCCTTCCCCATCTTTGAGTGTTTCAGTGGCCCATCCATTGTACAATCTTCCTGTTTGCTCTTACATGTTACATGCCTGGCTAAAAAAAAAAAAAAAAAAGGAAAAAAAGGCAAGAGAGGACACACAAGGATAAGTTGTCATGGCAACAAAATGAAATGAGAAATGAGTGAGGATGTCAAAGAAGAGGAATTAACAAAGAGAAGACGGTTACACAAGGGGACAACGTGTTGGCAGGGAGAACGACAGGAAAGACAGAAAGAGCTTTATTGAAAAACTGAAGACAAAGTGGACTGAAAACAGAGGCTGAGGTGTGGAGAAGTGAAACAATATAAATCTGAGCAATATAGAATAATGAGAGGAAAAAAGAGCCAAATATCATGGGAAGACAGGAAAAATAAGTTCAAGGATAAGACTGACAATTGAATCGGATTGATCTCACTATCAAGTATTGAGTATCCAAAGCGTGGAGAGCTTCATTGTCAAACAAACACATCAGTGAGTCAAACCACTGCAATGAGTGACATGTTCCTTCATTACCACATTTTAGAAAATTATTAAGCCTTCTAAAAATTAGTTTGAAAAATGTATGTTTATTGCAACAGACTTGTGGCTGCAAAAAAAAAAAAAAAAAAGAAAGAAAAAAAAGTGAGGCTTCAGCAGTCTGAGTAAGGAAAATGGAGTAAGAGAAATTATAGGTTTGTAACTTCAAATGTCTTTTTGGTGCAAAATTCCCCCTTTGTGTGTCCAATTCTGTTTTCTTGCTGAGCTGAGTCACATGTAAGTCTGCTGCTTGGACAAACTGGGGGCAGTAAACATTCACAGGACTTACAGAACCAAAATATCCACTTGATTTTGCCAACTGAGACTGTTGAAGCCTCATATTATCTTCTGCAGAATGAATTTATGAGCCAGGACTGTGCATTTCTTTCACTGGCAACATCAAAGGTATCTTAAGTATGGAGAGTAGAAATGATGAGGCAACCAATTTTCTGTTAATTGAATGCATACTGCATATAAGAAATAAGTCCTACAATCCTACTTGGAGGCCCCTGTACACTGTCTGATAATTGCAATCCTGCACATTACAAAGTGTGAGATAGGTCTAATAAATCAACAGCCTGGGTCAAATGCTAACCTGTAACAGTTTTTGTTCACATTAAATCACATTATGTTATGAAGACCTGGTAAATTGTAGCAGTGTGCAGAGACATGTCATCTATCTGCATGTAATGCAACAAAAACAAGCTTTGGCCATAACACAAGCACATTTAATCTTTTTAAAAATGGGGCTTACAGTGCTTACAAGTTGACCACTGTATTCTGTGTCATTTGGCTTCTTTGGAGATGTGGGTTTTAGCAATAGTTCTTGGAAGTTCTATTATCAACTGCCAGGAGGTGGCTGCTGTGGACTTTGGGCGTATAAAGCCATCAGTGGTTAGGCTTAAGCAACAAGAACACTTTGGTTAAGGTCAGGGTAAGATGGTGGTTTAGGTTCAGTGTAAATAAAGAGTGCCTAAAGTCACTGTGAACATTTTCTGTATTAAGCCAGACCAGGATCTTTCTCTAAGCCTAACCAGAACCAGAACCAGAAAACTGTTTCATAATGCTGGAGTTACTACAGGTAGATACCGTGCTGGAAGATTGGATATCTTGGTGGAAAAACGTAAACTGGTCATCTGACAAAAGTTGCATCTTATTAGGTCCCTTTAAAAAAGGGACAGAGGACAGGGGTAATAATAAAGAAGGAGAAATACAAAATAAGGAGGGAGATCAGAAATGAAATGGGTGAAAGTAATCATAAAGGAGAGGACAAACAAAAAAGAGGACATGACCAGTGACCAGAAATGAAGCAAGATGAAAAGGAAACAGGTAAAGAAATGAGGAAATGATGAGATGGGAGGAGAGGAGAGGTGGACAGAAAAAAAAGAGAGAATTGTGGGAAAGGAGAATAGAAGGAACGGAGGTGCAGAGCAGACGCGAGAGGAGTGATAGGGAGATGCCGTTAATTCGGAGTTCAGAGAGATTTTTTAGTTTGACACACTCAGCAGGAGGCCTTTGACTGCTGCTGCCTTTGAACTACAACACACACGCACACACACACACACGCATTCACGGTCGGCCAAGGATAATGTTCGCTTGGAGGTAAAACAACACAAAGATAAAGACAGAGAGAATAGCACAAATGGAAAGATCCTCATTTGTGTATTAATTCTATTGGTTGATCTTGTCTGTAAATGTCACATACCAACAAATGACCCACTGGTTTCCACATACTAAGACATCATTGTTTTAATACGATTGTCTTACATGGAACAAAGCTCCTGATAGTAATACAGTGTGTAGAGATGCTGAATACTTGCTGATGATGATACTGATATGATTCCACAATCTCATTTCTAAGTTGGAAATCTACAAATGCATCTTTTTTCTTTTCTTTTTTTCTTTTTTTTGAAAATACAAAAATTCACATAATTCTAATACATCAAATACAGCACATCTTACAAGAGCAAAAAATATAATGTGATTTTTGGCATCTTTCTGCCATGATTGTGATGGCAGTGGCTGTACAATCTGCTCTGCTCAACCTTTCATCAATGTAGTAGGAATGTACCTGAATCCAAATACATTATTACGCAATACACAAATAATGCAATGGAAACAAAAACTCATTCTACCAAAATTTCCCCATTAATATTCACAAAAGAAGTCAACTTTATGATTAACATGTCAGCGGACCTAATGCCTCATGTACAACGGCAGACGAAGGCACATGATTACTGGGGAGTTGTTAACGATTCACATAACTTCACTCGTGGTGCCAAATATGCGTTCTTCTCAAACATAACGATAAACTACCAAAAACACTGTAGAAACAACCATGGTCTTTTCTGGCCATAAACCACTGTTAGATTAACTAAGCTTTACATCTGTTAGTGCAGTCAAATTAGGCTCTATCCCACAGTTTTTGCTGCAAATTCCAGAATGGCTCATGTCAGCATTACTCAAATCTATTAATACTGAGTAACCATCAACCCACCGCCCACTTGTGCTACGTGGAAGTCACAATAAACATGTCTTCTGTGTTGAACCTGATAGACTAAACACCGCAGCAGCTCCTTTCATGGAGCAGAGGTATTAATTAAATTTCAGAGTATAAAAATATGACTTCTAATAGGGGCAGCATCAAATGATAATCTGTCAAATGAAAGACTACAAAATAAGTAGCTAGTTCTGATCCACTACTTATTCTATACTTATTTTACATGTGTTGTTTTAACTGTCCAGTTTATCAGCTTGTTGCTGGTTTATTAAAATTAGCTTGAAGGTAACTTCATAGCGCTTAACTTGTGTCCTAACTAACTAATTAAGTTATTAATCCATGACATGTACATTTTGCAGCAGCAACGTTAAGCAACGATTTTATCTTAAAATACAAACTTAAAAATCATTGTGATGGTTCACTGACTTAAGAATAGGAGAGAATGGTACCTCTGTCATTCCCACTCTGTGCCCTGAACACCTGTTCTTGTTCTATATAACTCTGGTGAGCAGGTACGATCTCCCTCTAACTGAGTGACAGTCAGCGGCTTAAACTGCTGCAAATGCTGAATTGTAGATCCATTAAAAAGACTTATAAGTCATCAAAAACCAGCGATCATCTCCAATATCCAGCAAGGAGACTTATAAATAAATATAAATATCAAGAATTATAAACAGAGTTTTGTGTGTTAGTCGCTCAGAGCCCAACAGGATTAATTACCACTGGTGGCTGGTGGTGTTACGTAGTGCTGCTTTAAGTGCTGATGAAGTTGTGAAACTTTATAGTTATATAATCATATAAATCTGCATGCAAACTGCAGCAGTTCATCAGGTACAGGCACAGTTGAAGTGGTGTGAGTGTCTCTGTCCAAAAAGATTTACATTCTCTTAATGTATTTCTAATTATTCAAAACAGAAAATCTGAACCTGATGTAGCCTAATGTAAAATGACTGGCGTATCTGTTTAATATATGGAATAACACTACACAGATTATTCGAAATTGATTTTTGAGACATATAGACCCATCTTTCCATCAAAATGTGATGTATGTGGGGCTCAGATACCTAACCTGTCTTCTACCTACAGCCCAAAAATATTTTTAAAAAACGCCTTGTATATGTGTCTGTATGTATTTGTTGTCTAAATTGAGACCATGTGTGTGTGTGTGTGTGTGTGTGTGTGTGTGCATGCTGTGGGAAGCGAGAACTGGGCAGATCGAATGATCACACCAGAGAATGAGCTGATGTGAACTGATGATGTGATGAAAACTGTGGTAGGATGAGGGAGGATGATTGAAGGAAGGAGATACGTTTTGAAATGTATTCGCACCTTTGTAATGAAAGAGCATTGATCTTTGTTCATCAATATTCTACAGATCAGCAGAGTGCTGGGTGAAGCACAGGTAACACAGTGGGGTACACAAACACATTTGTATAACTACACTTCAAAGGGCCCTCCATTGACTGCATGCCTTCCTTAACCCAGTTGGAGTTGGATTAGGGAGAATACATTATCAGTCGCTGAGGTTTTAGACATAACCAATCAAAATCACCTCATTCCCTTCCCTTTAAAAGCACTGCACTCTCTGCCATGGTGCTCTGATAATTTGGCAGCAGTATGGAAGCGTAAGCCTCTCCCCTGAGGAAACTGATGTCCCCCGTCCACAGAACAAGCAAATATACAGCACCTTCCATTAAATTAGCTCAGGAGGAGATAACACATTTGGTTAATTTGTTCTACCCTGGTCCTAGGAGTACAGTTGCACAGTACAGGAAATGGCTAAATGATACTGGATGGTTCAATGATATTAGATGAAGAGCCAAATTAGAGTTGAAAGCAAACTGCAGGGACAGTTTGGCTCAAGGAGGGGTGCCTTCCAGCAGCCACTCCCTGACATCTGTATAGGATAGAGCCTGTCTCCACAATCCTTACTTAGAGTGTCATAACATGGCTATATGTATAAATAAGAATTGAAAATGTTATAGCTTATTTTTGACATTCAAATCAGGGACATTTTCCAAGAAATCTGCCAAAAAAGTTTCCACTCTAACTGGCTCGTCAGTACTTCAGCACTTCAGAATGATGTGCATACAAAGGAAACAAACAGAACCTCTTTGAGCTGCATGAAGAGGAACAGCTGAGTTTGAGAGTTTCATCATCCTCATCACAGAATAATTTGCTAAACGAGGATTTTTTTGTCTACAGTCCAGCCCATCAGTATTTGGATAGTCATGCTTTTGTTTTCCTTTTTGTCTTTCAAGCTCTGTGTGTGAGATACGTAAAAACATAGTGCCTACAGTCCCACCCAGTGTGACAGCAGTTCATGAAACAGTCATGAAATTTAATGTATCAATTTCTGTACGTCACAGTAAAATATAGACTTGTAGTGACTATAGCAATATTACATTTATTTATGATTATGTTTAGGCATTCACAGCACCTGGTTAAAGCTGGCCTATTACACTTACTTATTTTCTGTGATATATTTTATGTCAGAATGTTGGATGGTCATATTAAAGGTGGCTAAAGTTTCAAATAATGAGGTAAATGTAATAAAGTACTACCTGACACAAAAGTTTAGGCATCACATTGCTGCAAATGCGGCACATCCAGCGTTTTTTTCTACTTTCACAACGAGCCGACCTCAGCTCGTCGTGGATTTCTTAACACAGACATCTGCTCTAAGCCCAGCTCGTTCTCCTACAACAATCTACTTGAGTAGTACAGAGTAGTTCAGGCTCAGCAGGAGGAGACAGAGAAAGTCAAGGTTTGTTTAAGATAACCTGCTCGCCGACAGTCCCACCCCTAATTCTAATCCTGGTTACAACCTGGTTTGTGCTAATGTTGTGGATTCACTTGACGCTTGCTTGCTTACTTCCGTTTCTGGTTGAGTTTTAAGAAGCAGCTTTGTCTGAAAATAGGCAAGCAAGTGATTAGTGGTAGGAGAAGAGTGATATGAAGCTGCCTCATAAAACAGCCAGCCCCCTCTGTTGACCGAAACAAGTGCAACACGAAACGTCTGCCCTTGTGTCTTGGCCATATTTTACCACCCTATCAACGGAGGCTCTCAATAAGAAAGTACAGTAATTTGCTTGATACTAGAGACAAAATTATACTTCCTGCATTGGCATGTCCATAAAGCGGTGTGGCAGCATTTTGTCATCTTTCAGTGTCTGTGAGGACTGACTGTCCATATGCAGCCCAAAATATTTGGCTGTGTGGACTGCATGGAACGTGTGAACAAACAAGTCCTGTGTATGCAGACACTCAATGTAGTTTTAACAGAACTGCACTTCTTGTAATAGATCTTGGATGGTATCTAAAAGCAAAAGCATACACAAAAGAAATATAAAAATGATACATAAATATATTGATAGGGTCATAGAGGGGCTGGGGTCAATTCCAGCTCCAGCTGAGTACACCCTGGATAAGTTGCCAGTCTATCACAGGGCTGACATATGGAGACAAACCATTTACACTCACATTCACACCTACAGGCAATCTAAAGTCACCAATTAACTCATATGTCTTTGCACTGTGGGAGGAAGCTGGATCCTGCATCCATGCAGGCGCAGGGGGAACATGCAAACTCCACAGGCGAACCAGGGTCCCTTCTTGCTGTGAGGCGACAGACTTAACCACTGCACCCCTGTGCCACCTTCATATAAAATATATTAATACATATTTGAAAATTTAATACTCTTCACCGTCATGTAAATGAGAAACCTTTCCATAATCAGGGTAGGGGATCAGAGAAACCTCACTTTCCCTAGTAGAGTTTTCCTGGAGAACACGCTTTTTTTTTTTTTGGTCATGTTTATGCTGTGTTCCCAGGTGCACATGTGAGAAAAACTGCAGGCAGGGAAAGGAGTAGAGAGGAGTGTCTGGATGAAAGAGAGATCAGTGCATAGAAGTCAGGAAGCAACATCTTCTATCACTATACAGTGATCCATGTGTCCAAAATAAGTCTGGAGGTGCTGCATGTGTACTTGGAGTTCCAGTAACACAGTTACTATAGTGCATGCAAATGTGTTCTCTGATTACTATCATAACCTGGGTACTAAAATCCATGTAAACACAATGACTGTTACATTAGTGTATGTTGTATTATCAGAGAACAAAGGATTAGCAGCATGATCTTTCATCTGGTACACGTAGAACAACAAGATGATCTCATTCTGATCATATCTTAACACTTACTGCAGAGCAGTCATATCAGTCAGCGGCGTATGACATTATGATGCGACTGACACTGAGAGCAGCACCATTCCCAGTAACACAATGTCATAAAATACATTTTCAGAGAGGAAAAAATGTCTGTGGTGTGGCAGTTATTTGATCTATGAGAACTGCTAGTGTAGCTGAGACAGGATGATATGTTAGGTTGTGTTAATACTGAAACTGAGGCAAAGCAGCCACCTTAAATCAGTGTAAAATGACAACAAAGGTGAACTGATCCTGCCCATATAATTATTCATTTACAGTGTTATGTTTAAAGATACAAAGTATAAATACCTACAGAAACATTAAAATCATTTTAACCTTAGATATATAAATCTAATAACTTATTTGAAAATGAACATCTTGAATATATTTGTTTGCAGAAATGTAATCGCTCTGGGATTGGTGCTTAAACTTAATAGCTTAAAATTATTCTGATGACATACAGTAGGATTTTGCCTTTGGGAAAAATGAGACAAACCTGTTGAACATTAGTGCAGTCTTTTGTAGCTGCGTGTACGGTATTTAGCTCCACTGTCTTTTTTGATGCTACCACTGGGAGTTGCCACTGGGTCCTAGCCCCCCCGGGACCCTGCATTGGATTAGTAGGTATAGAGAATGACTGAATGGATATCAAGGCACAACTAAGGTCTGAGGTTTGGTGACAATGGGTTCACACCTCTGCTTCAGGTGTTTTCATCTGGGCTTCACCGAACTATGGCCTGCTGCATGCACTGTAGCATTTCACAGTGTGTGTGTGATGCAGTTGGAATCAGCACCTCCAAGTCTGAAATGTATGGCTCTCTGAGAAAAGTTAGGTTGCTCAGTGAGGGAGTTCTAGTATGACAGAAAAAGAAAAAGCGCCCTCAATTTGCTGCCAGATCTTAATGCTCAAGGGCAACACACCACACATGTTGCTGGGGGTAATTGTTGTGCGTCATACAGACGGAAGATGCAGTCAATGTACAGTATCTAAGAAGTGCAGCACTGGGGAATGAATGTGAGTGGTGATTTTCTGGAGCAGCGATGTGTGTTGACGCAGGAAAAATAGGACAGTGGCATATCCTGATGGGCTGATATGCACCAGCCGGCAATGATGCACATCAAGATCCTGCCACTGTGTGAGCTTACATAGAAAACAAAGAGTGTAAATGTTGTGATGTTCCCAGTGTGGTTTGCCCTCAACCTTAATCCATGCTCACAAGCTTTGGGGAACCTTAAGCCTGAATCTGTAAAACATATGTTTGAAAGATGTTCTAAAATCCTCCCTAACACCCATGAAGTAGCACCGAACTGATACTGATTGTATATATTACATGTGCTCCAACTGTTGTACATGACACATCACCAGACACTCACCAGTTAATGTTGTACATGGCACCAGAAAGTTAGCAGAATAGGTTGCATAAAAACCTAATTAGCAAAGGTTTAAAATCTCTCCAAAATCATTCCTATTTAGCATGAGAAAAAGCACTTGATAGCACCATGATGTGGTTCCTTCATGCTAATCACCTGTGATGGTATGAGGCAGCGTATTTTAGTCAGAGTGTAGAAGGGTGCTGCGAGCTGAGGACTGGTGACAGTGTTAATCAGTCAACCGGTAGACATGACAGCCTTAATCAAGGCAATGAGCGGGTGGCAGGAGTGCTCGCTGGTTGACAATCAACACCGAGTCCATTTGTACATCTCAGTTGCTGACTGCGATGCATATAAATAACTTGCATGGCCCATTAGACTCATCACACATCACACGTTGACGGGAACACACTAGGTAACACGCATGCACACACAAACGCTCAGAGAGCAGCTCACTCCGAAGGCTCTTGGAGTTGTCAGAGTGAATTACCTGCATGTCAGAATGGAACAGATAAATTGTCGGGAGAGCAGAACAAATTGACTCAGTCAAGGCTGCAGATCTATTGTTGTGTGTAGTGCAGAGGGGGCACACATAAACTCACTCTTACAATAACAAATGCACACACACATACTCTCTCTCTCTCCCTCTCTGTGTTTTCTACTCAGAATCCAACATGTCCAGCTCCAGCCAGGATGAATTCAAAACCATTTAAACCACAGAGTAAACATGAGTTCAATAGTTAAAAATACAGAGCTATAAAAAAAAAGAATTTTGTACAATTAGGGAGATGCTTAGAATTTTATCTCCACCATTTAAAAAAAAAAAAAAACACACACACACACACACACAAACACAAGCACACACACACAGAGCAACTCTGATGCCACCTGACAAAAATAAACTGTGTTGTGAGTTACTATTAAAGTTTATGACTCTTCATAGCAAAAATTTTAAAACCGACTAGAGCTCTGTGCATTTATGAAGAAGTCAACAAGTCAGCAATACTGTCAAGTATACACAGTGTGTATGAAAATGGACTAAAGGTGTAAAAGGAACACTTGTGTGACCCTCTGAACTCCTTTTTGAAACACACTTCATTTGACTGAGAAATAGTGTCAAATTTCCTTCGGTTGTTGCCTCTGAAAGGCATTCATGAACTGAAAAAGTCTTTTTGGGTGAGAGGTGAGACGTCTTCAAACCTATAAAAAGTCCAATTGCCTTCAAATCTAGCACTTAAGACTATGATGACTTTAAATACTGAGAACCTACAAAGACATACTTCAATTGTTGCATGTGAAACTATGTCACAGTTGTAGTTGGAAAAAACATGGGTGAAGTTTGATGAATCCATTTGATATTTGGCCTTTTGTGAAATAGGATGTTTTCCCACCACAGAAAGACATTAACATTGAGTGCCATACATTTTCCATGTATAACCTGGTAGTTGTTTGTATTAATGTACAGTATATAGTGTTATGAAGGACATCTGAGACACAACAGGGGCATCAGGAATCAAGAGGTGTGTGTTGAGGACAGAAATTAAAATTACGTCTATCTTTTCCAGGAAAAAGAAAGTCCATCACCACCAGCTATGCAGCACATTCAAATCACACTTTTGAACCCACAATTACACTCAGAAATGCTCCATATTTCTCTTAATGTGAATTTGGAAAAGCTTGAAATAAGTACAAGCTACAGTTTATCAGCTATCACCACCTTTCTTCTCTTTTTTTCTCCCTCATTCTTTTCCTCCCTCTCATCTTTCCTTTTACCCCAGGCACAAAATATTGTGTCCAATGAAGCAGAAATACCACCAAAACAGTCTTCAAAAGGAGAATAAATTGTCCTCCTGGTCCAGTTCTCCCCCCATGATGTTCCTTTGTTTGCCTCATCCCCTGGCATGGACGACCAGACATTTTGAGACCCACTTTTCCGATTTAATTTGACCAACCCCTGAATCACCATGTTTAATTTCCACATTATCTGACTTAACTGCCACCATAACTGCCTGGCTGATTTTAATGTGCTATTGTCTTATTTAGAATCTTTAAAAAGCTTCATTTTTTGGCTATAACTTGGCAAATAAACTAAGCTGCACAGTGCAAATTAATGTAAAAGATATGAAAGGGAAGCGAGTGGATTTACTCGCTGCATGTTGCTTGTTGAGTTACCTGCAATTACCTTTATAATTACATCTAGAGTGGCTCCATCTATGAATTGTAATGGATATTACACACTTTTTAATGCTTAAATTTTGACCATCAGTTAACCAGTGACCACAAATATGTGCCAACATAAAGACACAAACACACACACACAAACCATAAAATATATTGAATTAATGCATTCTAATCATAACCATGGTTGCAACAAAATGACTCCAATTTTTTACTCTGGCATCAGTAATTAACCAAAGTTCACATTAAAGTGAAACTAATCTCTAAAATGGGTGGATGTAATGTATCACAACACTATTATTAATTATAAATCACTGATCATTTCCCTTTGGTTTTCCAAACTTACTGTTTGGGTCAGTCTCACTGTTCTTATCAGCCTAATTTCTAGCAGTTCTCAGCAAATCTACTCAAATCTACTACATATGTTTTTATACTGTAAGCTCCCAGCACTAAGCAACAGATAAAATTTACAGCAGACAAAATTAGTGAGCAGCTGGTGAACAGTGTGGAACATTTACCTGTGCAAGAGTCACGTCTTCTGCACTGGAGGTGACAGAGAGATGCTAATGTTTCAGATAAGTCTAGTGTTGTTTCCCTTGGTTGGAGAGACAGTTTCCCAATTAGAGCTTAGGAATGGGGACATTATCTTCCTATATAATTATCTATAGCTATCTAACTACTTAAATGAAAAATAACAATAGAAAGAATGACCACAAAAATGGTAACTAGTGTGAATGAGATCCCTGCAGCATCCCTGTCACTTGCCACTAATGGCTAAACAAAACCAAATACCCTGAATTCAGAAGTCACCCAGAAGGGCTAGCTTTTGTGAGTATGAAAATGATGTGAATGCTATGGTTTTCACAGTCACCAGTGCTCAGCCTAACTGAACACCTCAGGAAGTATTTGGAGCAAAATATTAGTGCTCATTTTTGTATGCTCAGATATTTTTATTTCATGTCAAGATAAATGGTGCTTACAATTATTAATAACAATAACAATATTGGTATTTCACCAAAATGAGAAAATTCAAGCTATTATATATAAATTTACAATGGGGATGAATGAATGGGATGACAGCAACACAGATTGTACCAGTTGTTTAATTTTAATTCAAATACAATTTACCGAATGTCACCAGGCAAATATGTAAGATGCTAAATTCACTTAAATATTAAGTCCACTGGTCACGTCACAGTTTTACTACAAAGGAGCTAACTAAGTTCTTCGAAAGGTTATAAATATAAGAACTCTTTTCGTCAGTGCACAGTGTGCAAAAAGAAGTTATTACTAGTTCATTCAAGGAATTAACATCCACTATAATTTCCTTATGCCTTTCCTAATTTCATTAAGCACTGTTCTGCAAAGTCTTGTGGTTTTAAATATTAATAATATTTGCATTGTATTACATTTGAACTTCTTTCAAGTAAACATCCTGTCTATTTTTAAGAAATTACGAGACCGTCAAAATTTATACAGAAAAAGGCTTCATCGAGATAATGTGATGATCACTTTGTGATAGAGATTAAATGGAAATATTCTGAGGAGGTGAGATTTCTTTTTACATACATCAGCAGAATTCAGCCTGGTATACTGTGGGTTCAGATATAATGAATTAATTGTAGAAATAGTTCCACATTTTGGGAAATACACTTTGAACTTTGAACTTTATGCTCCAACTAACACACTAACTAACTAACATTAGACTGGTATTAATCTTCTCTAATCTAACTCTCAATATTTCCCAAAAACTTTTGCTTTGAACTCTATTAGTTTAGAGAATATATTAGAGAAAATATTAGTTGTATCAATAGTGTTGGGTTACCAACAGGATAAAATGTGCTTTCAGTGTTGGAAGAATTTAATCCAGACATACAGACCATCCAGAGTTCATGGAGCTCATGAGTTTGTGTCACATTAAGAAAACTTTGCCCATCTCCGGACTTTTCCCCACAAGCGGTGACTAATTCACTCAGCTAATTCAATGAGCCTCCCCTCCATGTTAGATGATGAATGTTGGCTAAGTTGTCCCAGTGCTCTACTGTATAACCAGCCTCTCTGCCTCTCCAGACACTTCTCTATAAATGCCGACCCACTGGGCTAATTTAATAAAAGCCTTTTCTATGTTACCATCGAGACACACCAGGTAATTACACCCACAGACCGGCCCGCACGCACATGTTATTATGGGATACAGAATTGATCTGAGCGTGCCCAGGGGTTGTCAGGGGAGACGGATGGCCACCACCAAGTGTCTTGTCTCTTGTGGCTATGGAAACGGAAGGCAAACGAGCGCATTAACGAGGCATCCGCTAACAACACCCTCCACACACACACAAACACACTACTGAAAGGACAGTTTGGCTAATTTAGTCTTTAATCGAATAGCGAGATTAACAGGAGACAAGACTCCTCCCTGTCTCTAACACCTGTTCAAACAGCATCCGCTTCATTTCAATCCACGAGTCAACACACTCAGTCAATTGCTTGGCCTTTTAGGTGAAGAGAAAGAGTGAAGTAATAGAAAAGAGCAATAGAGAAGGAGAGGGAGAGGAAGAAAACACGCTGCAACCTTTTAAAGCCCTCATTTAAAACCCTGGTGTGTTTTTAAGTTGTTTCATTATTAAGACAAGGTGGGGAGAGCCAGAGAGGATATATGTGTGTTATTTCATTATTAGTAGGGGAGGAGGGAGCAGAGTCAAGAGCAGGAATTGTCCAAAGACTTTTAATTGGATTGCTAAAGCACTTTCTTAATTGAGTTCTGTATTCGTGCTAATATAAAAGTGTACATCTTTATGTTGTGTTGTGCTAATACACACAGAGGCACGCACGCAAATGGACTCACACTTAAATTGAACCCAGGGGGTCAGAGGTAGCAAGAGGAGATGAGATTTGATGAGTCGAATGCCGGACGCTTCAGCAAAAATTCAATTTAGACGCCTTTAGATTGACTGGTTAATTTCTAACAGCTTACCTATAATAGCTTTCCGTACTGTCGCCTTAATTAAGTTTTCACATTAATGCTTTAGCTGGGGATCGGCGCTCTTTAGAACCTGTTAATGCACATTTCCCTTGTGGTCAGCGTACACGTGCACACACACCTATAACAGGAAGTGTAGAATTGAAAAAAGCAAAATCTTTGTCTCTCAGCAACCACATGCACGCACACACACACACACACACGCACAAACTGTTAAGGTAAAGGGGCCCTCAGGAGCTGCACCTGAAAACACAAACAGCCGAACTCATCCAATGTCATTCCTTGGAGATTAGGACCACAGCACATATGTTCTCCAGCCGTGACAAGCAAGGAAATATGGCCACTCACAGAGCTGCAATCATAGACCAAATTTATTCCAAATTGTTTTTCATTTATACTCCGCCTGTTGTTTTCCTCCTAGAAAGTGAACAGAGAGAAAATGCTGACATCGAGAGTTCATTTGCACCTCTCCTACCTGTAGGCTATACAAGGAGCATCTGCCACAGTGTGCTAAAACATGAAATTCAATCTTGTAATGTCGTTGGAGTGGTTTCCTCGCTCCACTGCGTAGATCCAAGTGTGGAAAGTAAAAAAAGGGAGTGTATCCAGCTGGTTGTGGCAGGTTAAAATAAAGTCTGAATGTAAAATAGACTCAACAGAATTCCAATTGGTTTCACTGAAGGAGTTTGCAGATTCCATTTGGAACCTGTTGTCAAGGCATATTAACTTTGTATTACCACTTTACACTTAAGTGTATGAATTCAAGTGGATTTAATGAGTTTAGCTCTTTTCTTTCCCAGCTGAGAGGCTCGACTCAGGTTAGACGGCATATCTGCACACGCCAGGGGCCCAATTTCTATAAACCTCTGACATTCGAAGGTGATCTTCAAATGTGATCTTCCATCAGCTGGATGTTTTAATGCTCATCATGTTTATAGCTGGTACATAAATGCTCTCTGCTGATTATGGCTGTTACATAAATACTGAGAATAGCTGAACTTCATATGAAAAACTTGATTCAACCACTTTTGTACAGAGATGCAAATCAGTTTCCATTCATGTGTTTCAAGCCTCAATAATAAGTCAAAACATGATGGTATTCAGTAGGCTACTGATATTTATCTAATTATCAAGCACTTGGTCCACAACATTGCTAATGCTGTAAAGTTATGGTTCATATTATGCCAACTGTTAAAATGTGGCACAATGATGGAATTACTCAAGATCAGGATATATTTTATTTGTCCTCAAGGGGCAATTTATTCTGGTCTCTGCACTGCAGTTTCACAATAAATTATCAAATGAACAGCACAGAGCAGCAACATGGGCAATAAAAACACACATAACATAAAACCAGGAGCCACCAATCATAGAAAAGATCAAATAAAAACAACAAAATCATTTTCAAACTTGTTGAGACATTTTTGTCCCCTAAATATGAAGAGTATGAATGCAGTAGAATGAAGCTATGCAAGCTATGCACTTATGTTTTGCAAATTAATTCTCCTCATTCTACTCGGGCAAAAAACAATTGAGAATATATTAAATGGACAGGGTTTATAATTACTGGAAACTAAGAAACTCTTCTAACCCTCCTGATTTTCTAATATTCTGTCTGAAAAACATAGTTTATCTGATTTGCATAAGGCTTCAAAATATTCTCTGCAAAGATGAACACATCTTAACTTTAACTTCAATCAATCTGTTCACAGCCATAGGAGATGAACAGGTGAGACTACTGTTAAGAGTAAAGTATTTTAAATTGAGGGTTAAGGGACATATCTATCCAGCAAATGGACAGAGCCCATACAAATGCGCACCCACACACGCACACGCACACGCACACACACATAGACCTCACCCCCTTTCCTGCTTTTCCCTAGAGCCCCCATGTGGCACCACACATTCAAGACATAATATACCCACAGTTTATGAGAATATTGTCACTCTCGCAAACAATCAACAATAAAACAGTTTCAATAGTGCAGATATTTCCTGTGGCTCTGAGATGTCATTCTGTGGCTCCACAATGACTAAACAATTGACTCTGCATGAGGCTTTTCAGATGTTTGATCATGACACTGGTGAGGAGGAGAGAGGACAGAATGAAACTGACAGTGAAGATACGTTAGAAGAGGAAATGGCAGAAGTGATCCACAGCACGGATTATGATCTGGACCATGGCCTCTATTTCCATCTTCATTTAAAAAAAAGTCATTTTTGGCCTCTTGCTGTTGTGTGCCCTGATACTATCCTGTGCCCCTTCTGTCAAAGAATGAAACATTTGTCATGGTCTCTATTCCTATCTGAGAGGAGAAGCAAACTGTCAGCTGAGAATGTTGTCAGGACAACACCGGGACTGACAAGGTACACCATATCCCAGTTTGGAGGCTTGAATGTGACAAACTTGGAGGGAAGACAGGTGTTCAGAGAGGACTGGAGGGAGCTAGACCAGATGGACATCAAGCACAAATGGGTCTAATGCTTCTGTGTGGTGTATTAAGATCCAGAAATGAATCCACCTCTAGTCTGGTTGGATTGTTTTTTACTGTCACTATGTCACTGCAGGCTATGATATGTTGTCATGATCTGTTTTAACAATAGAGATACCCAACAACACAACAAGCAAGCAAAGTGGGTGAAATGCCTGCCAGTCATAATAATGATATAATATAATAATATATAATATATATATATTATATATATATAATAATATATTATATAATAATATAATAATATAATCCCAGTCTAGATGACAGTGTATGAATGTCTGGTCCTTCTCAAAGTTCACTGCCCAAGTAAATCTGGGAGAGACAGGATCGAGATCTGAGCAGCATGTGATGCCAGGATAAGCCACACCTGGAACATGAAGGTATTGGCAGGCAAACCTGCTTGTGGGGCTCCAGAAAAATCAGACCAAGTGTGTGGTCCTGGACATGATAGCAGGTCTCCAGGGGCAAAACATCACATGATAATTTCCTTACTTTGGGACAGTCAGAAGAAACAAGCCCAAACTTCCATCTGCAGTACTGATAACGAAGGACAAGGTTTTCTGGTTGCTTTCATGACACATTCATACATAGACAATAATGTCTGATGATGAGCACCCTGCACAGAGATGACACAGTAAGCATCACACACATGCAAAAGCCAACACATACTGTGAGCACACATATGCACAACATAACCACCATTTAATGGTTGACTGACTGACAAATTGTGAACACTAATGCATTTTTTTGTTTTGATTTTTTAGTGATATTTATTGTTACCACTGCTGTGTGATGCTCAAAATATAATTCTGTAAGTGAGTTTTCAAGTGTAAATGGCTTGGCCCTTTGTCTTTTCTCTTGATTGATAAAATTATAACTGACAGATTTGACTGGGAACATGCTATTTTGTTGAGACTTAATGGGCTGTGATAAATAGGACAATGAGTTTCCTCTGTTATTTACTTTGGTCAAAAAAATTACTTACTCAAAAACAAGTTGTTTATCTTGAGCTGAATGAGGGCTTCAAAACTATGGGTTCTAAGGAGAGGAGCAAAATATGTTCTGATAAATAATTTTATTAACTTTATTTCTAACAATTCAAATAATTAAAACATCATGTACTATGTTAGATTTATAAATAGTTACAATGGGAATTTTAAATCGTGAAACAAGAAAACTGGAATACAACTAGGCACACAAAAGCTGGTAACATGAAATGAACACAAGTCAGGGGTTAAAGGAGTGAATGGGGATTTATTTTCCTTGAGTTATTAAACCATTTTTGATACCACAACAAGACCATACTCTACATAAAGATCACTGATATATCACTGTCAAGTTATGATAATGTTGAACTTTAAAAAGTAACTTAACACCGGACTAAACAGTGTTTAACTGCCCTCACTGGTGGAAAGTTTAAAGTCTGTTTCACCTCTGATCACATCTGTCAGCACTGATAGGTGTGGTCAGAAGTGTACTCGGCTGAATCTGTAACTACACCCAATATTTGGGCCTACATCCTGCCACACCCTGGACTACACTTTTACATTCCTGCAGCAAGCCGAGAAGTTGAAGTCACTGGAAGTCAGCAAAAACATGATTTTCAGGAGGTGTCAGGTTGCTTTCAAAAGGCAGCTAAAAGTTGCTCTTTCAAGAATAACTCAACACTAGAACGTTTACTAGATTTTAAAAGTCAACATAAGGGCAATACCTTAATGCTGCTTCACATTTTGGGTTCAGTATATTTAACCTATTAGATTAGCACTATATGCGAACAATCTTGCTTTTGCTTACCTCCAGCGTAGTCCAGGGTGTGTCAGTGCATTGTGACATCACTGCTGAGTGTGGTTAAAGGTGAAACAACGCACAATTCTGACTACACCCAACACCCAATGTATGCACATTATTTTATTCATTATTATTGCCTTTCACTGTTTCTACAGATTGCAGAGGGCTACAGCAGTTAATGGCAGTAATGCAACATCAGCCATATACCAAGAGAAGAAGAGGTCTACATGCTTTACAAATACATTATGAAGTAGAAAATGGATTCCAAGACAAGTCTGTCCAATGCAATTACAATGACTGTCTCACACCTTGTAATTGTGCATTAATGACTTCAAATCATCCAACAGATGTCGGCCATGAAATGCTTCTATTCAAAGGAAGTGAAGAGAAGATGGACACTTTAAAAGAAGATTGCTGCACTGCTCATGGCTGTAGAGTAGCAGATAGTAAGTGTTATGAATACAAATATTAGAGTAACAGCCAAACTAAGAAGAGGTGAACTCATAAATGGTACTGGTACCATGTCTTGCAGTGTCAAAATTGTATCTGTTTTGCCTCGGGTTCATACCAGTTTGGGATAATCAATGTCCATTTCCATTTTTTTCCAAGACCTTAGAAAAGCCTCATTATTAAGCTGCAGGTGTTTTATGATAGGGAATTGTATTTTATCTTGTGAAGCTTCTCTTAAGTAAAATGTCATGTCAACCAGCACAGCTGCAGGACGAGCTTTTTTCTTTGGATCTGCAGATAAATTACTTTTTCTTTTGACTGTAATTCTCACAATAACCTTGTATCATACACTAAAGTTAATATTCACAATTACAGAATTGTGACACAAATATATTAAATAAACATAAGCAATTTAGCAAGAGACTATATTGTGATTTTTTTTCTCTCCCTTTTGTTCAGCTACATCCCCTTTTTAAAGCAGACATCACTACAGATGAGTTCACATTCCACATTCCTCTGATCCTTCATAGTTCAGTTTCATTTGTGAACATGAGTGTCTTCCACAGCTCTCGAGCTGATTCATGTTCAGTTGATCAAGTAGTCAAGAGATCTGTGAAACAGAGCAGAGATCAGTTCTGTTTCAGGATAATGGCCATCTAATCATCACAATGTCCAATCATGTGAGCAGACTGTTACAGTGTGATCTATCAGGAACATGCACTTTGTGCCTATTTGATTAGCCACCACAGTGTCTTGACAGTGTGGTAAAAGTTGAGGTTTAATGTTTTTGCAGGGTGACCCCAAATGTATTTGCTGTGACCCTCTGCACTGGGACCAGACTGGTTATATTCAAATGAATCAGAGGGCTGCTTTTTTGTACAGAGCTTCACCTCGGCTACAAATATCTACTTTCAGGGAAAATGCTATAGAGGCTTTTCCACCCTCTTAAAAACTGTTTCAGTGTCAGCCTCAAACCCATGTCAGCTAAGTTTCCTATAGCCCTCCATTCTGGTGTAAAACTGGCCAACTTTGTACACAACGATGTCACGTCCTATAATGCCAGCAACCTTATAAACCTGACCGTGTGTGATCCATGTGTCTGTATGTGTGTGCATGAATGTGTGTGTATGTGTGTGTGTGAGACTGTCTTATGTATGGTAATTAGTGTCTTTGTGTGCATGGCTCCTTGCTCCTGTGTGTGTGTGTGTGTGTGTGTGTGTTTTGTCAAGTAGAGTTTTACAGGCCAGACCCTGACATAAAGCCTTTAGTAGCCTGTCATGGAGCTTTATAAGGTTATACTGAACAAAGCCTAATCCCCAGCCACAGAACATGAGGTAAATGTGTAAGTGTGTGTGTGTGCGAGTGTGTGTACGCACACATGCATTTGAGAGAGTTAGAGAGAGAGAGCAAAAGAGAGACAGAAAGAAACTGACATCAAACTAAAGGCTAATCTAGATTGTGGTTGGCTGACATCTTTGTTCATTTTGGCATTCTCAGAGGCCTTCTGTCCACGCATTTATTTGTGTGTGTGTGTGACTATGTTTATGGCCAAGGAGGGTATACTTTTAAAAAATAAAAAACTTGCTTGAAGAATATCCAAATTTTCACTTGAGCATTTGCAAAAGAAATGAAGTGCTGTATGAAGGACCTGGGTGAATTTCACCTCTAATTACGCTGATTCTTCTTTCTGTCTGTATCCTTATTTCCTTTTTCCTTAGAATATGTAGAAAAAATAGTAACCAAAAAAAAAAAAAAAAAAAAAAGATATGAAATTACTGCCTCGGAGCTAAAGTAGTGCAGAAGGGAAAAAAAACTCAAATTTTCTCTGATTGCTCCATTAGCTCAGTTAAAGGTATAATTACCGAAACTCCTAATCTTTAATCATCTTTTAATTACCATATCATGTAGTCATTATAGCAGCTCCAGAAGGGAGGAAGTTAAACTTTCTACTTTGGTGTTTAGGGGTAATTATTTTGGCCCTAACTTCTTGGCTGAATGCAGATGTTTTCTTAGGTATGATGATACACATCTCCTGCACCTTCATTCCATTAACCAGCTCTTTGATTTCACACCATCATTATCTGCTGGTAATATTGGGCTAATAATCTCCTTCACATTATCTTGGTAATTTTTAATATTTACGTAAAGCCACAGATATTTGTTACTGTTTTAATTGTATTGTACACTAAGGCTGCATCATATGAAAGTTCTGGAGCACATTTATTTTGTTTAGAAACTGTATCATCTAGTTGGAGTTTGGCTGTAAGGTTCGATTGAAGTATTCCTTGTATTAGATGGTAATTACTCTATGTTTTATGTGGGTGGACAGCATTTACTGAGCTTACACTGACATTTTGAGGACATAGTTAATGCTGTAATCTTAGCTGCTGTAAAGCTAAAAATAAATGGAAAAAAAGGGGTGTGGATACAAGCAACATGGGATCTGCGCAATGAGTAAGACAGAAACAGCTGTCAGAGCACAGCTTCCCATGTCTCTTAACCAGGAAAGATCCACCTTAAAATGTAATTCACACACTAATACCCTCAATTTAGCTCTTTAGCATTCACTGGGATGGTTTGTGAAGTGTGAAGTGGCTGACATGAGAGTCAGTAGAATTAAATCAGTACTAATGTCGTTATTTACACAGGTAAAATGAACAATAGCATTGGGTGATATGATAATATATACAATATCATGCCATAGAGTTTATATAGTCGTAGCTATCCCAGTACAGATTTTCAAGCTATTGAGGATAATGTTGGATAATAACAGACCGGACAGCTATATGGCAGCATTTCAAATGGGTTATACAGTGATATGACGATATAGCTTGACATTTCAAGTTTAATTTTCTTTATTTACAAAAAACAGACACTCCTGTCTGATTATTTAATCCTTGAGGATATTCTCAATGGACTGTCCTCAATGAAAATGTGTTTTTTCACAATGTATATTAATATTGTGATACAGACATCCATATACAGTGATCGTAGATTTTAGATTTATAGCCAAATATTTTGTTTTGCATCTCCAAAGTAGATGAGACAGTGGCAGTGCAAATGATTGATAACAGCAGAATCCTAACACTTCAATGTAATTATGCCAGTAAGTCATCACAATGTGTAAATGCTCAACACAGATATCAGCTGAACATTTAAGAGATCAAACAGGTTGTGATCGCTTGTACAACGGTAGTAGCACTCAGTATTTTAAACCACTGACCTTTACATGCGATCATATTTTGCCCTCTACATCTATTTTTAGTGTTTCTCTGATCTTTAGGTTGAATTATTTTTATTTATTTATTTTTGGTATTATTATTTCATCAAATATATGGAACTGCCCAGTTTCAAAGTAGGATAACAAAGGGAAGTGGGTACTATTTAAATTAAACAAGTTTGTCTACAGTTCCATCATTGCACTCTGCTTTTTCTAGTTGAAATATACATTTGAATAATAATTATAATAATTTTAAAAAAACTTGAAACCTATCTTGTAGTACTTAATTGGAAATGGTCAAGAATTTGATTGCTTGCTTTAATAAACGTAGTAGTTATTTAATCTTTTCTCTATTAAAAAAAATAATTCAGTCTCATTTCTGGAGCTGCTTTTCTCAACCAAAATGTGGATGCACAGTATACAGATCATAAACAGTGTGTAACATGACAGCATAGCTCTGAATATGTATGGACTGCAGGAATTTATTGACAAATATCATAGATTTGGACAGTATAGGGAAATTTTCATTCTCTGTACCTTGGCATATTCAAATCCATTGTGGTGATTACTTCCTCTGAAGTTTAATTATGGTCATTTTAAACTAGACTGGTCCAACCCTGCAGTAGTTTTGGCAGCCATTTTGAAAATGGCCACCAGGGAGACATTATGCTAATTCTCTGATAGTACTGTTGCTAAAAGCACTTATAATTAGCACATGTGTATGCCAAAATATCTGTCTGTGAATAATTAGCAAATGTGTGTGCCAAATTCCCCTCTCCCTTCAAAGAAGGTACACCATTGTGTGAACTGGCTGGTGTTGTCAAAGGCAATGCAAAAACACATGCTTTTAACCCACACTGACAAATTCTCAGCATGTTCCACTTTTAAGAGACATGACACAAATGAATGTATCACAGATTTAGTTGTTGGCCTAAATGATTTCAGTTTGTGGTCTAAATATTGAGGGGTTCAGTCATTTTTTCTGAGCTGAACAAAACAAAAATAAAAAGAATGTGCAGTAAATGAATGGGATGATTATGAAAGCTGGGATCTGCAAATGTCTTGCAGTTCAAATTGGTTTCTGAAGGTGTTTTAAACTAAAATTCACATAAAATACTCAGCAAAAACTCATCAAGTAGGGTACATTAATTTACTTCAAGTGAAAGCAAGAGCAACATCACCCAAACTGGAACTATTTTTTTTTTTTAACTATGACAGCATCAAACCTCCTGACTCCCTCCAGGCTCACCACTGCTGCCACATTAGCATTACATTTGCATTCGATTAGTGTTGCAAAAAAGTTAACACATTGAATCCGCAGCTGTCCTGCCATCATCTAGAACCAATATTGATACAGTAAGACTGCTGCTTTAAAAAACACATAGTGGAACATTGACAGGAGTGTGCTGAAAACACGGACGAACACAGACAGACACATGGGAGGCCTGCATATGCAATTAAATGTGTCCCAAGTTTGGTGTAACATCAGGGCTGAATCAGGAGAATGAAAACTTTAGCTGACACTGACACTTGTATAGAGTCTGGTAAGAAAGGAAGGAAAGGAGGGGAGGAAGAGAGAAAGAGACTGACAAGAGTTGGCTAGAGGGTAAAAGAAATAGGAGGAAAAATCCCAAGTAAAACTAAGGTCAAAGAATCCAAAGGGAAGAATGAAAGAGGAGTGGAGAATCTTTGTTTCTTTGTTACTTAGTTCCAACCTCCAACCATTCTGAAATATCTGTTCCATATGAGAAAAAGAGAAACAAAGAGAGAGGGGTAAAGAAGAAGGGCTAACCAACAGGAATGTTTTTGCCTCACCCTATCAGTTTCTCTCATCTTTACTGTGCAGCTCTCACTAAGGACTAATGCACGTTGGTAGCCAGTTTCAACTCATTAGCCTGGACAGATGTTGCTCAGACATGATGCATCAAAAGGCAAGGATGATTGGAGGGTTGGAACTATATGTTCTACACTGAGTGAAAACTTTACAACAACCTCAGTTCTTTGTGGCATGAAGTATAGAAGACGTTGGAAACATTCCTTTGAGATTCTGCTCCATGTTGACATGACTGCATCATATCATTTCCACATATTTTTCAGCTGCACATTCATGCTGCCAAGCTCCCATTTTCCTGGCTGTGTCATTCAAATGATGATTGATTGGTATTAAGGGCCCAAAGTGCGCAAAGAAAGCATTTGCCACACCATTACAATACACCTCCACCACCAGCCTGGACTTTTGACACAAGGCAGGTTGGGTCTGTGGATTCATGCTGTTGACGTCAGATTCTGACCCCACCATATGCTGCCTCAGCAGAAATCCAGATTCATCAGACCTGATGTGGTCCTCTGCTATTGTAGCTCATCCACCTCAAGACTGGATGTGTTGTTCATTCTGATGCCTTTCTGTTTGCCACGGCTGTAAAGAGTCATTACCTGAGCCTGAGCATAGCCTCTCTGTCTTTCCCTCCAACCAGTCTGCTGACCATTCTCCTCTGACCTCTCTTATCAACAAGACATTTTCATCCACAGAACTGCTGCTCACTTTTTTTTTTTTTTTTTGTATTTGCACGATTCTGAGTAAAATCTGTTCAGACTGTGGTATGAGAAAATCCCAGAAGATCAGCAGTTAGTTAGTAGAGTGACATTAATTTTGGTAAGATGACAGAGCTAAGAAGCACTGAGTGACTGACTCTGTGAAGCATGTAGATCTCTGACCTCCCTTTCAGCTAAAAAAAATTATAGTTTTAGCGCTCAGCCCTGTTACTGCCATGTTATCTCAAGAGCTTTGAACATGTTGGAGAAGTGCTGTGATGGACTGAAGCAGAGGTGCTGCTGACTTCATCATATCATCTCTACACTGACATATAGAATATTTCATCTGTCTCAGTGAATTACTCAGTCACTGAAGAACTACTTGCATGACCATCTAATAAAGTGGTCTGGTAAACTGTGCATTTACATAAACCAACAAGTTTTCCAACATAAATAACCAAATAGATCACTTGTCGCTACCCTGAACCTTCATCAAACACAGGGTTAAGGTTGTGGAGGGGTCCCAGCTTGGTTTGGTTTAGGCACAAAAACTATTGGGTCAGGTTTAGAAGAAGATTGATGTTTGGGTTAAAATAAGTACTTTACATGATGGGGGCATGATGTTTCTTCATGGTTACAATAATAAACAATAGTAACAAAAGTAAGTAAGTAAGTAAGTAAGTAATAAAAAAAAGACTATGTAACATTTGTGAAAAGCAAAAAACATATTATTCTTCTTGCAAATGTTAAATTAGTAAATAATAAATAAATTAGTAATAGTTAAATTCATAAATTTCAAAAAATAATTTGCTCAGTTCCGCACACTGGGGTTTTTTGCTGCTAATGCCACTTGGTCTGATATGATCAATAGCTTAAGGTAGCTAATGATAACCAGTGTTAGCAAACTTCACATAGATACAAATGTGTTATTGAAAGCAAGGAAACTATAACTTGTGGGACCATTATGCAGCAGCATTTTTATTAGCAAAATGGGTCAAATTACTTTGTGTAATGTGAAATGCCTTGCACCCACCTCAGCCCTGTGTTGCTTTGGGTTTCTAACCTGCAACTGTCCAATTTTGGTTCACTCTGACTGCTTTTTTTTTTCAATAATTATCCTGTAATTGTCACTTGTGGTAACAATCGCAATTTTTTAGCAAAATATACACTGGCTCACTTGTTTAAAAAGTACGGTCACAAATGTAGTCAGTTTAAGAATTTTGAATAGAACAAACAACGTCTTTTCTTTTCTTGAAGTATAAGTTAAAACATTTTTGAAAAAAGAGCAGGATGTATTGTCTGTGTCTGTCAGAACAGACACTCAGTTCCACCCCACAACGTCACAAAGCCAAAACCCAGAGGAAGAAGAAGAAGACATCAGGGAGACAATTTCCTACAGCTGGAGCTCATCAACCATCACACCTGATGTCAATCCCAGCTCATCAAGAGAGGCAGCCTCAATCACAGAGGTAGGTCAGTGAGCACATCTGCATGCATGCTAATAAGTTCATATCACCATAATTGAAGCAATGCTCCAACTACTGAAACTGTCATCTGAGAGCCTTCAGAGTAGGACTGAGTAGGACATAATCAGAGTAATGTATAACAATGCAGTGGCTACTGCTGCATGTAGACAAACAGCACAGAGATCTACAATACCTACTAATGTCAGAAGTAATTTGATCAACTACCTCAAGGAGATGGTTGGTATTCTGATATCCTAATAGCCAATATAAAACTAAATGCTTAAAATGAAAGCAACCAACTTTGTGGTTGATTTTTTGTGTTTTTGAGTACAGTACAGTACATGCCTCATTTAAATGATAAATACACTCTTGCAGGATTTTACTGGAGTTGTGCCTTAGCAATCTTCAAAACTCAAAATTCAAACTTAACCATTATAACATAAAACTAATTTAATATTTCTTACTAGCAGCTGTTGATATCTGTGTTTAGTGGAAATACAGACACACGGTGGATGCTTTCAATTCATCTGGAGACGTATCCCACAGACCTCTGTGCACCTCTTCACACTGTTTCTGTAATGGTATATGGGTAATCATGTGTGAAATTAGTTTTGATTGAGCTTTGGTAGTGCTCATCTGGTGCATCAGCTACTCAGGTGCTGAACAGAAGTACTGAATGAGATGGAGAGACATTTGTTGCTGGTACAAATATACTGCAGCCCAATGTTCTGGTGGAGATGTGTTTTGTTTTTGTCACGATTCCTGTCATACTCCACCTGCCCACCAGATCCACCTTCTCACCTGTTTCCTAGTCACTTGAACTTCCCCACCTACCTACAAACATGTTCTTCATTTCCCTCATTTCAGCTGCCAGATTGTTGCTCATGACCACCTGTGCATATTGTGGACTCTCATTCCTGTTATTTGCTACTTTGCCCCCTACCTGTATTTAGTTACCTGTTCTGTTACCTGCATGCCTGCCTTCCTGCCTGTCCACGTGTATACCTGTAATCCTGATCTTCATCATTTATTCTATTGAAGTAACTTCACAGTACCAACCTGTCTGTGAGTCTGTTCTGGGGTCCTCCCCTGCCTATGCTTCTACCAACAACAGTTTTTCATTTACCTCCTAAATTCCTCATCAGGACTTTTAGAAATGCAGACAGTCAAATCCTATATATTTAAATAGGGATAGAAAAACAGTCTTATACATTGTATGTAGATGAATGAGAGTATTTCCAGCATTTGAGTTATAAATTCCAGGTTGTGTGGCACTGGACTGTTGCACCAAAGTACAAAGACACTATAGGTAATACAGAATAACTGAAGGTGGGGAAAAGTAGAGGAAAGTCTGCAGTTTCAAAAAGTTGGAAAAGGCACAAAAATGAAGACACAAAGGAAAGAAGGCAGGAAGGAAAGAAAGGAGGCAAACTGGGGTGCTGCTGAGTTGACTGAATAGAAGTGATATTGATATGATGAACAGCCACCTATGTCCTCTACTGTAATCAGTCATTCAGCCCCGACAGACTGGAATCAGCCTTTTATTTCAAGACGAGGATAAAAGATCAGTGAATATGGATAGATTGAGGGATTGGAGAAAGAAAAACAGTCAGCAATAATATGTGGCATGGAGATCCACACCAGTGTTGGAGAAAGAGAGAGGAAGGCAAACACCACTGATGTACAGGAGAGGGGAGAGGAGAGGAGTAATGTCTAGGAGGTAGTTAGATTTTTTTTTACAAAGAGGGACTGTAAAAGAGGTAGAAGTGAGTTCAGCTAAATACCCTAGCTGAAGTCACCCATTTTGTGCTTCATTAAGCTCTGACCATCTGCCCATCAGGTATCAATGTATGTGATAGAGAAGTGCTGTGTGTGTGAATGGCTGAATGTGACTCCTGGTATAAAGTGCTTTGAAAGGTTGTCAAGTCTAGAAAAGCACTATATAAATGCAGTCAATTTTCCATTTATTAGGAACACCTTACTTTAACTGATAGGGCCTCCCTTTGCTTTCAAATCAGCCTCAATTGTTGTGGGCATGTTTTCCACAATATGTAGGAGCATAGAGGATCATCGTGCTCCATGACTAATTGTTATTCAGGGGCTCAAAGCAGCAAACAAGGTAGGATGGTGCATTGATTCATGATGCTGACGCCAAATTCTGACCCTACCATCTGCGGTTTGGTGAGCCTCTACCAACTGCAGCTATGGGTGTATGTTCTTGGCTGACAGGATGGAATATGCTGTGGTCTTCTGCTATTCTAGTCCATCCGCCTCAAGGTTCAAAGTGTTGTTCATTCTGAGATACTTTTCTTTTCACCTCAGTTGAAAAGAGTGGTTATTGGAGTTACTGTAGCCTTTCTGTCACCTCCATCCAGTCTGACCATTCTCCTCTGACCTTTCTCATCAACAAGGCATTTCCATCCACTGAGCTGCCATTCACTATATTTTTCCTTCTCACACCATTCTGAGCAAACTCTGGAAAAACTAAGGTCCCACAATTCACACTGCATGTCAGGGTAAAAACCAAGCCATGACATCCAAGACCTTCACAATAAAATTGTGGCTAGGGATAGATCAGCGCAAGGGTATAAAACCATTTCTAAATTTCTGAGTGTCCCCAGGAGCACAGTGGAGCACAGAGCACAGAATGGACTTGGTCAGGGAGGTGACCAAGAACCAAACTACACTACAGCACTACAGCAGATCTTCAGAAGTCTTCTGGAGAGATGGGACAAACTGCTGGAAGGATAAACAGTAGCACCATCAGTCAGGCCTTTATATTAGAGTGGACAGAGGCCACTTTGACAAACCCTGAGCAAGTTGTCATATTCATTTTAAGCAAATGCATTTATAGAACTCTGAGAGCATGTGGAAAAAGATTCCCTGGCCCCTACCCTGATCAGTAGTACTGGTGTTACACAGTATTATGCGGTGCTCAGGCACCCATGACTACATATCTTGCCCACCAGCACCGCCTTTTGTTTGTTTGTTTGTTTATTTAAATAGACATAAACCCATTTGGTTCATTTTTTGCTTATCAGCTATAGCACCCACATTCATCAAAATAATAATCACATCACAGAGTAGCAGAGTCTCAATACGTGAGAGACGACCAACAAGAAAACGGCAGAGGATTTGATGTCAAAACGAAAAGCAAAAGCACCTATTTGCTAGTACTTCAGAATCACACCCAATGCCAAAGGGGAACCCTATAAAATCAATGGAGCAATCTGCAAACTTTGTCTGATTAAGGTAGAAACATCTGTCGTGCTTCGAATCTACACGCACCTTCATATGCACCACAAGACTGAGACTGCCTAAATGGGGCCCACAGTGAAATCTCAACAGAATAGAGGCCAGATGTACAACACACGTCCTTTTCTTATAAAATGTCTAGTGTAATTGGTAACATCAGTGATGTCTCAGGTTTATCCTCCATGCCCTATGTCTGGCAAACACCAGGCACAACCTGGCAAATACCATCCCTATGGTGAAAGCATGATGGTCACTACTGAGGGAGGGGCAATTGCAACCAAATACAAAGAGGTCCTTGAAGACTGGGGTGCAATAAATCACCTTTCAGCACCGCACACAGCCAAGATAATGCTGTCATGGATCCGGGACAAGTCTCTGACTGTCCTTGAGTGAACCAAAAGTGAGCCAAAGCCTTGAACCCCAGAGAACATATGTGGAGAGACCTGAAGATGGCAGTTCACCAATGCTTCCCATCCAATCTGACGAAGCTTGAGAGGATCTGCTATGGATAAACTGCCTGGCTGCTTCTACAAGGTAACAAAATGGAGAATATTTTGCACACAGCTTCTCAAATAGCAAATAAGGAAGATGCACTGCTACACTAAATTAATTTTGTGTTGGATAAAATCAGTTTTCTTAGAGCATCTAACAATGATGGCACAATAAAACTGCATGCTATTGATGCACTCTGAAATATCAAGAAGGGCCTTAACTATGTCACGGTAACTAACTGCAAAGCTTCTTCAATGGTAGCCATACAGAACCCACACAGGCCTGAGTCTAAATTTTCATCCTTATCCTTAACACAGCATTGTACCATCACAACACTTGGCAAAGGTCCATATTCCATCCACAATTTAAAATTTGTTTCAGTTGTTAGGTTTGGTTACTAGAAATCTGTCCTCATAGAGCTCATTAGCTCAGTGTACAACAACACAATCAATTATTTTACATGGTGATTGAAAACACTTTTGTTCTAATGCACTTTAATACCACAGCTGAGGACTAAAATGATCAGAACTTCGTTTACATTCATTGTTTGATCCTGATGTTTTTTTGCTCAGATACTGTATGTGATGAATTCAATAAACCTCAAGGGAAGAATGTGACAGAGAGAAACTGTGTAATCATACTTTGATAAGTGTTATGTGGGAGAAATAAAGATGTGAATGGATGTGCTCTTACATTTGTGAGGAGAATAAAAGACAGAAATACCTGGGATTCATGGGATAACACTTCTCTCTCATGGACCCACATGGGAAAAGATGACAAATGACAAAAAGATAACAAAAGAGTTATTTTGATTTATGACTGCATAAAGATGTGCTAAAACACCTTAGAGATGAATTTGTGTGTGAATGTTAGGCCAGATGTATGCATAGTACTTTATATACGCCTTTATCATATTCTTTGGATTTCAGATTTTAAATGGTCTCCTTAAATCATTTTTGCCTAGTACTTTAGTCAGTTATTGTTATATTTTGTTAATTAGTTAATTATGAAATACATTGATATGCTACACATTAAAACCACTGACATGAAGTGAATAACACAGATCATTTCATTATAAGACAATTTTCTACAGGAAACCCTTGGATCCTGGCATCCATCTGGATCCATCTGCCAACCCCACAACCGACAAGACCCAAAGAATCCGCTGCCAATGTCCCCCTGGAGGACCCCTGTCCATGCCCCAACTGGTCTTGGGGGCACAGGGGGGCCTACATAATATTAGGCAGGATATGACATCATATGTAATATCCAACAGTTCCCACGTTAAAGTTAATGTAGCATGTACCTTTTGCTAACTTTCTTAGAACTACTTTACATTTTAGCACCTACTGTTTAAATTCTAAGAAGAGCAACATTTTCAATATGTTAGTCATTCAGCTCAACTCATTCAGTTGCTAAAAGGGTTAGGATAAAAGAAGTTGTTTGAAAAGGGTAAGAGTAATAAAAGAAGTTTATTTTACTCTTCTTTTTCAGGTAAAACTACCTTACATTCATTAAAGAACTTTATTTATTGATTGCAAGGCTGCTTAGCTCCTATGCAGTCTAATTGAAAGTAAGTGGGGCTATTTTAGCTCACTGCCCAGTCACACATCAGAATTAGTCATTTACCAGGCAACATGCGCATCATTAATATGAAGAGAAAATATCCTGGTCGTTTCTAAAGCTCACTATCATTTCAGCAGTGCATGGTTGACAAACAAGAAGATTAGGTTTTTGCCTGGATTCACTGCACATTATTTTCTTTTAGTGTAACGTGATAATGCAAAACTTTTACTGTTCAGCTCTGTAAACCATGATGTACATGGCATGCAGTGCTTATTAAGTCAGACCTGTTTAGACAGACAGGAAATGAGATTAGATGTAAAAAATGTGTGATAGAACATTAGCTTGAAAGTGGCATGGAGGCATTATTCACATCCACTTAGCAAATACCCCATAATATAGATGTAGACATTCAGGCTCTCAGTTTTCTCATACACACACAAACACACACACATAATGGCACTACTTTGAATAACGTTGCCCAACCACACACATAAACATACACAGACACACTCACTCTCTCTCTCTCACACACACACAAAAACATCATAAAATGCATCTAGAATCAGGTCTATTATCTTTGGTGGAGTTTTGGATATTAGAGTTAGGGGAGAATGGGCTTTGCTGCCCACTCCGCGTTGCTTTGTTTGTTTTCATGAATTTCAATCAAAGCAACTGTAAACAAAAAGCCGACAATCTGCATTAGGGTTGGCCTGTTCAAGGCGTTTCAGACACTTTCTCTCTCCCTCCTGTTTTACTCAGCTGACCTTGAGAAAGAACATTTCCACACACAGTGTTGCTGCTGTGCACGACTGTTATCACCTGACAGCTTTATACCTCAGTGATCACAGTGATGATGATGATGATGGGAGTAATGGTGACAATGATGATTGTGTAGTGCTGATTGTTTTGGTATTGTAGTTCAAGTATTAATACTTACTAATTATATGTTTCCCGCGACCCTTAAGGATAAGCGGGATAGATAATGGATGGATGGAATTACATGCTTCTTGATTTGTACCATTTCAACCATGCTGATTTGATAAGTACCTCTCAGACCCTATGGATGGTACCATAACCAGCCAACTTTGTCTCCTAAAAAATGATTTATATGATACTAAATGATTTTGCCAAATACATTTTGAAGAAAGAACTGAAGTCTGAAGTATTATCCCAAGCAAGCTCTTTTTCCATTCCAGTGGTTCTTGTACAACACAGAACCAACTTTCCCAGACCTTAACCAAAATGACTTTGGTTAATATCAGAGCAAGATTATACATCAGCTTTTTCAGCTTTTTCACATTTAAGTTGAACTGCTCCACACACACACACACACACACACACACACACAGTTTCATTACAAATCAAAGTCACTGAAAGACAAATGTAAATAAAGTGCAAACTAATTAAAATCCAGACCAGACTCCTCATCTGGAGCACCTGAGATCTGCCTGCCCTGTTTTTCATCGAGGCCCTTCCAAGCTCAGTGAAGACACGTCAAGACAATTTTGCTGAAATATATGATTAAACTACTTTCTGTGCAATAGGCAAAAGAAAAAAAAAGTTTCTTAAGAGATATCACACCCATGCTTCATTGACTACTTTGCTATATCCACCTTATCTTACTCCAGAAGTGAGGGGTCTGTGTTTTCCCCATCGCAACAGTGTGTCCTGACAATTGAAAACTGCAAAATTCACCAAACTTAGGTGTTTCCAGCAGCTTTTAAAAAGCTGCAAGTGCAAGAATATTAAAGCTGACTTCCATAACTGTCAGGTGAAATTCATTCTTCATCTCATGACATTTCTCTCAAGACAGACTTTACAGCTCCTTTCTACATAAAGCCTACAGGAATGTCTGACACTCAATGTCATCAGAAACAAACAAATTAACTGTCGTCTAAACATGCAGTTATGTGTAATTTAACAATTAATGCAAAACAAGAGAAAACATCTATTGCGCGTTTTTAAATCATTTATCGTTTGAACACAGTTTCTGGTAGTATGAACACATTAGAATGTGTGTGAGAATGTGACAATTGATTGAACTGAACTGTTATTTTTTCAAAAATTGTTTCTATCTGCCACTATAAAGAAAAAGAAATGAAGAATCTACACTTTTCCTTCACATTCTTTAATGTGAAAAGGAACATAAATTGGAAATACCTTTCTTTGTCAGCAACGGTCTCAAATTTGTATTAGCAGCTTTCCAACTATTATTGAATGAAAAGCAAAGTTTGTTTGATTTTCATTGTCAGTCCAATAATGCAAGTTGTCTTCATTCTGACCTTCACAAACAGAAAAGTTAAGATGTACAAGTCTGGCATTTTAAAGCTGAAAGTAAAGACTGCTTCTTTTCCTGGTGATTATAAAACATATTTAGAATGGAAAAAAAAACCTGAAAGAAACATGAAACACTCCACATGAGATATCAATATGGTATTGGAAGAATTAAAGGCAATCAAATGCATTTCCTTTACAGAAATCATGGTCACGTTGACAAAACAAACAAAACATTGCACGTAAACAGACAGGAAAAAGTAGCTAAGCAAACTAAACTAATATTTTAATGCTGAGTAGGTTTTTTAGGATTACACAAATAAATACACATTTTTAGGACACATTAATTGTTGTTTTTGGTCTTTTCATGGCAGTAAGAGGAAAAAAAATTTAATCTGAGTAAGCATTAGATTACTGTAATAGAAAATATAGCAATATATTTCTGTTCAGATTCAACAGAGTGCATGTCAACAGCTGAACATGAAGCTGAACCTCAAGGAAATTAATCTGATGTTTTCTTTGAAAATAGATATATGGGAGTCTCAGTCAGCAGCGTCTTTATTCAGGTGTCTCCCTTAATGTGAAATAGTGATCACTGCTTAAACTGCTCCTGCCAAAAGCAGATTTTGTTTTACCTGTGGCTCCACCTGCTTCATCTACAAAGACCTCGCCCCATGTTTGATCAATTCCTGATGAAAAACTAATGTTTTCACACCACATTCATGAAATCACACCAGGCCTGTACATTAGATTAGGACTTCCACCGTGATCAAATATGACTTTGATTAATAAAAAAGGGTTGCAAAATCAACTGTAAATACACACGCACACACAAGCAGCTCCTGGCAGTAAGTGAGCGGTGTGTGTATGTGCTGTCACACTGAGAAGCAGCAGGCGAATATTTCTCACTGAGAAGTAAATATTCACTTAGAGATAACATCATAAGCACCTTTCTCTCTTTTTTCTCCCTTGCTCATCCCTTTCTTTCTTCTCTCAGGATAAATATGTATATCTCTCTCTCTCTCTCTCTCTCTCTCTCTATCTCTCTCATGGTTGTAGGTATACTTCACTGACTACACAACTCCATTGCTTATCTACACAGAGCAGGCTGCACAGTCAGTAGCTGTGCGTGTGTGTGTGCGTGTGTGCGTGCGTGCACTTGTGTGTGTGTGTTACCAGATATAGCGGCAGGAACAGTGGATTTTGGACAGCGGGGTTTGGACGAGGCTTTTCTCACAAGACAGAGTCATCAATTACACACACTCACACACACATTAAATGGTGCAGTGAGTGTATATTGTGGTGCTTA
Organism: Lates japonicus; assembly: GCA_033238685.1. NCBI lineage: Eukaryota > Metazoa > Chordata > Actinopteri > Centropomidae > Lates > Lates japonicus. Next base: position 4,090,725 of record BRZM01000013.1, on the reverse strand, counting down.
CACTTCACAGAGGGGAACATTTGGGTGGGTGGGGGTGGGGTGGGGTGGGGGTGGGGTAGTGGGAGGTGGGGCGGTCAGTTAAGATGTGGCGCACAGTGAGAGTTGAGTGGCTTGTCTTAAAAAGCACTGGCACTAAACAGATTTTTATCAGCTACGATTTTCTGCTTGGTGCCACAACCTAAAGGGGAAGTCCACCAAGAAAGGGTGCTTTAGGAGCTTTGGGTAGTTTCTCAGTTAAAGAATCACACTAGCAGAACTTGTGGGAATGTATGAGTATATAGATCAGCAAATGCTGAGACAGTGCTTTGTCTACAAATATCTAAACAAGTTTATGAGTTGAAGACACTAAATTATTCAAATTATTTTATTTCTTTTTATTATTGTTGTTTGACATTCTTACATTCTCCTGACATCCCTAATATATTGTTTATTGGCACAGTCTTGCCAATGTGTACAGGAACATTTGACTGCTCATATTGAGAGAAAAACATTTATGTGTTTATCTATGTATTTGTACTTAAACAAATTTGGACTTTTACAAAAAAATTCCATTTGTCCTTGTGAAACTTAAATTATTGGTGAAATGTCCTTTTCATCTCTTCCATGCCATGAGCCTGAGTATCAGCAGGTTGGCTGTGCCTGGAGCATGTCTTAAGTAATCTTGTGTTATCTACTGAAAAACTGCAGATTCAAAGTGAGTGTGGTTGGACTTTTCCTGCAGACGATATATGGGGCAAATAACATATGACAGGATAAAGGACACTATCCTCTTGTTGAGTAACATTTTGCTAAAGCTACAGTGACCAGCAACTTTGGGGAAATGCCTAAGATTTGTATCTATTTATTTAAAATGAAACTTTCAATCATAAAACTAAATTTAACTGTTATATTTAAAGATTTGTTCAGTAGGAACAGTCTTAGAGACACACATACACAGTTGGTGTATTTCCATGGGATTTGTTGACAATAACAAAAACTTTACATTGCCAGCCTAAATAACTACATAAATCTACTGTATCTTAATAGTACCATGCACAAATATAGTCAGAAAAATCTAGTGACAAACTTGAGTGCACATTCAAAGCATTGGCCGGAACAATACCAAGCTCCATATTACCATAAAAAGCACACAGTTTCAATAAAGTAAAAAGGTTAAAAATTCCAGGATGTATCATGACAGAACACCAATCCACAGCGATGACTTCTATCATTAAATACTGAGAATCATCCAATCACCCTTCAGAAACATCCGATTACAGCATTCAATTTAGCAATTGGATGTTTAGAATATTTTCATTTAGTTTTAGTCTTTTGATGAAAACTCAGTTTCAGTCAATTTTTAGTCATTTGATTGTTGTTAGTTTTAGTCTAGTTTTACTTACTCTGACTCATTCAGATACTGGGTCCACTCACTTGTTCACGTTCATATTAAGATGGGTACTGCATTACCTCTTTATAAATGTTGGTTCGCTGCCTGCATGTCTTTGTTGCTCGTCTTTGTTGCAGCTTCTTCTCTTAATTGTCAATAGATTACAGATGAATTTAGTCCATAAATGAATTTCTCCCAAGAACAGGTAATGTCAGACTACATTACTGACAGAGATATGTTTTGCTAATCAGGAGCTATAGTGCGCACAGATGCAGGTTGTTGAACAGGACTTTGCAATAATATGGCCAGTCGTCAGTCACATTATCATTTAGCTTTTATTCAATGACGAAAATAAAAATACATTTTGTTATTGTTCTTATTCTCAAAAGTTACTTTTTATTTAGTTTAGTCTTGTTTTTGTCATGAAAAATGTGTCATGGTATGTGTTTATCCAGGTGAGCCACAGGTCTCTTTGATATTGCCTTTTTTTTATACAAAGAGAAATGCCAGTGCCATAGATTTTGGTCTCGTTTGTATACGACTGAAGTAATCCTACAGAACATAGTTCCCAATGATTGCTTTGGTTGTATGCTTGAGTGATCCTCCCAGACGACATCAAAACTGGATGTCTACCTGTGGAACACCCCTTGAGTAAAGCTCTTAAATGCGGACCTGTGTTCCCTGCTGATATACTGGCATAATGGGAAAGCTACACAGTTATCCAGGCCTCCATCCACATTATTTAAATGGCTTTAAGATGAAAAGATACAGGAAGCCCACAGCTCCAGGGTTGCTCATCTGGAAGAGAACATGACCTCTGACCTCCCCCTGTGTCTCTGTGTGAAAATGTTGTATTATCAATTATCTATCTATTAACAAGTTTTTAAATAGTAGAGAAGTTGATTTTCTATTGTTGGAAATATTATGAAGTTTAAAATTTACTCTATTTCTAAATCATTGTAGACATGTCATCCATTCATTCACTCTATTTCTTTTCTTTCCCAGCATGCACTGGGTCAAAGTCTCTCAAACAGAACCATGCAGTCACCTGAGCTGCATGTTCGTGGACTGAAAACTTGCTTGCCGCCGCTGAGGCACAGTACCAAACCTGAATTCTATTTTGGAAAATTTTGGAAAATCCTTTTTTTCAGGAATATCCACCTCCTTGTTTGCCACAGAAAACTTTTTAGCCAGCGGAGGGAGCTTGGCAAGTCACAGAGGTTGTGATAAGCTATTTAAGAAGCCATTTATATTTCATTTCAATCAGAGCAAATCCACTCTAATTAAAAAAAATTCATTGTAAACTACTCAACCTTTACAGGCGACTTCCCATTCCCAATAATCAGGTGAAGTCATTAATGAGCGACCGCTAGCGCTTAATTTCTCTCCTCACTAAGTCCACTCTCTTTTGCATTTTTATTTCCTTCGGTAAGAACAGAGCAATAAAACGATAAGAGAAGTTGCCGGGGCGAAAACCTTTAACACTTGGAGTAATTACTTCTCTTTGTGTCTTTCTTTTTAAATTAATTTTAATTACAGGCGTCAGCATTGCCTGTAAATGTCCACTTTCTGCTAATCTAAAGTAATGTGACTGCTAATGAAGAGGAAATTGAATGTGTGGAGCCAAGTGGCCTTTTGGCTTCGGGAAACTCCCCTGCTGGTTCACTTACACAGTGGTCAAGGATACGTGCGCAGGTGGACACACACACACTCACACACACGCACATACACAGCACATGTAAGCTATATTTGAGCACCAGTGGCTTGAACATTGGTCTCTCACACACAAATGCACATCTGTATGATTAGTGTCAATAAGTTCAAACAGTCAGACATTGACTAACTGTAAATAATTAACACAGCAGTAAATCCTCACACACAGGAACATTTCGCTTCAGTCAACTGAAGCAGTTGATGTCATTCAAAAAGCATAACATACATGCAAAGACTGGATGTAAATTTTGCTCAGCTGTATTGAAAATCTTAAACCACTATAAATTCTCAGAGATAATTATTTTAATTATTTGAAAAATATGTATAGCCTTATATTATGGGGGCCCTATTTTTTGATAGAAATATTTATTTATTTTTATGTCACAAGTTATTACATATGTGATATCCATATCTATAAGAAAATAAAATTTGTTGTATGTTATACATTGTGAAAATATAAATAAATGAATAAACATCACAGATTAGGTTATGAGTTACATCTAATTCAATTGGAAATGATGTATCTCTTTTTCTGATATTTGTATGGCAAACTCATCTCCTTCCCACTCCAGTCTGAAGAAAAAAAAACTTTTATTGAATGATTATAAGTCTATTCTATTCTAGTCTGTCTTACCTCAATAACTCTCTGTTATACTGTTTCACATTCAAAATGCATTCAGTTTGCAGTTCTGTCACCAAAGCAACTTATTTGGCATTCCTACAGGATTGACCCCAAAACACTTTCACAATTTTCACTTTCTAAGTAAACAATTTGACACCATCAACTATTTCCTACAATTTGAAGACATGTATCCTGAAGTAAACTGTTAAGGAGGTTTTGCACAGCTGGCTAAATATCTAACGTGTTCACTTCTCTGAAGAGATTTTAGAAGAACATGAATAGAAGCTTAAGTGTAAAATTTGTGTTTTTGCTGAGATACTTTACTTACACCTCTGTTGCGATGGAGGTCCCTCCTGACCACACCAAGTCATAATGTTTGCTTTTACATCATGGTGTCTGAGAAGAGCAATGACTCCAATGTGGTACAGGAGTTTGCATCAACACTCTGCAAAACCTAATAATGAAGTCCAACTTGTCCTGCCTTGTGGTGCTATACATCCACTTTAAACCTTGCCAGAGTGTGTGGTTGTCAATATAATGTAGTTTTGTTAAACATGCTTACTGTAATCAAATGTGATCAGTCTATACTATTAAATGTGAGCTAGCGGGTCAAGCATTCAAGGTCGAATCTGATCAACTGTTGAGTAAAACTCAAGATTTCTGTGAGAATTCTGGGTAATTAAAACCTAGATTGCCACTGATACTTTTTTTTCTGAAAAATGAAAACAAAAGCAACAAGTTTATTCAGATCTCAGATACCAATTTTGTGTAATATAGAGTATACTATCTCCTGAATCGCTATTTCCAATTCATATTGCCATAGAGAAGCAGCTACCAGAAAGAAACTACTGAGTAATGGTGGTTGTGGCCTGGTATGCTTCAAACTTAGCATTAATAAAGTATATTGCGCTAATAGGGCCTGCCTTTTGGCTGAAAGTCAGAGAACAACTGTTGCTAAACCAAGGGACAGCCAATATGAGTGGGTGTGGCTCATAAATGATGACCGTAAGCACACAGATGTGATTCTAGTTCGTCAGTTCAGTTAAAGCTACCTGAGCTACAATAACTGCTCCTGACGAGGCGGCGCTGTGGCATTTGGACATTGTGTAACACAGCATGAATCTAGATGACTGTAGGCGACAAAAGTAATAGAGATCGCTGTAAGAGTGGCGTTATTAGTACAATAGCACTATGTAAACAGTAGTAGCATAATAGCATTATTAGCATTAATAATTGTTTGTTGTTGGTTACTTAGTTCATGGCGGTTGTTTAACCTGATCATAATGACTATTTGCTAAAAATCTAACTGTTTGTGTGGGCAGGGCTGAAATGCGCCACACAAACAGTCAATCACCAACACTGAACATTGGCTCAATTTGGGTTAAAAAAGCACCATTTTGTACAAGGTGGACTGTGATTAGCTAACACGTCACTGCAATGCAACACAGTTGGAGGAAAATAGGTCGCTGGTTCTTTCAGTCCCAAGCAGCAAATGTGGTAAGGTATTGGGCAACGAAGATCCTTAATAGTATAACTCTATAGCCAGTTTATGACTAATACAGATACAGATGTAACAAAAGTTAAGATAGTGCACAATATTTTCAGAAGAATGGGAATGAGATTACTGATTGGACAACAGTGATAAAATCAAAAATCAGAGGCCTAGCACATAATAATTTTCTATCAGCAAAGTATTTTAGAGCAGAGGACATCTACAACACTTGAGGTGTAAGAGCTCAGTGGCCTCTAGACCTGAAAAAGTGGTTAAAACTCAACTTTTGAAGCTTCGACTATCTTCTACTACATTTTACTTCCTGCAACAGGTGAATTGATTTAGCCTCTGTGTCATTGAGGGTAGTTTATATGGTTTGTGTCTTTGATTTTCGGTATTCCAGGTATTTTCTGGTTGTTAGGCTGAAATATAATTAAATTTGACTTATGCTCAACACAAAATAGTAAACAAGATTGTAAAGAGTGGATGCAATCCAGGTAGGGTTTTCTTGGGAAACTTGTTTAAAAGTATGCAGAAAGAAATGTCAAAGTGTGGCTACTGTAGCAGCAGCGATTTCAGACTGTCAGTATTGTAAGCGTGATTTAGAAAATGAGAGAGATAAATACGCTTACAAATAGATTAAGTATCATAGTTCTGACAGCTATGCCATTCAATTCTAAATAAATGACTTTCATTTCATTTTTCACAATAAGACAAGATGCTGCAACCATCTGTTCACACTATTTCCAGCAATGTTGAATTGTTATACAACGGCCATACACACACACACATTGTACTTACAAGTAACGACAACTCATACCTCCTAGATGTTCATCTCGTTTACAGCCTTTCCCAATCCATGTGAGATCTCAGGCAGGAGTACTTCTAAAATGTCTGCCATGCAAAATGGACCTTAAAACCGGCTTATACTCCGTTCAATGTGAAAAAAAAACAGCAAAAAAAAAAAAAAAAAAAAGCGAACTCCAGTGGCAAGCCTCACCCAAAGTTCCTGTGTTTCATCTCAGTTTGGTTCAATTCGCCTGCCGAGAATTTGCTGGTGATTTTATCAGTTTTCCTTGGCGACAGTGAGCTTTGGCAAAACTCATCCTCCCGAATGGGCTGTGTTACATAATAATATCATCTCTCTCCTCTCTCCTCTTCCGTCTTTTCGGTACGTAATGTGTGATAGAGGCCTCAGTGAGAGACCAAAGCGCTAACCTTTTCATTGGCTCGCCATATCCCCTCACCTGGGGTGTACACTCACACACACACAGACACAGCTTCTCTACCTCCCTCTACATGCATCTCCCTGCTGTTCCTCTCTCTCTGTCTCTCTCTCTCTCTCTCTCACACACAAAACACAAAAGTATAACAAAGCACAGAAATGCACACATGGACACACCCTTATCAATAGCTGCATTTTGTAGACTTGTCCAACACTAGTGTGTGTGTTCTGAAGATCTCTTTCAAAAGTGACAGAATACTGTTCATGCGTAGTTTTGTATCCTTGTTGTATATGTTTTTTGTTTGTTTGTTTGTTTATCTTATTACGTGTAGTAACACCCACTTTTCTTTATTCTTGTCTGTTTTGTTGTGTGTTCTTTTCTTTGTTGGCTAACGATATTAAACTCAAAGTTGAACTTTATTCAACAAACTCTGATTTAAGCTTAAACTTGAACTTTATGATTAAACTCCCTATCCCTTCTTGGTTAAAATCTTGCCACAATTATGTAAGAACAGCAAATAATGTCTTATCTTGCGCAATTATTGTTACTGTACTGTGATTACAATCACCATGCTAGATTATTTTCTTCCTTATCCCAGATTAATAGCCGTGCCAGTACTGACACACAAACTTAAAATTCTATCCTTACACTTTCTTGCTCAGCCACCTCAAAACCTTTTTGGCCACTCATACCCATCTCAGGGTAGTAGTCTTAAAACGTCTCTTATAAAACAACAAGCGCCAAAACCGCTGCACCGACTGGACATGGAATACACACACTGGCTCACCTCCACGCAGTGTCCTCCACACACACACATGCACCTCCTTGATACTGTCAATAGGAGGCGGGTACAGCGGAGTGAGGCCGGACCCTCTATAGACTTTGGATTATGGGATACTTATTCCTTTGAAGCAAGAAAAAGAGGGAAGTGTGAATGATGGTGGGAGAAGACATGAGATGAAATGAATCAATAATGAAAAGAAAGTAAATAAGAAGAAAAGAAAAAAGGAATGGACAAAGGAAGAAATGGAAAATGGATGGGTTGAAAAATACATGGAAATGGAGGAAGAGGGGAAGGACAGAAAGAAAACAGAAAAAAATATGAATGAAGATTGGTCTAAGAGCGTTCAGGGAAGGAGAGAATGCAAGAAAGCATAGAAAAAGAAGGAGAAAGTAGAAAGAAAGGAGGAGAGGAAGGAGAAATAAATACATATGATGATTGAAGAGTGATATGAAGGAGAGGGAAGAAATGAAGCAAGGATGGAAGATGGAATCAAAAGAAAAAAATGGACTTACTTTTTCTGTTTCACTTCTTCTACTTCAAATTGACCTGAAAGATGGAGGCTGGAGGGAAGGCTATGAGAGAAAAATCAGTCAGTTGGGTCACTTGCCTTTCAAAGGAATTTAGACTATTTCAATACACAAAATGCAACAGATATTCAACATGAATTTGATTTGTTCGTAACTAGCTACAATGTGGTCTCGACGAGCACAAAGATGACATTGGATGACCTCAAAGCTGGCTTTCACAGAATGATGATTCAAGGTTTGAAAAGATTTGAAAAATATGCTGGAAGGAGCTTTGAGAGAAACAAAATACAATGCAGCATATGAAGGCATGCATGCTCATAACTCACCTATGTGTCTTGCCATCAGTGACACATGTTAAAAGAGTACTATATCTTCACACACACACACACACACACACTCATAAATAAACACTGATACTGTTCATCATCATAACCTCATGCTCTCATAAGCTTTGCAGTGTGTATATATGCTTCTAAACTATATATGAGTGCATATAATGACACTGCATATGTGTGTGTGTGTGTGTGTGTGCGTGTGTTCATAAAGTAGAGATAATCCTACCAATAGCAGCTCTCTAGCGCCATCTACTGACCTGAACACTAAGGAAGACATACTGAAACTACCACAGCAACACTAAACCCTCCCAGTAACACCAGTTAGAGAGGGTACGGTAGAATTTAAATCAGTAAAATGAAGTGAAAGTGTATAAAAACATGAAAAATTTCTGGAAGCAAATACAATCAAGTGTGTTGTACATGAAGTCTACGTACTGGAATGAAGAAAGGATGAAAGAGAGATGTAGCAGGTGACAGATGACGAGAGAAAGGAAGGAAGAAAAGAGGCAAACAGAAAGAAAAGTCAAAATGAAAATGATATTTGCATGTGTAGATGTGGCTAGAAATGACATTGTAAGGGTGTTATTAGTGATAACTAATAACAATAAGAGGGTTATGGGAGCAAAATTAAAAACACAGGACGTAAAAATATGTCAAATGTACAAAATTATGAGCTCATTATTCAGTTTATTATTCATCATAAAATTCATGTAATCACTGGGACATGCATTTCTATTTACAAGATACACAAGTGTATGCACCTTCCAGGTGTCTCAGAAATTAAGTAGTCCAGTATGAAGTTTACATAAAAAGCCTCAAAAACAACATATTTTAAACAGGTTTATTGTTTAGATGATTTTTAAGTGAATTTTATTAGTAAAGCTTCAAGTTAATTAATTCCCATCAAATTTGATTAATGGCACCAAACTTATTGCATTTCTTATTTCAGGTTGATTACCTGCCACGTTTGCCCACAATATAGAAAAACTGTTAAGGTTATCTGTTTGAGAAAGATTTTAAAGTAAAAACAAAACAAATGAATACATTTTGGCCTTTTCACCTGAATTGTTTCCTACTTTTTTCTTCTTTTTTTTCCACAAGGGTCATCCATTTTATTAAGAATATGGAAATGTCTTAATGCCTATAATGAGAACATGTGCAGCTGGTCAACATTTTAAGGGGAAACGCTGCAGGTTTGTTGTATTTAAAGATCATCATAATCTGTCAGAATTAACAGTAAAAGTATTTTTTAACAATTTGATTTAATATAAACTTAAACAAATTAAATTAAAATGAACAAAACAATTAATGAAATAATGAAAAAAGGTATTCCTATCGACAAATTATTGGAGTAAAACTGAGATTTACAAATTGTAATCATGCAAATGATTCTATCATTACCTCCCTCTTCAGGGTCGTTTGAGGACAGAGTGTTTTCCAGCAGGCACTGTGATAAAACACAGAAGAAAACCTTAAACAGATGTCCGGTCTGTCTCATAGTTTACACACAAACACACACACACACACACGTAAATGCATTCATAGCTACGGTGTGAATAAATCTAAATTTCCAGTTCACTGTGAGCTGATTGTCTTCGGTCTACAGGAGCAAACACACCAGGCAACATGCACACGACTCTTAGTAAGGGCCACTGATGAAAATCAAACCCAGAACATCCTGAATATGATCCAGCTATATATAAAGAAATGTGTTGTGTATAATTCTTCTTTACACTTTCATTTCATTCTTGAAACTCATTACACTCAATATCCACTCACTGTACCCAGGAGGAGAGATCCCTCTTCTGTTGCTCCTCTTGAGGTTTCTCCCTTTTTTTAATGAAGTTTTTCATTTTTCTTATCTGAATCGAGAGCCTAAGGATGCAGGGTGTTGTGTGTTGCACAGATTGTAAAGCCAGATTTGAACAAATTTTAATTCTGGGCTGTGTATATAAAACTGACTTAACTTTGTCTCACTGTAATAATTATTATTGCTGCAAGCAGCAAAAGCAGCAATGTGTCAGTTGAGCACTAGTCTCATTCAGATTTAAAGATTGACATATTGTCGTATTTATTTAACTTGATTTGAACTATTGGCAATATTTACTCAGCATGTTTCTCATTACTTCATATGATAAAAGCACTTTACATTCCAACAATACTAAAAAAATATTAGTTTTTAAAATTGTCTTAAAAATAATTTTAAAATGTGTGTGTGTGTGTAACTAGATGGTTGATTTGTTTGTTTGTTTTGTTTAGAGGTTTATTGTCTTTTGATACACTGTAATACCAATGAGAAATAATAAGTGTCCTGATCTAAAGACCCTGTCAGTAAAAGTGCTACATATTACTCTAGAATAGAAAGTTCCCATTAGTTTTACAGCTTTTGTGGAAAATTCTGACTTTGCACCAGGTTGCAGTGTATGTCCTCAGCTGGCCTACATTTCAGTGAAATGCTGTGTCATGTTTCCTAATTTAATTTCATACATGCATGCATCAGAACGTTTAATTAGAGTCAGTTCTGCTAAAACACTTCCCATATACAAGCAGAGTAGCATTATAAATCAACAAACATGATCCCGATTTTAACCAGTTAGTGACAATGTAGTTTATTGTTATATTTAGCATCTTTATTAATGGTACAGTACCTGTGATCTTGGACAAGATTTCAATTAAGCTAAATTAAACTGTTTGCATAGTTAATCCATAAACCCCATGCTGAGCAGATGGATGTGTGTGAATAAATTATAACACACATACATTTGTGGACTTACTGTGCAATAACCATTAAATTGCTACAGAACAGCAAGAGAATTTTCCCCATCAATTTTCCCAGTCTCGTCTGCATTTTGAAAGGTGCAAAAAGCTGGCTGTATCTGTGTAAACTGATCGTTTGTTGCCTGTCATTTGTTATCTGGATTTCCCACAGCAGAATGAGAAAGAATCAGGCTGGTCATCAATCACCCGTCCAAGTCAAGATGACTGGAGGTACTGACAGAGGACGAGACGGAGTAAACACTGACATGGAAAACACCCAGCTGGAAATTCAACATGACACAACAAAACTTTACTATAATATTATTATAATTTGCAATGCACTGTAAGACATGCAGTACTGTACAGAAATATATGTCCTCATCAGCATTTTATTTACTTAGGTCTGTCAGTAGAGCTGAAATATTTAGCTAATTAATTATTAAGTAAATTATATGACTAAAATTCCAATTTTGATAATTGATGAAGTCATTTACTAAGTCATTAAAATCACAAGTTCATTTGTCGGTGGTGGCAATTTTCCCAAATGTGCAGATTTGCTTCTTTTCTTTGTTTTGAACTATGAACTGAGTATTTACAGGCTGGAAGAGGGGAGTCAGTGGCCTTACCCTAAAATCACATTTACTGTAGGTTTATGGATACTGAGACCTGATATTTTATGACAGGTGTTATCTTTTACTGCATAATTTTTGATTTATATGTTCAATTCTGGCATCTTTTGGGGAGCTTTTTTTTTTTTTTGCTGAAAAACGTGAGGGAGGCACAAGATGCTTGTCAACTCTGAGTAGTGTCTGCAGAGTTTCCTGTCAGGCTGCATATAGCCCCAACAACTGTCATCGATTAGAGATTAGGACAGCTAAAACTAACAGGAGAAACCCAGGGCACAAAAGAGCAAAACGCACTTGCTGCTAATCTAAAGCTTATGTGGGAAATATTTTTTACATGATGAAATATAATCAAAACAGTCTTGCCATATGTATATAACCATATGTACTGATTCATTGTTTTTCTATAATCAAAAAATACTTTATTCACATGTACTGGAAACTTCACATTTCATATTAATCCTGTGTTACTAGATCAGGATATCTAAATATACTGAGTGACCTTTTGGTATCTAACTGCTGATAATGTTTATGGGGAACTAACTTTTATGTACCAAATTTTTTGCTGATTTCTCCCCCTGCACAGCATTTATAATTATTTATCTACATAGAAACGTACTGGCTGCCAGATAACCTGAGACAATGGGAAAGATGTAACCTCACTGCATTTGTATGAACTCAGGTCTTCTCCCATCCAGATTTTGGTGGATGAACAGTAAGAGGACCTTAGGTGGCCTGATAAAATGACTAATTTAAATAAAAATTTGATGTGGTGTTATTGGCTGTATTACTTTTAAATGAACAATATAATGGGTACATTCACTTTAATCAGTTGAAGAACTGGCACTTGCACTGGCACTGCTGCTTCTAGCTACTCCAACACCTTCTCAATAAAGGCAAAATCAGAGGATTCATAGGTTCGAGATTTGGCAATTGGCATTTCTCCCTCCTCCTCTGCATGCTACTATAATTCCCATCTTCCAGACTCTTCTCTTCCCACCAAGGGCCTCATGTTGGCAGGTGACAGCTGAGTGGACGGGCCCCTTAGCCAGCTCCCGGATGTCCTAACAGGGGGTGGGTGGTGAGTGCTGGGTGGGAGGGTAGAGTTCGTACAGAGACAAGGGGCAGCGTCAAGGGAGCTTCCCCCAGCTCCCCTCACCCCAACCCAGGCCTAATGGTGTGGAGCGAGCCCCTTCACTCCTGCTGCTCTACAAGCATCAAAACTATGGACAGAGAGGCAGGAGTAGAGCCCTGTTCTCAGTTCCACTCTGCTAAACAGGTGCAGGTGTGCTGGGTGTGAGCCAAAAGAAAGTTTTATAACACATACACACACACAGGACTGCCACCTTTGTCAAGCGCATTGTGGAGGCACTGCATGAGTTTGACTTCCTCAGAAGAAAACACATTGTATTTGCAGAGGTTGTGTGTTTTACGTGAGTGTGTGAGTCCCTCAGAGCAGGACAAGGTTGCAATGACAGACATTTAATCCCTGTGGTTGTCTGGGTTTGAGCTTAAACAAGGAAGCAAGTCGAGGAGTAGTTGACCCCCTCTTACAAGTCTTTACCCGACTGGAACCGTTGTCAAAAAAAAAACCCTGTCCAAGAAATACCACAGAGGAAGAAAGCCTCTGGCACCGACTTTCCCTCCCCGCCGAGAGAAGTTTCTGAGAGGGAGCAGAGAGCTTTAAGTAGAGTAAGGCTGAAGCTTTGGGCTGATATTGGCCTTTGATAAAAACAATCAGTTTGGGTCCACCCAGTGTGGACCATCTCTGATATGATGGAGGTTCCTGCCTGACCACAGATAGTCATTTCATTCTTATTATTTTTATATCTGATGTAAGTGAGAAAAAAAATCATTCCTGTGTCGTGTGGGAGGTTTTTATGCCACATTCTGCAGTGAAAGCTGTATCCCTCCAACCCAATATCCTAGGAATTACATCCATATTGAATGATTCTGAAACACACAATTTATGTCCAGTAAAAGTAGAGAGACAGAAAGTAAAGGTGTGGAAGTGGGAGCAAAGGATGAGCATGTAGCACATTTGGCTTTTATGCAGTAGACCACAGTTTGGGTTGCGTCACAATCCAGTTAAAGGTAGGGTTAGCAATTCTAATCTTAAGCACTTTTACTCAAATTATGGGAATATCTCATGGCAGCTAATGTAACACACAACCTAAGCTCCGTTGTTCGTTCTGTATTGTGATATTTGTCCTTGCAATGTTTGCAAAGATTTTATACACACAGAGACCTGAAAACAAAAGTTTGCAAGCACAGTGGGATTGATGCATGATTTGAAATGCTCTTCCAGGTGAAGTTACCTTCCTTGTTAGCTAAGCTATAAATCTACAGACTGGGGTAAAAAATAATCTAAACCACTAGCTCTTACAAGTTTTTACTCCATTATGTTGCTGACACTGTGTTTGTGTGCATGTCATTCCTTTGATGACGTTTTATATTACATTTGTTTTGCTTCAGTTACAAAAAAGCACTCTTGACTCTGTCATTTTCCTCATCAGCCACTTGTTAGTGTCGGTTGCCTTGGTGAAGCACATCAGTGAGTTTGGGGTCAGAGCTTCTGAGGAAGCACTGAAGGGAGGGTTGTGTTTGTTTTGATCAAGAGGATGCCTTTAACATTTGCTAATAACCAATATCTTTCCCTATAACCTTAACAAAGTGTTGTAGTTGCCCATCCTTAACTGTACCATCCCTAAGCATAAACCTCAGAGGGTTATTTGACAATAATGTTCTGTTCACCTAAACCACAATATATTGCTGTTATCCTCAGCTGTTGTAGAAAGAAATGTTGACACTGACTGTAATCCTCAGTCCAATATCAATTTTCTGTCTTGCAATAGGGTGGGTCTGTCAGAAGAAAAACACCAATGACACCCAAATTGAAATGACCGATTAACAATTAATAAACTGTAAATATATAATTAATGTAATTCATTTGGTGGTGAGCTTATTAGGTGTTTTGCTTTAGGCTTTTCTACCCTTAGAATCAAATTAGTCGAAAGCACAGAATTCTTGCATGTATCTGAAGATGATATATTAAATATAATGGCATTACCTGGCACCTTTTAAAAAATCCATGTCAGTCAAACCTAAGTTAAAACACAAGATTTCTATATGACTTTTACAATAATACACGCATCGTCAAATTAACCATTTACAGGGCCCCACAGCAAAAATGAGCTGCAGGGCCCCTATTGATCCCCAGTTTTTCAATACTTGAATACTATCTGGCCCCATATTTTCTGTGTGGTAATATTATTAAACAAAATAATTTACAGATACACACTGTATAAGCACGAAATTAAATTAATGTAGGTCTTAAAAACTAGATTTTGTCACAGGGACCCTCCTCAAAGTAATGAAGACAGACCCAACTTATTGTCAGTCGATTTAGTTGCTTTAGTGATGTATATTAGCAAACAAGTTTTCAGTTTTCATAAATCAGTTGGTAGACAGTAAGCTTGGAGCTTTTGGGGTACCTGGATTTCAGGGGCAGTTATCACTTTTGCATAGTTTGTAATACAGTTTTGTTGTATACAATTTTCAAAAATAGTTGAGGGGTCTCCCCCTAATACAACTGTTTGAGTGCAGCACTGGAAATCATCACACCTAGGACCAACATTACCTGATCTAAACTGCAAAGGGTATTAATGAACAGCTAAGGGTAATAATGTAAACAACAAATGTAAACAGATACAAAGTGTAAAGAAAAAAAACACAATAATAATTTTAACAATATTTATTTTTCAATAGAATTTTTTTCTAGCCGACAATTAGAAGACAAACACACACACTTCTATTAAACAACTTATCCTACAACCAGCCTAATAAACACCTCAAATTTCTTCACCTCTCAGGGCTGTGTGTACTTTCTGTCTGACTGACCTCTGTGTTCTGTATGCACTTACTGAGCGATTCAGCTTACTTCAGTTAAGTTACAGTCTCATCTTTATATTCTACACTGTATACTTGTTTCATCCGCTGTCTCAGCTGTTTGTTGCTTCGCAAAAAGCAATAAAAAAAAGTGTTCAGTGAGCAATGAGGGATGAGATTCTTGTGAAACAATGACTGTGTGATCACTGTGATTTTTTGTGAGGGCTGATATTTTGGTACAAAGTAAAGGAGCCACTGAATCTGTCACGGGAGACTTTCCAGTGAAAGCTACTCTTCCTCAGCGGAGAACAACACACAGAGCAGGAATGCAGACTGAAGCTGGACCTTTGTCCTGCTGTGGTTGGAATAACACTGCCACCTAGAGGCACACACACACATACAGGCCAATGCGTGAGGGCATTTGGAGGCAGATTTCAACATTCTCCGTAAACTGAACCAATCATAAACTGGGTAATCCGAGGTGAAAATGAACTAAACAAGTAATCATTATGAAATTTTATTCATGCTGAAATTTGAAAACTGCAGATTCAGGCAGGTTAGAATTTCCATTCCATTTTACATCTTGTGCATTCAAGGTACTTCAGCTTTAGATTAAGTGAACTGAAGTGAACCAAGACCTCAACACCAAAGAAATGCATGTATTCAATATATAACTTCTGTTCAATAGAAAGCACTCTGAATTCACTCTTGATGAAAAATAGCAGAAATACACCTCCAAATACATACACATACACACACACATACACACTCACACCCCTCCTGTGTCAGAAAATCTGTAGTGATCCCACAAGGTCACATGACAGAGACATAATGGAGTCATGGAGTAAGAATGATTTGCTCCTGATAATCAACATGACTCCTTTCTTTCTCTCTCTCCCTCTCTGTGTCTGAGCACTGTGTAATGACTCTGGTTAATTTCTCAGGGGAGAAACAGTAATAAGTGATCATTGACAAAAGGATTTCTATGGAGACATTCACATTATCTCTGCTTGGCTGTCTGGCTCAACGTGTCTGTCTGCCTCTCTGCCTGTCTGTGTGTCATTTCCTGACTATTTAAACAGCCTGCACATTCTGTGTGTGATGTATACCTGTATGTGATTTTCCAAACTGAGGCCAAAAATAATACGAAGAAAAATAACACACAGTTACCGTATGTTAAGATAACTGTTCTGCATCAATGTAGGAGACTTTTCTGCATTTACACTACTATTTACAGCACATATTTTAACCACATACAGAATTTAATCAAATAATAAAACAGTTTGTATTTGAATTCTACAATAAAGAGAAAATGTTTACAATGAGTCTAAAAAAAATAAACTGTATACCTACCAATGCTCCAGATGGAAATCTGGATCATTTCCATGACATATACAACCTACTGGAGGTTGTGTATTTTTTCATTGTGAAGAGGTTTTTTATGCAGGAATGTATTTTTTCTTCGTTTTTTGTTTTTCATTATTTATCTTAAAAAAAATTTTTTTTTTGGCCTTCATTTGTTAAATGATTGCAATCCTTGATATTCTTAAGAAAAAAATTGATGAAATACAAATGCCAGCTGAAAGAGAAATGTAACAAATTAATGTACAAATAGTTTCAAATGTTATAGCAAGGTTAGAACTGGAAAAGAGTATCTGGGTTTAATGGCTTCACAGTGACCTTTACATATTACAGTGTAGTTGTAGTTGTTTCTTTTTACTTAAGTCCCTAAACATATATATAACAATAGGAGGGAGGGAATGGAATGCAGAGAAATTATCAGCACCAATTCTCATTTATTTGCAGCAACTGTTGTAGTCTAGGTTTTAACTGGAAACAGGCATCATACCTGAGTCTGTTCTGATCTGCTTCAGTTTTGGTTTACTTCTGATGCTGTTCATACAAACTAAAGCTAAATACACTCCTCCATCAGTGTGTTTTGTTTGTTTTTTTTTAACCCAGCTTTTATTAGCAACTGGCTTTAGTTTGTTCTTTATTACTGGCTTTTATTTGGGAATTTACAGAAGTAATATTTTCCACCTGTATAATATTTGTCTCTAGCACACTAACTGAAGCAGCATACACAGTACATTAATTTCTGCTAAACGCTTACTGAACCACTGTGAAAGCCACAGATAGAATCATGATCTGAGTTCACTGAACTGAAAAGAAAGAACAGTACAGCAATAGTTTCTCATTCTCATGATAACCGCATAATTATCATGAGAATGAGAGAGGTCAGTGTTGATTTCTTTTAACCATGATGATATTTTTCAAGCCTTGGCCAAGTCGTTTTAGCTGCTTGCCTGAATCAATCAAAACCATAAACCTATAGTAGCAGATCAGAAAAGTCATATGAATCATTTTGCGTATCATCGCTAGTGTCAAGCTCATTGACCAACAACACTACTGCCTAGTGTAACAAATAGCAGTGATTTAAATGATAAAGCCTGCCGCTGGTACATTCCTATGGGTTGTACCTTGGGATAGGACCAAGCGTCCTGTATGGTTGTTTAGGTTGGAGGACTTGTTAGTTGTGACAATGCTATGGTAAATGCTAACAGTATATGAGGAAAATCATATTGATTATTATTATATTGACAAAGCTTACAATGCATTTATGAGTTCATTCACTACAGTATATGACATAAACTGTCCAATACAACAATGGGAAGCAAAGCTATACAGAGAGGCCGCATTAAGGGGAGACTGCAAAATGCCTGTGACAAAAATAGTAGTCTTTATAGACTATTTCATAAAATGTAGAATGAGTATAGAATAAGTTAACTAATATTATGAGGATATGCAAGAAAGCAATAGAAACAATAGAAAAAAACAAATACAACACCGAGGGCAAAGGGAGAGTATTAAATAGCATGATTAAAAATGGATCAGTAAACAGAAGCTATTCTCAGTATTTCATTGACAATGATAAACTGTAGACACTATGAATGATGTGGTTCCTGGGTTTAACAATTTTAAGAATAAAATGTCCACTGACTGGAATGGAATTGATATGACTTATTTTCCCAGTTGTGGTATCAGAGGGTTCCTGCTGAATTGGCTGAAAAGTTAAACAGACATCAATTTGCAGATTGGCAACTACAAATCATCATGCTGAAGTCTTTTCAAAAAGTATATAGGTATATATGGATAAAATAGAAAATAAGTGTATAAAACATGTCTAAAATGAAATTCCATTATATAAATTTCAGCATTTCAGCAAACCTGAGGGGGATGAACTTCAGGTGAACACCTAACTTCCCCTTGAAGGAGACATGCTGAATTTGTTCCTGTGACATTTTTAGAGAATGTTTCAGTTTTTCTGAAGGACTTTTGAGTTGATCTGTCAGACTTGAATAACTGAGCCCCTTCAGTCCACAACATTACCATGCCCAGATGCTCTGGAGTGTATTTGGTAATCCATCCATCTGTGTGGTTTGTTAGCACACTGTTAAGTACTTAAGTGTAAGATTAAACATTAAACTAAAAAAATCAAAACCAACTACCAACATCAATTAATCCTTTACTTCCCTGACAATTAATTCTTTTGACTTTTCTACCTCTGACATTCACTCTCAAGCATTCAAACATTTTCACTGGAGTGTGATAATGACCAAGTATTAAAGCAATGGTGTGTGTACCAACCCTTACGTGTTCGAAAAAATACCTTTAAAAGGTGGATAACTTATTGTGCCAGAACCCATTTAACTCACTAAGCTACTATCTTTGCGCAGGTCCTGGGGGGAGCCAATTCTAGCTGACAATGGGTAAGTATACTAGGTCCCCACTCATTTTATCACAGGGTTGACATATAGAGACAAACAACCATTGGCATTTTAAAGTTGCCAAGCAAGCTTTGAGCTGGGAGGAAGTCAGAGTAGACCCAAGGACAGACACTTAGCTGAACCTGGGGTTGAAACCAGAACCTTCTTGTTGTGAGGCAGCAGTGTTAACTGTGCCACCCAGACATGCAAATAACCATATTAGTACACAAATAAAATGTACAGGCTTAATTACAATATTTCCATCACCTCTCTGAATGAGCATAGGTATACCAGGGAGCATAAATTCCCCCTGGTATACATAATGGAATACAATATGTCCTTACCTAAATAAAACTAAATTAAACACTCCTATTGTTGGTGTTAACTAGGGCTGCAAGATTCTGGAAAAAATGAGAATCACGTTTTTTTTGCTGAGAATTGAGATCACGATTCTCTTTCACAATTTTTTTTCCAACATGTTTTTTGCACTCATTTACCCGATACAGGACAGGCCATATCTTAAAGAGTACAGTCTAGACCTGCTCTATATGAAAAGTGCCTTGAGATAACTTCTGTTGTGATTTGACCCTGTATAAATAAAATTGAATTGAAATGAATTGAATGTGGTAGTTGATGGAGTCTGTAATTTCCTTGTGTCTATGGGAGCTTGTCAGGTATGGGAATAAACTGTGTAAGGTTCTAAGGCTGCCCCCTAAATGTCGCCTATTCGATACATTAGTCAGGAGTACCCTGATATGACTCACAGAATGTCAGTGGACGAGTTGTTACACTTTTTTTAGCTGCCTCACAGTTCACACACAGAGTACTGCAGGAGCAACAGTGTGACAGGCTGTAAACTTTACAACCAAATCTTGTCTTAAAATGACCAAACCACAAAACTAACTTTAGAGTTAGATACTTCATGAAAACAGAGGGCAGAACGATGTAGGCAGTGTGACTCACTCTGATTGGCTCCAGTGTCAGGTGAGTTGTACCTGCCTGCTGACAGCTGCAGGCCCGCCACGAGAAACTGCACATCTAAAGCAGAAACTACCGGTGATAAGACAAGTTAAAACCGGCTGACAGTGTCTGTCTGCAGCGTTTTCACTATATTCATTTTGTAGCGGCGTCCCACAGCGGGAATATTACTGCCGCTGCTGAAATATTATAAAGTTGCAGAATACCTGGTTAGCTGAGAGGGAGAGAGAGAAAGAAAATGGTAGAATTAACTAGCTAATCTTTTTTTGTCACGAGCACAGTGCCATCAGCGGGGTTTTCTTCTGGATTCATTTTGCCGTTTTTATTTGTCCTAACACAATGTCTGGCCTCACACTGTCATTAGCTGCTGTCACTCACTCGCTCTCACCAGGTTTATTTGATTTTCTCTGAATCATGTGGTGTAATGACACATTGTCATTGGCTGAGGGCAATAGGAGTGTTCGTTTTGATGCAGCGGGTGTCTCTGATGAAAATGCAGCAAAATCGTTGTCATTTAGAAATTAGATCGCATAGAGCTCTGAATCGAGATCGCGATTTTAATACGATTAATCGTGCAGCCCTTGTGTTAACATTAGTGATGTTGAAGCATTATAGTCACTGTTCACCTGTAGTAAAGAAGTACAACACTGGGACTAGATATTTCCACTACAGAGCTCATCAACACAACATATTCAGCAGCTAAACCTTGTGTCTCTCATTCGTACTTAAATGCAACCTAAATCAGAAGTGAACTTTTCCACAAAGGGAGAGAAAAGCTTACTTTACTAATAATATACACACTTACTGTCATTGTAACAACTACAATAACTAATAACAGATAACACATTCCAAGCAAGTTTCAAGTCTCTGCAAGTTGATTTATACAGCACGCTCATTAGAAATGAATAGAATATGGGGGTTTACTCCTATCTTTACTCAGGAGCATGGTCTCTCAGTTTGAGGCCATCATTTCTTGGTTTCACACTCATGCTTTCACTGAAAACCCTCCCCTCACACTCAAGTATTTCCTCCTACCTGTGTACATTTGCTCTGCTCCCAATCACAACACTACGTCTTCAGATAAACTGTTGCTGGCAGAGATATCCTGTGCTCCACCTTAAGTCCTCCATCTTCCATTGAAGTTGATTTTGTGCACTCATGGATTTGCTCTGCTCCTGCTCAAAACTGATTGCTTCAGATATACTGTTGCTTGTACAGATTTCCTGTGCTCCAGCTTAAGCCCTTAGTATTGGGGGACTTCTCCTTGCATTCAGGCTGCCTCAGTGGGCTCATAGAAGCCTTTTTAGACCATGCTCTTGAATAAAGATAGAAATAAACCCCCACAGAAATTAATGTAATGGGAGTGTGGGGAAGGGAGGGTAAAACACAATCTAAAAATGCAGAAATTGCCTGAGATGTCTCTGACAAGTGGCTGACAAGTGAGTTCTTTTCTTTTCTTTTACAAAGAGATCAAACATTCCACCTTTGTTTGTTTGCACAGAACCACATGAAGGCAGCTTAAGTGGATTTATACAGCATGCCAGCATCATGGAATCAGAGCCTCATTGTCGGTCAGCATCTGTTCCGCTGTTCCAGCTCCCCCTTTTATACAGACGTCAGTCCGTCTCTGTGACTACCGCTCGTGCCTGCTTAAAAGTGGGGTGATATGGACCCCCCATTCCACCTCTTTGCCTTCTATACAGGAGGCACGGTGGAACAACAGCGCAATCCCACCATGAAAAAAGGGAGTCCAGTGGCCCTCCTCTGTCTATGGAAAAAAGGTCATTTGGTCTCATCCTCCATTTTGACCGGGCTGAGGGCCTACACTAAGCAGGATGCCAGTTGTGCAAGCTGTGAATGAGAGGATATACCAAAACAGACGACTATTTCCTTTAGTTCAGTGTATTTGAAAAATAGTACTGTGTGTGTATTTTTAAAAATATAACTAAGGTTTTAAAAGGGCTTAAACGAAATTGTTGGAGTTCCCCAGTTAAATATACCATAGACAAGATTTTTTATGTTAACTTGGAGCTGCTTTATGAAGCTAATCATTATCTGCACAAAGGAAGCTGAGAGTCAAAACTTCAAAATTAGTTCTAATCCTCTCATGCCTTCATTTTAACTGTCTTTGATGATCTGATTTACATCTAATAAAGGACTCAGAATGAACTAACTGTAAGAGTACAAGCAACAGTTCTCTTCAACATCACTAACTCATATCATAATCAGCTCATTTTTTTTTATTCCCCTAGCTTTCTTTTCCACTCAGCCCCTTTGATTCTACATCGCTCTGTGGTCATTTGTGACACCTTTAATCACTAACCACCATCTTGCCACATTCAACCCTCCCAAACCCCCATCCCAAATTTGGTTGAATCCATCACTTAATAATAACCATAGTAGCTGACCTGAAGTTAGGCATGTGAGATACCATGATTTCCCTGGGGGGTAGGTTTTGGGGGGGTCTCATCCTGGCCATGGGAGAGATTTAAGTTTCAGATGGACCTTTATTACTGTCAGCTGTGTCATTATTACTTTTACTGTATGTGAATGTGTGCAACAGAGAGACAAAATATTACTGCCAGAAAATTAATCTATAACGGAAGCTAAAAAAAATATACTACACTGCTTTGTAACTCCATTATGACTGTCTACTGTCCCTGTGCAGCAGGTGTGTCTGTTCCTGGGAATGATTCAATACACATCCAGATATGGAATGAACAACTCAACACACTCAGGATACATTTAAGCAGGAAATAATTCAATAACATCCAGTATGATATAACACTCAAAAGCAAAAACTGTCATCTATCATAGGTAGTTATCAACTGGTTACAAGAAGAAGCAGTATCTTTAAGCATCAATATATCCAGTTCTAAGTAAGAGACAAACTTTGCTTTAAAGTGATCACCATAACTTTTCAGTCATTATGAAATCTTTTCAAGGACACCCTATAGAGGTTTTGGTGAATGTAGAATGTGAGGAACATTTTGATATTTTTTGTTCAGCTGACTGTTGGTGACAAAGGTCAAATGCAACACATTCTTTCTGTGAGTCCATGAATTCTACTAGAACATATCATAAAGTTCCTGGTTCCATAATTTGTTGGAAAGTTCAATACAATCTGACTCATAAAACCTTGAGTAAATCCACATTTGTGATTCATAAAATATGAGTTTGCAGTCTAATCAATGACACATTAATAACAGTGATATTTGAAGTAGGTGCAGTACACTTCATGCTCCAGAGAGAGAGGCTGTTATCATGGCTCTTTCTATATACACTTAACTCGTGCACACAGACCGTGAACACATCCACTGGATGAACTCTGAAATGTTGATTTATTTTGTGAAATGTTTTGTTTTCTGAATTGTCATTGTGCTCTGACCTTGAGGGACACTGTAACAAACCCATACAAACTCAACTCGACTTGTGTGATGCTGATACCTGCTCTTGAACTTACTGGCTGCCTTCGACACTTCCACTACATCACTGCCTGAACACCAAAGAATGCCTAAGAGTGCCAAAGAGACTGCTTGGGAGTTTTGGGTCTCACCAGATTCGTTCAGGTACCAGAGTCAGAGTGTAGACTGTGCTTGTTAGCCTGTGGATATTTCTCCAGGTTTCTGCTGCCTGCAGACTTTGGAGAGACTCAATGCTGCAGTTACACAACGTTTATTGCCTGTTTGTGTCAGTAATTGTTTTGCATGTGCACTATATGAACAAAACAGGGACTCAATCATAGGGAAATAATTCAGTCATGCTATGACTGGCCAAAAACTCCACAGGGGCTCTGCAAATGTGTTTGTACAAATTCACATAAGAGCTGTGCAGAAGATTTGCAACCAATAAATGATGGAGTTAACATAATATAGTCAAAGGTGTTGAGCCACCAAAATCACAGTGCTTTTTCATTGCCACTTATCTCCAGAAATGAATGAAATTAAATGAAAAAAGCTCTCATTTTCTGTGTCTTGCTGTCTCTGACAATGATGAACATAAAGAAGAAGCTGCAGGTTTCTCTCTCTCATCACACACACACACACAAACTCACTAACTCTCTTCAGTGTGTTCCCTAGTCTGGGCTGACTCTGACACACTCCACTCCTCTAATGCTCTTTAAATGGGCTGCAGGGCAACCGGAGTCTTGTATGGCTTCACAGGCTGCCATCATGAGCAAAGACCAAAACCAGAGGGCAGTACAAGATACTACCGCTCCAGGTTTCTCCCCAGCTCTTGTTTCTCCCTCTGTCTCTTAGTTTCTTGTGTAATTTCACTATTATGTAGCTGAAAATTAGTGAGACAGCAGCGGTGTACTCTAGTTTACCGTGGTGGGTATACTGTGATGATTCCCTACCAGCATCGTACATATCATAAATACACTCACTACCACATACAGAACATGCATCCATACACAATTAAGAGCATTCTGAAAGACTGGTGTTATCATAAAATAGTGATTCAAAATTAACAGAAACTAATGATAAAATTCCAATGCTACAGAACTACTGTTGAGCTGGGGAAAAGACCATCAAGCAGCTGTGTTCACTGGTAGGTGACATCAGGTCTAGGTCACATCACAACCAAACTCTAAGCTCTTCATATAAGTGAAACCCACCACATTCTGTTTTATGAATAGAAGGGAGTTATACTCAACTTCATACTTGTAAAACAAAATCACTGGAGAAAAAGTTCTATCACAAACAAAGCCGGCCCTGACCTCCATGGGGCCCAAAACAAAATTCTGTTAAGGGGTCTACCTACCTGATGCATGAGCCACATAAACCATTTGCCATCACCACACAGTCACGCCCCAGTGCTCCAAGCACAATCATCTTCCATTTAAAACGGTTTGCTCCATCTGTCTAAGAATAAGTGAACCTATACAGAACAGAATGAGGTATAAACAAACAATATTTAACAGACTCCTCTACTGACAAACTTAAGCATAGCACCTGTAAATTATAATTAGGAATACTAGTATTAATTTCATTATCTGCATCAGGCCCATTCAAACTGGTTCCCCCAGATTCCCCTTTACACATTTATATAAAATACATATATATTTAAAAACAAACAAACAAAAAACTATTTATACTATAGCTTGGCTGAATACTCTGTGGTTACTATTCACTATACTGGGCAATATGGATGCACATCCATATTGATCTTGAGTGAGAGATACATGTTCAGGCATGATGTGGTAATATTTTCTGCGCTGCAGTTTATTAAAATAGTTGCCCATTGGCGTTTTCAAACAAAATAGATAGTTACTTCTCTCTCACTTTTGTCAGACACGGTCACAACTGGTAAGCAAGCAAGACATAGACACATCAAAAGATGCACTGCCCAGCTTGGTTTGTGAAACTAGAGAGAGGTGCACTGCAAGCAACAGTAAAACCACCATCTTTCCTTATCCTCAACCAATGTGACTTTGTTGCCTAAACCGCAGATGGGACTCAAACTGCAAACCGTGGTCTGGGACAGTCCCGTGCATGATACCAACCAACCAAATGAATGTAGTGCTGTCCTGAACATAATAAAACCAATATATTTCCAGCTAAACATGCTGTTACAGTTTTGTTGTACCTTAATATAAGGACACAGGATTGGGGATGCACACAAGCTGTGGCATTCAATTAATAATTGACCGGCCTAAAGTGTGCCAAGGAAAACATTTCCCACACCATTACACCACCACCAGCCTAGACTGTTGATACAAGGCAGGTTGGTCCATGGATTCATGCTGTTGATGCCAAATTCTGACCCTACCATCTGCTGCCTCAGCAGAAATCAAGAATCAGGCCAGGCTATGTTTTTCCACTCTTCAGCTGTCCAGTTTCAGTCAACCTGTGCCCACTGCAGCCACAGAACCTGACATGGTCTTCTGCTGTTGTGGCTCATCCACCTCAAGGTTGAACGTGTTGTACATTCTGATGCTTTTCTGCTCAGGACACAGTTGTAAAGAGTGGTTATCTGAGTTACCGTAACCTTTCTGTCAGCACCAACCAGTCTGACCATTCTCTCATGATGAGTTCTCTCATTAACAAGGTGTTTCCATTCAAAGAACTGCTGCTCACTGGATTTGTGTTTTTTTGTTGTTTTTTTGCAAAGCTCTGAGAAAACCCTAGACTCTTGTGTGTGAAAATCCCTGATCCTGATCTGTACCTGCATGATTTTATGCACTGCAACCAAAAGATTAACTGATAACTGCATGAATACACGTGTGCAGGCTGGTTCTGCTGCATCAGTTTTGATGCTGGTTTATTTTTCAGCTGTCTATTGTGTTTACCCAATTTTGATTTGGGCAAAAGAACAGTTAAACAGTTAGTATAACTGAGTACAGCCCCAATCTCTGATGTTAATTAATGTGTCTACCGATTGGGGTGATGTGTGGACTTGGCTGTTGTGTTGGCTGTTGTACTGTTGTCTTGCTCCTTATCATATGTTCATAAATAAGTCTCACTATCCTTATTGCTCTCATTAGTTTTATACTTTAAATTCTGCAATGGCCTCAACGACAGCTTTTGACATTAGCATCATCAATTCCATTCCATCTCAACTCATATTATCTTCTCTTTTATCCCAAACCCCTTTACATCCATCCATCCATCTATCCCTCCCTTCCTCCTTCCCTCAAAATTGTGCCAGGGGTCATGGTAATAAAACCCAGGACTCATGTAATTATTATTACATACATTCCCATTTAAATGCTAATGGACCTGGTAATTATTAGGTATACAAAACACACACATAGACATAAATGGGTATGAAAGCCAATAAGCCAATACATCTACAGTACACACCCACAAATAGATGAACACTACATGGATACACACACACACACACGCACACACCTATTAATAATAAGATGAAATTCCCTAATTATAATGAAGTCTAGCTGACTAGCCCTCCCAGTCATTAGTGTGAATACATTTCCCTTATGTAATTATGAACATATTTCAACCCTGTGATTAAGAGATGATTCCAGATTTTTTTCCTTCTCCTTAAGATAATGAGGCTAAAGAGTATAGTCCCAAGGCTCTTACTTTGACGGTCACTGCCAGAACTTTATCTGAGTGATACCAGCTCAGCTGTACCTCTGGGTTCACTGACCTATCATGCGTATGTGTATCTCTGTCTGACATAAGAGCTCCCATGGTTGTGAAGTACATTAGTACTACCAGCCTGATAAATCCTCCAGGGCTGAAGAAGCTCATCACCAGTACCCAGATGTGCTTCAGGCTGCCGATATCTAAGTCACAGGCACTTTGGGGGAGAGTGGAGGGGGGCTGACAATTTTGGTTTCTTCCTAGGAGGCACTACACTTCCATCCATCACACAAAGAAGCCTATCAGCAGCCTTGATAAGACTCTAGATTGCACCTTGAAGGACATGAGACATCTATCCAGGAAGAAGTAGTATCTTTGGTAAAGCATTCAACTTTTCTGCCTAGAGGAAAAAGACTCCTTTGAGGTATACAAGTGCTGAAATGGTGATGTGTTGCAGATCCTTAACCAATAGTTGTAACCAAGAATAGAATTAATATGCTTTCTTAATTATGCCTAAATTAATCATGAACAAATATAGTTAGCATCAAATGTTGTTTCATGAATATACAGCACAGTTAAGACCTAATATTGGTTTGCAGCTTCCTACACAAACATTACAATATGCAAAGATATCCAAATCTGGAACTGGAGTACTGTCTTTTACTGCCAGTGTTAATCTGATATGTTCACACGGAGTCAACTAATGATAACTTATAATAAAATGTTTGGTGGAAGGGCTGGGTGCAATACTTAGTGTTGGGCCTCCTTGGTTTAAGTCCGTTTTATTTAAAAATTTTGGTCGGACAGATCAACTCCTAACATAAAATCAGCTCCTCTTGGTTTTCTGGTCCTGTAATAGTTGCCTGGCAGTTTGAGGGTTCTACACAGTATCTTAGCTGTTCCTAGGACTGCACTCTCTGGACAGAAACCTCAGATGTTGTACATGGAATCTGCTCAAGCCACTTGGGGAGTCATAGCCCTGAATGCTCCATAATGACCATTTTGGACTTTGCCTTCCACATCTGTTCTAGCTGTTCTTTTAGCTCCGGTACTTCTCAATCTTTGCGTACTCCTTCACTCTGATGATACTGTCAGCTGGGATTGCCACATCGATCGCTACTGCCGTCTTCTGCTCCTTGTCAACCACCATGTCTGGTTTGGCAGCCAGCAGCTGTTTGTGAGTCTGGAACTTGAAGTCCCACAGGATCATAGCTCTGTTGTTCTCAACCACTTTTAGTGGTATGTCCCATTGGGACTTGGGGACTTCCCATCCATACTTGGCACAGATGTTCTTGTACACTATCCTAGCCACTTGGTTATCCCTCTCAGCCCCAGCTTGCATCTTACACCCTGCTGCTATGTGTTGGACCATCTCAGAGGCATCTTTGCACAACCTGTTCCTTGGATCATGTGGTAGACTTAAGCCTCTATGGATCTGGTGCTTAGGACCTGTTCTTTTGCTGCTATGATCAGAGCCTCTGTGCTATTCTTCTGGCTGGCCTTTTCTGGCAACTGGTAGGATTTCTTGATATCAGCCACTTCCTCTATCTCCCAGTAGCGCATCCACATAGAGGGGTTTGAACTTCTGTTGTCTTCCTCCTTCTCATCCTCTGTCTTCTGCTGTCTGAGGCACTCTCTTAGCTGTTCATCCCTGGGAGAGCTGGGAGCCTGAGTATTCATGGCTGCTCCTTGTTTCATCCTGGATTGTGGCCATGACACACACTCTCTCTCTCTCTCTCTCTCTCTCTCACACACACACACATATACATATATATATATAAGGAGGGAGGGAAGGAGGGAGGGAGAGAGAGAGAGAGAGAGAGAGCGCGAGAGAATGGACTTTTTTTCCTTTTCCAATTCACCAAGACCTGGCCAAACTGAGCACAACAGAGCTTCGTATGTTACTTTTACAGTCCTATCCTGACCATGACCATCTCCCCACCTCTGGGGCTATAAAAATGAAAATTATAAAAAAAACTCCAGAAAATGAAAACTTTGAGTTGTTCTGAAGAAAAGAGGAGAATTGATGTTCCTTCAATTTTCCTTTGACTGATGATGACAGAGACATACCCACACACTTTCAGAAAACACACACATACAGACATACACACAGAGCTGACAGGAGCAGTAATCAACTCTGGTATGTCTAGGATGAATGGTTGTCCAGGGAACAGGTGGAAATAGAGAAGCAGGTGAGAAAGCAAAGAGAATGAAGTGACCACATGTTTCTAAAAGAGGCGTGTGTGTGAGAGAGAGAGAGAGAGAGAGAGAGAGAGACTCTAGAGAGCTAACAGTACAGTGCTTCACAATCCTGAATTGATTGAGAAAATACAGAAAGTGCTCCCGAAACGTACTAACTCCAATCTATGCCAAAATATTCCCAAACAACCTTAAAATCCTGCAGAGAGGACACTTACATTTCTGCTATCAGTGATCATTCTGTACAGTAGGTGCACAGGTAGAACAAGGAGCCAGCTACTTCAGCATTTGTTATACATCTCTAAGATGGAGTGGAACAGTGACTGTGATATTGGAAGCAGATAATTACAGCATGCCAAAACTTAAACCATGGGTGTGGAGGCTGTTGGTTTTAGAAAAAGTTTCTGAAAATTATGTTCAACAAAGACTAAAGGTGTTATGTTTTTAAGTGTCCATTGTACAATACTTTACGTATGTATATTTGGTTATTAGATTCCAAATGTTTTTAGAAGAGGTAATTGAGAGAAAAGTGTACTTGATGGCAGGTTCATTTTACATTCAAACTATTACTTAACTCATTACGCTAACAGGGCCAAAATATAGGTGAGTGACAATTAGGGTGTAACAAGACTTGAAGTAGTGCTAAGTGCTAATCAAGCTGGCTCACTTTCAAAATTAAAAATAAAGAGTGTGAGGTGTGGAATTCACTGAAACAGTGACAAGGCTATGGACACACACACACACACACACACACACGTCTCCATTCACACATTAAACAGCCAGCTGTAATAAGGACATTCCATTAATTCGCTGTCTGTCTAACCCGAACCTTAACTCACATGACAAAAAGCCTAAACCTCTCTGCTTCTCTAAACAGAGAAAGAAACAGCAAAACGACTGTGTCCAATAAGTACAAAATATTGTCTCTGGCTGTCTGCTCGATTTCCATGGCTTCTAAAGCCAACAACAACTCCACCAACTGTGACTAAACAATCTTGTTAGTTTCCCTCACAACTTCTTTCTTTTCTGTGTCTTACAAGGAGAGTGACCGCCCCTCCCTGCATCTGGTTTCTTTTCAAATAGCATGCTTGAGACTTATTACCTTTACAAATACTGCTTATGTTGCAAACCTGTACTGTTCTTACCAAGCATTCAGTTCTCATGCCATTATTATTATTATTACTACTATTATCATTAACAATACTAATACTAATAGTTTCAGTTAAAGAATGTTGGACTTTTAAACAGCAGGTAACAACAAGGATTTTCATATGAAGGCTCACACTGAATAACTGCAGTGGCCTTGCTGGTTGTGATGATGGTAACACTGTTTAAAAAATTGATGACATTTTTTAACTAGAATTTCATTAAATCAATGTCATTTCACAGGTTTCTTCATGGTGTTTATGAGTGGAAGCACTGAATCTGTGCTCTTTGTAACCAGCCAAAATAAGCTCATTTAGATGATGACAGGGTTCACACATGGGAAAATCACATCACCAACAGATTATTTTGTGTTTATTCAAGTGATTTTATTTCCAGGTTAATGGCTGTTCATGCCTTGCCTTTGATGGGATTTTCACATTGTTTGCAGATGAACAAAAGGGACACACAGTAGTTCCCCACCAAAACAAACTTATTGCCTTCTTTCAGCAAGCTCTTTTTTGGCCTTCAAGATACCCTCCAGTGTTGTCATCACGGCCACGCATCCAGCAGCACTAAAGAGTCTTATTTATTTGTATTCCTATTTATGAAAACAGAAGTGTAATTTGGTCTATGTATTATGCATGGTGCTGTGAATTCATTTTGTCCACCTGTTTGTCTGACTCCAGTTTTCCTTTAACCTGCTGGAGGTTGTATTGGACATTTTCAGATGCTGCAAGGCAAGAGAATGAGCAATTATCTCTTGAATGGCTTTGACTTCACTGGTGCAAACATTAATTCACCAAAACGTCCATATAGACTGTTTGAAACAGGTCAAAAGCACATTTATGAACACAGATGGGACTGCAATTTCACCTGTCATGCAG
Organism: Lates japonicus; assembly: GCA_033238685.1. Lineage (NCBI taxonomy): Eukaryota > Metazoa > Chordata > Actinopteri > Centropomidae > Lates > Lates japonicus. The sequence goes on along the minus strand of BRZM01000013.1, from coordinate 4,059,363 downwards.
ATATTAGCTGTGATTTGTTTTTATTGTGCTTCCCTATGTGAACATAAATATTGTGATTATATAATTTGAACATAATGTGCTGGCCTACACTGACATGTCAGCTTGCTTCCTGAAAAACTTTCTAAATGTTAAAAATAAGGCAAAGTTGGACAGGATAAAAGCTCCCTATATTGCCCTGTTCTTTTTTTTTTTTTTTTTTTTTTAAAATTTGAACTATTTACACAAAAGAAAGAAAATGCAATCCAGCTACAAACAACCATTACTGGTATTCAAGCCGACATGTCTGTATGTAGTATGAATATAAACTTTTGATACAATATTTAAGGGTGCAAACACAAAGTATTGGAGAACATATTAGTCAGCCAGATGAAGGTGCAATTGTACTTGAGTCACTATTGATATGTGAAAATTGACAGTTCTGGTCTTTTGGGTAAGTAAGTTTGTATAATTTTTTTAAGCTTGGTGACTCATCTTAACAGGGACTTCAAGGATAACTCCAGTATATTAGATAAGACAGAATCTGAACACCGGAGTGAAACCCCTCCTGTGTCCCTGGCAGAGGTCGTTGAGGTAGTCAAGAAGCTCCTTGGTGGAAATGTGCCAGGTGTGGATGAGATTCGCCCTGAGATGCTAAAGGCTCTGGATATTGTGGGGCTGTCTTGGCTCACATGCCTCTTCAATGTCGCGTGCAGGTTGAGGGCAGTACCATTATCAGGGCTCTCTGAGAAAGTTTACTGCAGAAGCTGGAAAGGAGTCTCAGACTGATTGTTGAACCTCATATTCAGGAGGAACAATGCAGATTCTCTGCTGGCCGTGGACCAGCTCTTTACCCTCACAGGAGTGCTGACAGGGTCAGGGCAATATAACCATCCAGTCTGCATGTGTTTTGTGGACTTGGAGAAGACCTATGACCGTGTCCCCTGAGGGACGTTGTTGGGGGTACTGCGGGAGTATGGGGTACTGGGGCTGCTGAGGCAAGCCATCTGAGCCTTGTACAACCAACGTGAGAGCTGTGTCCACATCCTCGGCACAAAGTCAAACATGTTTTCAGTGGGTGTTACACTCCAATGTTGCCCCTTGTCTTCGGTCCTGTTTGTGATATTCATGGACAGGATTCCAAGGTGCAGCTGATGTGAGGAGAGTGTCTCGTTTGCAAACCTGCATCACTGCTCCTTGCAGTTGATGTAGGACTGTTGGCTTCATCAGCTCAGACATTGGGAGGGAGCTTGGAATAGAGCCGCTGCTCCTTTGTGTTAAAGGAGCAAATGGAGGTGGTTTTTGTTCTGTTTTTGTTATTTTTGTTTTATTCACATTTTGGTTGCAATCTGTGTTGGCTGGTTTGCAATTTCACATTTTTCTGTGTTTTTATGAACAGATAAAAAGAAACCAAACAGTGTTAAACCTGGGTGGATCCTGTAGTAGATCATTTCTGCCCGTGAAAACGCTGATGAATCAAGGATTTTGACATTTTATTTGCATTATCATGATTCCTCTGGGATGGCATTGTTACCAGAACCTTGATGCCTCGCAGCAAGAGGATTCTAGGTTTGAACCTGCCAGCCAGCTGGAGCCTTTCAGTGTGGAGTTTGCCTGTTCTCCCTGTGCCTGCATGGGTTCTCCTTGGGTACTCCAGCTTCCTCCCACAGCTCAAAGACATGCAGGTTGGGGTTACTTAGTGACTCCAAATTATAGTAAACACCCAATGCTAGAAACAATTTTCAATATAAAATACAGTCCAATTATTACATTATATAGAGTTTGTAAAATAATATAAAAAGTTTATGCATTATTACAAAAAGAGAAATACACACACACACACACCAGTTAAGTGGCTGTCTGGCAACAGTGTTATTATCTGAGCGAAGGTTGGTGCAGGAATACAAAAAGGAAACAAAAGAAGTTTGATCATTACAGAAAAGAGAGTGTGCTGAACAAAAGATGTAGGGGAGATGTGAAAGAGGGCAACTATGGAGAGACAGTGAGGAAGTGGAAAAGAGAGGGATGTCAAGGAGAGAAAGAAGAAAGCATGAGTCTGGCCTTGTTAGAGTTGCTTTGTGTGCTGGACAGACTGCCAGTGGTTTTGGATCATCAGCTCAGAAAACAGTAAATGAGTCCCGGCCACCAGCCAGATGTTACTGCTGTGTTTGGCTATTAGCCACTGTGGCAGCAACTTGCAAATTGCCTGGAAATAATTTCCTTCTCTAAATCCAATTTGGCAGCTGACATTTGGAATTTGATGTAATTTATTGGGTTACCATTGCACTATTACTGGTGTTGCTGACAAATGCTACATGGGTGCACAATTAATCATGAAATAGTTGAGAGCATTCATTTGTATCAGTGGGCCCATTCTGGTGCATCCACTGAAGTGTCTTAATCTCAGGTAAGAGTCTGACCAATCACAGGTGCTATTTCAAACAAACTCTGACCACAATTACATATTGATCATATCATCATCAGGCTTCACTGTAGGAACTCTTCAAAATAGAGGTTTATTGAGCGCTTCACAAGTATAGTAGTGTTGTATAGTCATAGTAAAGATAAAAAAAATCACAGCACTGTAATAAAAGGCTATCTAGATAAACAGGGAGGGGGGAAATGAATAAATATGTTTGTAGTTGCAGTATAATAGTGTCCATATGTCTTGGATTTTACAAAACAGTATACAGCAGCCTCAGAAAGCATTCAGACCCTTCAACCATTTTGGTTTTTTTGGAGACGTTTTTTAGTTTTAAGTTTTTTGGGGTTTTTTGGGGCACAAACACTGTAATCATTTTTTCAAGAAATATCAGTTTTTAGGCAGTGGAGTCTGGCTAAGAAACCCCTAATTTCTAAGCTTCTGTCCCATGGAGTGTGCCCTGCCAAAGTGTCAAGACACTGAGCTGTAGAGTGAAGTGTCAGCTAAATCATTCCACGTTATGAAAGGACAAAAATCCCCTTGTGAACACTTTTATTCTGCTAGATCTCATCGATCTGTGATCCTCAGTGCTTTCAGACACTTATTGTTTGATGGAGTGTGGAGATTTACCTTTTTCTTGAATTACTACCTTGGCCCACTTTCTCGTATAGTTAGCCCTGTCTAATTCCACTTCTCATCATTTCCCAGAATGACTTTGAACTGCACTTGTTGTATTCAGCTGCCGGCTTCAAGTGTGGCTGTAGAGAGCAATAATGACAGCAATAGCAGAGTGAAACTTTCTGAGGTTGAGATAAAGCCAGTGTTACACCTTGCACTCAGAGCACTTGTAATCTTGGAACTGCACTGCTTTATTCAGGCTGGTGGACAAACTGAAGTCTCCTCCCCTGTGATGAATTTACTTTTTCAACAAACATTGTAACATTGTTACAACATTGTAACAACAAAAAAATCTAAATATTTTTATCTGTGTTTTCAATTTTCATGTAATATTTAATGTGTAACAGTGGTGTGAGGAATATATGTAAGAACAACTGCAAAAAAAACCAAACTCTTTTGTCATACCACATCAAAGCATTTGTGACAATGTAATTTTTTTAAGATAATCTATTGATACCAAATAAGGAATTATTTTTTATTAGAAGGAGAGGGTGGTCCTGGCATATACACACACATTTTTTTTTCTTTTGTTTTACTTTACTTTCACACAAACTACAACAGGTAGATAAAATCGAGTTCAAGAGAGAAATCTAAAACAGCTGTGTGACACGTGGCTGTCCTCTCTGAAGATGAGTAGCCACAAAAACTGAATACATATGAAGTTTGGCTGCAGATGGTTTTTCTTCTTTTGTGCCTAAAACGAAATGTGATTTTTTAAAATAAATGAAGTTGGATGGAAGTTGGTTTGGCTTTGTTCATTGTCTGAAGCAGAGTGTGGATCTCATGCTGTTCTTATACATTATAGTGTCAGACTGGAGGGCTCCTGTCTGCAGCTAATCACATCCATGAGAAATAGCCACATAACAGCCAGATAGAGGAGGCAGTGGAGCGTGCACACACAGTTTTCTGGTATCACTGATGCCTGTAGTCATTCTGAGTGTGATATCCTGGACACAAGGTATCGCCTACAGCTCTCAGCTCTTGCTCTCTCTCTCTGGGTGTATGGGAGTAATAAGTAGCTGAATGTAGCCGACTATGTGTGTGTGTGTGTGTTTGTGTGCGTGCGCGTGCGTATGTGTGCGTGTGTGATGGTAGTTTCATCTAGAAGAGATTGCCAATGTTTTTCTGTCTGGAGCTTGTGCCCACATTCATTACCTGTTCTGATGGAGCGGCTGCATTCATGCTCACAACACATACACACACACACACACACACACACACAAACACACACACAGTCTAATGTGCACAGACACACATGCTAGAAATAAACACAAAATAACATAATGTACAGTGAACTAGGGTCAAAGATACACATGTAAACACACACAGAGAGAAGTACACACAAAATGTACACAAAAATACATACACTCCGACAGACTCAACTCACATATAGAAACAACTGACTGACACACACATGCACACAGAAATACATACACTCTGGCAGACATAAAAGGACCCTCCATTTCTAGGTTCTTTCTGCCTCTCAAACCAATCTCCTTTCCTCTTGCACTTAACACTGACTCTCTCTCTCTCTCTGTGTCTCTGGTCAGTGTAGTGTGAAATGAGGAAACATGACAGCTGAGTCCGACAAGGCCGCCGTATCCTCATGGCAACACACCACACACGGACTCAGTGCAAACACACCTATTACCTCTATATACTTATTAATTGTATACAAGTAACAGTGACTAGCTCAGCAACACAAACTCAATATTCAATACACTGTGCAGTATATTGAGTTCTTTATATGTATACATACACAGGTCAGTGAACATTCAATCACACAGATCATTACATGCTAAGATTAAAATACCATCCTGCTTTTTTTTTCTTGAAATTAGAGGAGTTTACTAAATTGATGTGTAAGATCATCAATTGCCTATAAAATGGTTTGACATTTGAAGCATTTTGCTATTTCCACATAAACTAATGTCATATTTCAATTTACAATTAATTCTTCCTTTTTACAGATTTCATCTGTCATTGACTTTAAGTACATTTTGCATTTTTTTAATCAAACGAGGTTTGCTCATAGTTTTTCAGCTTAGTCAATCTTCCTTCCAGCTGCAGGAGGTATCTCCAATGAAAAAAGATATAAAAATCAATTGTATGCTACTTGTCCACCATCAAACAGTACAGACAAGTATTTAACATTTAACAGAGTGAATATTCACTTTCATTTATCAGGCGACAGAAACACAACTCAAAAATGAATGCTGTTACTCTGTGTCTGCTATGATGCGAATAGGAAAATTATTGGTGATTGGTTTGGTTCCAAAAGACACTGAGCTAAAAAAAATAATAATTTAATAACTGCGTGTCCCTGCATTGTTCTTGCTCCTCAGTATGTCAAATATATAACTTAATCAATTTCTTCTGTGTTACAGTGTTAAAATATTTGTGACTGGTCTTGCACCTTGAGCTATATACATCATTTTATTTAGTAAAATGTAATTTTATTTTTATATTTTCAACTGATATTTTAGCTGGACTTTATACATAAAGACACGCTTGCATTTTAATTTGATTAATGATTGATGGTATATCATTAAATGGGATTCAGTTATCACCATTTCATCTAAAACGGTTATTAAAACGCAATCTTTGCATGTAATTTTTCATGTTTACTGTGCACACAGGCTCAATGGCTCAAGGCTATGCCACCTAACCCAAATGGCACCACACTTAAGGACAAGTGCTGTATTTAGCATAAATGTAAGGAATATATTTATTCTACAAATACTCAGTAAAGGAACACAGCACATTATCAAACTTCATCAAAAAGGAAACTGTCTGACAATGATGAAACAGGTGATAGTCATAAGTTAGAGGAAGTGATGAATACTTAATCGTGGTGGATGAAAGCTAACATGTTGTGTTATACCACATTTGCTCTGTAAGCACTTTTGCATACATTCATACAACTTCTATATTTACATATACTGTTATTTTAAACATCAGGCAGGCAGTATATCATTCATCATATTATCAGCGAACAAACATTTAGAATCTCTGATAAAGATGAAATGATAGAGCAGAGGTAAGAGAAGGAGATGTATTGAATTGGAGGGAATAGACAGAATAGAGGATGTCTTGGTTGATTGGACCGAGAGAGCTTCATCCTGTGTACAGTACAAGTAGGAACAAATGCCTGTAGGTGCATGTGTGTGTGTGCGAGAAGGGGTCGCTGTCAGTGCTGCTGTCGTAATGTGTACACATGTATAACTGATGCACCTTACCGCATAATTGTGTACAGTATGTGTCACAGAACGGAGTATATTCAGTATTTGCTTAAATAATACAGAGCCAGCCACTGATTTTGTACTATCCTCAGGAAGAATAGATGAATATAAATATAACAATGTGCAAGTGCAGTGGGAGAGACAGAGAGAGGAACTGAAGAGGCCTTTTGGCACCTTGCTCTGTCTCTGTTAGTAAAAAAAGTGAAGCAGCCCTTAATGTTTCTGTTACAGTTTGTCTTTTTCTTCCCACATTTGGTAATATTTATCTCTTCTCTCCTCTCTCGAACACCCAGCCTATGCAGTGCATGTGCGCAATATTAACACACACACACACACAGAGATTTAATAAGACCCTGTCTTGTAAAATTAAATCTGTATAAAACATTCAGATGGTGCATACCAATCTCTACTGCCAGCAATTACCAATTCATCACACCCTACCATAATGTTGAAACTACTCTACACAGACACATCGCTAGATCTTTAGTCAACACACCTGATGTTGACATGAGTGGGTAGTGTAATTTTTAAATTACATATATTATGTAATTTATATACAAAATGTAATTTTTATATACACAAATGACTCAACCTACAGTATAGCCAAAGGTTTAATCTGCTGTTTTATATATGAATGGTAATAAAAATAAAAAGATAATCTAAGGATGTCTGACCATCACCTTAGTTACCACTAATGGATATCAAACTGTACTAGGCTGAGTGGGTATGGTCCCAGTGATTAAAAAGACAGTGATACTTTTTTATTTTAAAAGAGAAGCAACAGAGAGCAGAGTACATTGAAGCTTTTATGCAAACAAACAGGGCAGGTATGTTTTATTTGGGTTGACTTAAGCTTTTGATAATCATAAAAGGTCAAAAAGAAGTCAAGATATCTTACAGAATAAAATGTTTGTCTGAATGGAAAATTTTGTCTGATGGTGGTACTACAGCAAAACAGAGGATGGTAAATTGTAATAAAACTGCAATTATAAAACCACTGAAAACAACACTGCTGTGTGTGAGAGCACACTTAGTACTACTGTTTCTTCTAATTCTGACCATATCCCATAAACTTATCGCTTCAGTATGGTACACCATCATTGACTGGTTTTGTTAATACCTTACAATACTGATGAACATACTGAAAGATTTCAAGATCTAAGAGTACCAATTCATTTTAATTATCATTGGCGCAAACACAATAATAATAATGGACATTTGTAATTGTGCACATTGTAGAATAGGAGAGACAAAAAAGAGGAAAAACTGAATGCAAGTAAGAGCGTTGTGGGTATTATGTATAATGTATCAGGCGCCTGTTTTATTGGAACTCAAGATGTGTTTCTTTTATGGTTTTTAATATGTTGTCAGCCCTCAAGGTTTCCTTGCGCACTGGGCTTATAGTGGCAGTATTGTATTTATAATGCCACTACTTTACATCCCACTGTGTAGAAGCACACACACAAAAAGCACAGGATGCGTAACATGTTGTGAGTTGTCTGCACATGTATACACAGTGACGATTCGTATGAAAACTCACACACTTCTACAATACATGGACATGTTGCGTAATAAATACACCATGTCTAATATATCCGAACATGCAGCTTATAGCATATAAAACACACACATACACATCCATGCACACATGCATGCGCGCATACACACAGATTCAGGCGAAAGGATATACATTTGCAGATATTCATTACACACACACACAGACAGGCATTTATGCACTTTCACTTAAACAGGCGAACACAACATTGTAGGTGATACTAATGACATAGAAGTGTATTTCTCAGCCAACATGCATGTCTGGAGAGTAGCATCAACAAACTGCCTAACAACAAGAGGGAGGAACTGTCTCATTGTGGTTCAGAGTTTCCTGGGGACAGTAATGTTTGGAGCCCAGCCTTATCATTGTAGGTTGTGAAAATGTATTATTTCTTTTTCTTTACGCCTACTGTCTTTTGGTATCAAAAAAAAGAAATTTCTATGATTCTGTTCCTTCCATATGTTCCTTCATACTGCTGTTTTTAAGGTCAGAAGTTATAGGATTTTGTATGAAAGGCTTTTGGCCATCCCATTGACAATTAGAGTACAAATTACATGGTGAGAACACAGTAAGCACACTTTTGGGATCTGTGACCCTTTAATGGCACAAAACAGTCTAAATTATTTGTCTTATTAAATGACTGCACCAAACTTATGGAGGCAAAAGTGGCACAGCTGAAAATTTAATGTTCTGGCCTTTTGCAATATATATTTTAATGTTCCTGTTTTGTGGGCAAAATAGAGGAGGGCATTATTACAACAATTACTGCACATAATTTTTAACTGAGACTTAACTAATTAAAGTTTGATTATAAAGTTATTGTACAGTGCCTCTATGTCCAGCTCACAACACAAGACAAAAGCAGCAGCCATTTTAAATGACTCAACAGGGACAGCAACTAACTAAGTCAAGGAGAAAACATTAGCTCTATTAGCTAACTCCAACAGAACTTAAGTATTTTTCTATTATGATGATTGTTACATTTGGGCTGGCTTAAATTCCTTTTTTAGTTTTAGTGTGTGGAGACTACACATGTAGTGTCCTTTTGCACAGTTTTTCATTTCAGAAGTGGAGGATGATCCAGACCAAATTATGCAGAGTCAGTAAACAATATATACATGTCTTCACCACTGTTTAGCTGGTACATGCTGATCCTTGCTGCCGATTCATCTCACTCTGTTTATTTCCAAAAGTTCCCACAGAGAACCCACTTCTAGCAATCTTACTTACATGACATGGACCCCAGCACACAAAAGGACGAGACTGTCTTCTTTCCCTGTGGCTTCTTGTGAATTCGGCGATTGTGGAGTTGTCAGCCTGCTAATGCTACGGAAATTGTCACAATGAAGACAAGACTGGAATATCAGCATAAAAATCATAAATCATAGATTATTTCAAACCAGGCATTCCAGCTGTCTAAATCTTACCATAACCATTAATATCCATTTGCAAAGCCTAGTAGTTCGCAGAAATTGGAACTTACTGCTTTTGGGAATCTGCCTTTAAGTTCAAAGAGTATCAGGTATATTGCAGAATGTTATCACACAGTTAAACATGTGCTGTGTCTTTATTATGATTTTAATGTATTAGAAAATTCATTTTTATGTTCCACCACTAACACCCTTTCAAGGATTTAAAACTGTTCTGATCTCTGACAACTTAAATTATAAGTTTCTGATTCTGCATCATGGTGGGCCAAAATTAATACATCTTATATCTCTAAAAATCAAGTCCTGCACACTTCAATTAATAAATGGCAGCAGACTAAAAACATGATTTAACAAGAGTGCATGGCTACTTAACATGATTTGCTGGTACTGAGTCGAAATTAAAAATAAATAAACAGATTGAAGGGCAGCTAGTATGTACAATGTACACCACGGGTAGTTCAAAACAGTCTCAGCAGCGAGCACACATATTACAGGAGACAGTTAAAGTTTTGTCGTTCGACTTAAAGTATGGGAATATGGCTATTTCCTGAAGCACAAGCATACCAACTAAACCTTCATCCATGTTGCTGAACTTATAGCAATAGAAAATACTAGAAGTCATCCATTTTAAATACCATCCTCCACCCTGGAAAGTCTTCTGTCATAGTGTTAAAACTTATGTAGTGTGGCACCTTTAGTGCCGGGCACGAAACCAGTGTTTCCCCACAGGACAATAATGTTATAATTAAATCATACACTGTTGACATTTTGAAGTTGCTTTGCAAACTCACTGTGTATTATTGCTGTAATGAACAATGAGAAGAGTGATATGGACAGAAATGCACAAAAAGGAAGGAAAGAGACAGGTGATGGATGTTATAAAGGTAGAGAGAGGATAAACTAGAGGTGAATTCGCTCCTGGTATCACAGAGGCATGTTTTCTTTGTTCAGGCTGCTATTTGAGCTGACAGAATGGTTCCAAGCAGAAGGTCTCATTGTAAACACCAGTGTGAGCTGTTGGGACACCAAGTGCTGGCCAGTTCTGCAATATACAATGTCTTATTGTTACTCATAAGGGTTTGACCTAAATCTATTCTCATCTACATTGTTGACACAAATATAGGTGACAAACATGATAAATAATGTATCATTACTTTATAAGATGTGTTGTCTTTGGTCTGAACCAGTTCATTCACATTCATTCTTTATCTAGTCACCTCTCTGCTTGTCTTGCCATCCCACCAACTGTCCGAGCCCTTGCCACCTTTCTTCACGCCTGTGAATGTCCCACACCCACCTGCTCACCTGTTCCCCATTCCTCATTAGCTGTGTACATGCCATCTTCTATTAGCCATCCCAGACATAAGTAGGACCAAATGTTATCCGACTACTGCCTGACCACCCATTTCATTTTTTAACCGCATTTTGCCCATACCTTCTTCACAAGTATTGCCTCCCATTGATTTCTCCCCACCACCTCCCCTCCTCTGTCCTCCCTACTAGCTTTCCAACAAAGGTGAACAGTTTGAATTTTTTTTTACATAAGTCTCTTTTGAGTTGTGACAATAAAGGACATGTTTGTGGACATCTAGCATTGATTCACTGACCACACTGCTCAGTGCAACAGGAAGTGAGAAGGCAAGTGAAAGCCCAACAAAAAACTCCTTCATGTGATTTTTGTTTACTGTCTTTGTATGAGGATAACAGCAAATATGCTCATTTGGAGAGTTTTGTTGTTTTTTTCTTCATTGGTTTGTGATTTGACTGATCAGGTTGAGATATGGACAACAGTTGACGAAAAGAGAATATTCTGCTTTCTGTAATGTCACTGTCATTCGATTTCACCCTAATTAATAATGCTAACTTACATTAATTAAAGCAAATTAAAGCACCCTCATGTCTCCTCTCCTGTCTCCAACCTCTACTTCTTCTCTCAGCAAATCTATTGTTTACCTCACCCAGAGGATAATTGCAGGGTTGTGTTAGCAGTCTGTGGCATTAATAATTAATATAGGTTAATACCAGTTGACTGGAAGAGAAATATAACACTCACATCGGCAGGTTCAAGAGCAGCAGAGAATACACCAGCACCGAAAGCAGAGATGCCGCCATCTCTTTTACTCTTTGATAGAAACACAAGTTGTTGTTTTTCAGTGCTATGTTTTTTTCCCCAGTGTATCTGAGTTAATAATTCTAAAGACCCACATTTATGGAGAGATAAATATTAACAAAGTAAAAAGTGAAGTTTAAAGTGAACCAGCGAAGCAACAGGATTTCTCCTAGAAACATCTAAATATATATCAGACATTCAGCCTTTATTTTGCAAAAGTGAATTACACACAACTTCTTATCTAATTTTTGTTGTTGCTTGTTTTTGCTTGCCTATGAATGCAATTCTAATAAACCCTGATGGATTATCATTTTGTCCTTGCAGTTATATGGGCCAAAAAAATCTGAAAGTTCAGTTTAAGTTCAGTGCTTACAAGCGCCTCATAATATATTGTAGCCATATTTTTCTGCTTTTTTTTTTTTACTATTTTCTCTCTCTCCATCACTCACTCCAAGCATTCAGCAACCATATTGCTCAGCAGCTCCACTCTTTCATCTGTCTGTCAAATCAATAGGCCACATTGGGGACAACACTGGAGGACAAAATCATGTTAGTCCAGGCCTCACTCCCCAGAGCCTGTTTTCCCAGCTCATCTTGGCTCTCTCATTAGTGTCTCACTGTCACTGTGTGTGTGTGTGTGTGTGTGTGTGTTTAGTGACAGACAGATGTTGCAGGGCTTAATTCAACCATAGCAAATACCAAATAGGCATGCCACCAGTTTATCCAGCACCTTCTTCTGATCTAACCCATCAGTCTCCTCTCTGCCTTCTCTTCTGTTTTCATTTCAGTTTTCATTCCTTCCTTCTTTTCCTTTGTCTCAACTCTTTCTTTATCTCACTGCCTGCCACCTATTCTCTCTTTCGTTCATCTAAAATTTGCTAGATGCACCAGAACTTCAGTAAAAATATTTTATTGAGGGAATACTGACTTTCAGCTGGGCCTGTGTCCACTTCTGTGCATGTTTTTCTTTCTGAGGATTATATTACTCTTTTGTTACTGATTAAAATGATAGGCCACTTTTGTAGCCCAAAAGACATTGTGAGTCTTTTGACATTTGAAATAATAGTGTATATGTTCATACAGAGATTAATTTCAAACTTCCTGCATACGCTCACGCCTGATAATGCTCAGTCCTAAACTCAGAAAGACTCTAGACATTTGAAAGTGAGGGAGGATACCACCTCACCTACAGTCTAGTATTTGCTGAATGTTTTCGTGATATTTTTCATCAGACATTTGATTCCATTTTGTATGTTTGGCAGTAGTGGTTCCAACTGCTTTTTAGTTCATGCCCTCACATCACAGGCAGCGTGAGTTGTGTTTAAACCATACTTAATGCTTTCATAAAAACAGTTTTTAGCCCAGCTTCTCCAACCTTGAGAGGCAAGGTTCTGGCTGCTATCATCTCGATCCCAGACTGTGGGAAGATATTTCCACAGAGAGACCCTTGACCAATGTTTTTTTTTTTTTAAAGGTGAGATAAAGACAGAAAGTAAATATAGTTTCAGCAGAAATCTGTTTTTTTCTTCCTCTGTCCTATCCTTGAACGCATTGCAGCATTCATCTTGTGACCCCTTTAAAAACAATTCTCTCAAGGCCTGCAAAAGTCCATGCCGGCACAGTTGTGCTACATAAGAGTGTTTCAGATCCTGATGTCTCTATGAAGAATTTAATTTCTCCACACACTAACTACAGCACTCGCCACCAAAGTTCATCTGTTTGTCCTTGCTTGCTGTGCCTCCTTACGCCCATATAAGTCTGTGAACATGGGTACTATTCACTTGTTTGGAATATACACACACATTATCAGCACATTATCAACTGACGGATAAGAGAGAAATGTGTTATAATTTATTATCTAATCTTGTAAAACTGGTCGGTGAGCTTAATTTCAATGGTAATTGGTGTGTTGCATCATCCTAAATTGATGTACCATCAAATTACCATATAGTTCAACAGAGTAGGTAGCAGGAAATGTGAGAATGTGGGTTAATAAGTACAGCATACTTTTTTGTCCTGGGCTCCACTAGCAGGTTAATCTGGCCTCAGGTCATCATCTATGAGCCAGTCTGCTAGTGACATAGACAAAACACAATTTACCAAAGAGGAGAGGATAAGTATCAGTATGTTTATGCAGTGTGTTGCATTATAGCTTTTTTTTTTTTTCCTGGGTCCCTGTACACACACTGAGCTTTTTTACTAAATGTATCACTATGCTGTTCTTTCTGAAAAATGTACCATGGTCTTGAAACAAGTCATATATATCCAAAGTCATTGTGTGCCCTGTTGCTGGTTATACATTTCAGTTTAAGCTACTTAAAAACCCAAAGGAAACAAAAAGCCTTGGTTTTGGCACATGCACGTACACACATGGGATTGAGTATACAGTGTATCTTTCACAATGTGAAGGCCAACAGAGTCCTGCTGTGTCTGTGTGTGTGTGTGTGAAGCACTTTTAAGACAAGTCATAAAACAAAGACAGCAGCCATTGCCCCAGGAGAGGTCATTTAACTGGACAAGGCTACCACTCACACACACTCACAAATACACACAGCAGGAGTCAACTTTTGTAGTGGCCCTTAGATCAAATTAAACTGAAGAAGACACAGCAAGAGCGAGAGAAAATATTTAGAGTGCCAAGAGAGGAGAGAAACAACTATTCATATTTTCTTTCTTTTTTAGTTCTAATTCTGTTATGAACCAAACTTCCATCTCTTTGTTTTACATGCAGGCAACCTCAAATGAATTCGTGATGTCATTAACTCAAAGCAGTCATAGAAACGTGCAGGGTTAATGACATCTTATGGTCAAGCTGTGCTAAGGATCCTTGTGTTTGCCAGCAACTTCAGAGCAGGTTAACACAGCGGTGGCTGTCCATTTCACACCTAGGCCCTCACTGTTGTTCTATTAAATTAACCCACCTCTTACAACCATCATTATGATGTCACGGCTATAGAAACCATCAACAACATACAGAGACACAGTATAACAGAACTTTGCATCAGAGACAGACATGTCATGTAGCCAGAATAAATGCCATTACCACAGCAATGCTCTAAAAACCCAATTAACACAGTTCAATAGGTCTCCAAACACTGCAGCCACAGCTGCACCACACACATCATCTCCAGCAGAAGCATCAATATTAACGAATAAAATGACAAAGACATAAACAAGAAAATACACATAGAATTTTACTCACCGAAACTGCTGATTATTAGTAGACAAAATCCATCTTCCTTTCTTTCCTCATTAAGTGTTAAATGACTCTCTTCAGTGTTTAAGTGAATGACGGTCACGGGGGGCGGCTTGTCCGATGGGAGGGGGGGTGGTAGGTACTTAGTTAAAAACGGATACCGGAGCTACCGTTGGCAGATAACGCGCGTTAAAAAAAAACGTTGATAATTTAGTCTGACTTTCGGACGTTTAGGTTAGACGTCTGTCAATCTATGATTTACAGAGACAACTCTCGTTGGGGCTTTTCTTGCACTTCATGTGCCAAGTTGTCAACCTGTCTCTTCTACGGCTTTTCCGCTTCTATGTGCGGACTCGAGGCGGTGACGCACTTGAAACAGGAAGTGGGGAGAGAAACGCGAACGTAAATTATCCTTCACGTTTTTAAATTTTCTTTGATTTTCCTTGGAGGGCGGGGTTTCCCGCCCCGCCAAGAAAATGGTAGCGGAAACACTGCTCTTGTACAAGTTATCTATGCTTCTCAGTTCCAACAATACGTACTTTTCTGTCGCCATGGAGGCTAATGCTGAAAGTCGAGTCTGCCAACTCCTATTCCTCGATTAAGTTTTAATTCCCTTTTAGCGCTGAGAATGTCCGCTCGACAGAAATAGTGGACTTGGATAAACACCACTAAACATGCTAATGTGTACAGTTGACCCATGCTCTCACTCATATTTTTCTGCTGAAGGAAAACAAGGAGATCAGCTGGACTTCAAAATCAGTCATGGCATACATTACAGTCAATTCTGTTTTGAGCCAGGACAGATTGAATGGGGTTCCATGGCTCTGTGTTAAGCTGGAGAAGGCTAGATGCGGAAAGCTTTTCCCGGCTGGGACAGGTCAACTAGCTTTGGAGTTAGCCGACCTTTCCTTACGATGTCCAGCTTTTCTTGAAAAGTCCTTCTCGAAAAAAAGTTTTGCAAGTATATCTGCAACTGAGTCAATTTCCTCCTCCTTCAGCCATTGTGGATTGAAAAGCTATTAATTATATACAAACATGTTTTAGCTTGTGCTGGTCGCTGTAGATGCTGTTTGCTAGTTCTTACCAGTATGCTCTCTGGCCATCAAAGGACATGAAAATGCAGTGTTATCGTAAGCCTGGTAGATGGCCCCTTGTCTCACCAACTTGAAATCTGATTGGTTAAAGGATCCGTGAGGCAACAGACTCATTGCCATTTACTTTAAACCAAGGTACCTGCACTGTAGATCCTAAAGGCTTTGAGGCAGATTTCTTTGAACTTGGCAACACGGCTGAAATCTTGTATAAAAGCTCTAACATAAATAAACTCTATTGGAGGCAGCGCAACCGAGAGGAGAGCTATGAAATGAGGAACAGAATAGACTATTGGGAACAATGTAATAAATATAGAAAATAAGAAAGTAAGCAGTAAGATATTAGCTTTTTTTTTTAAAGTATGTGAGGTTGTATTGTTTTAAAGTCTGACAAGAAGTCAACAAAGGTAATCTTATATGAGTGCTTCTTTGCTCATGTACAGAGTTCAAACCAAATAACCTCTCCCAGGCTTATACACAAAAGTATACGAGAACTGGCACAGTTACATCCAAATTCTGATTCAAATTATTTTCTGACAGAATTTTCATTACAAGTAGTGATGTTAATGATAAAGCTTGGAAGTAAGTAAAAATTTTGGGGAGTGATATTAGAATTCTTCCAGAGATCAGGAACAACCCCAGAGTATAAGAAGAGCCGCAACAGTTCGTGAAATACATCACTTAGTTCAGCAGCACAGTATCTTATTGTGCCTCCACATATTTCATCTGGCCCTTTGGCTTCATTGACTTTAATTATTTTAAAATGTTCTGCAACAGACTGGTTGGACACTTGCAGTGAGGCGGGAGTGTCTGTGAAAGATCCCTGAGTTGGATACATTTTTTCCCCTTTTTTTAGAGGTTAATTCTGGTGGGAATAAACCTCCTACAGTCATTCTGTTTAAAACTCACTGCTGTAAAACATGTTTACAATGCATTTAATGAGCTGACTGTGGCCTACAGCTGTTTGCAGCATATGTGGGATTTTACAGCTCCAAGCCAATGTGTCTTATTTACATACAATATCATAAGAATTACCAGTGGCAATCTGTTGATTGCTATAAGCCAAGTGCTTCACTTGTACTCTAGTGTGTGTGGGCGTGTGTGTGTATGTGTAGCTGGCAGAAACATAACCTGATCCTGTGGGTCACATGAGGTTTTTGAATAAAGAGGAGAAGGCGTTCAGATAGATAGTGCTACCTGATAATGATTGTATTAAAGTAGGAAATCTGTGATGACTGTGTATTCAAAGTATCCTTTGTGAAAAAAGTGTGTGATTTTTCCTGTTTTGATGGATATGAATATTTCTTTTTAAATAGATTGTACTTTTCCTTTTTAGGATTTTGTCAAAGAATCAACTTAACCTGCACTGGGACCATGTTATATTAGGCAGACATAAAAAGAGACTAAATGGCTTGAAGGAAATCTGCAGTAAAGTCACATTTCTATTATATTTATATGGATTGATTTCCCTTTTTTTACGGTCACATGCTGTAGGATTTTAAAGACACAAACGTTTGCTAGGCAGTGAAGGTTTAATGAGAGAGGTGCATTTTGTGATATGTGGGATCCAGGGTAGTGGAAGGCTGATTCAGCCTGGATACTTAAAGTGGGAATATTCAAAGCTGTCTGAGGTACCCCAACTTTATAGAGGTACAACAGTGAAGTTGCTATAGGACACCTTTAAAGTGTTAAAGTGTTTTAATTGTGTTTAGGTAAGGGTTTTCTATGTGCTATACAGGGATAGATTACCAGATGGGCAAAATGGACAACATGCCAGTGGCAAAAAACACTTAGCTTAGTTACTAGACAGGTCTTGCATTGTTACACAATATTTTCAAGTGGCCTTGTGTCAAAGTCTAGTCACCACCTTTAGGAGCCCATTCAACCGAAACTGGAGAGGCGTGGTACACTCTGGCCAGATCGTCACGCTCACGTTCACACCTACGGGCAATTTAGAGTCACCAATTAACCTGCATGCCCCCACCCAAACACACACATACACATACACAACGCTCAAAGAATACGTGGTATTGCTAATGGATGTATGGATGGATAACCAGTGACAGGAACCCAGGAACTAAACTGTCACACAGTAGACTGATGTTCTGTTCCCATTTGAACCCAGTAGTCATTGTACTTTTTGCCAGGCAGGGCAAAATCCAAGATTGTTGCACAAACAATTTTAACCCAGAAAAAACACCTTTTTCTAAACCTAACCAAAATGAGACTGTTCCACAACTTTAACTGCATTTTGGTTATTATTATGATGAAGCTCTGGTACACCTGTCGTGTGTATGCTCCTGTGGGTCTCATCTGAGGGTAGGGACAACTGGCCTGTGTGGTTGTTCAGGTTGAAGGACTTGGTGAAATGCTTAAGTAGGGAAATGTTTAGATTTTCTCAAGCTGCTTATTTTGATGGTGGAAGGATGAGTTTCTTCAGAGGAGAGAATTGTAAAGATTTTGTCAGTGTGTGTGTCATGCTGAATAGACAGAGACAGAGAGAGGTTTCAAATTAAAGCATGTCTGACTGTCTCTGGCTTCTTGCACACCTGCAGTATGTTTTTCTGATTACAGAAATTGGTCCTCAGTAGTCAGCCAGTGCTCGTGCCACACAAGATTGACTGCCATCAGGGAAAAAATTGTTATTTAAACTGGTGAAACATAAAAATTTGAATTCTGCTCACCTGAATGTTGTCATGTCTGAATTTGAAAACTCATAAACGGACTAATTGTTCAAGTAAAAGCTAATTAACAAATGAAATGAGACTGACACATAAGCCAAACAGAAAAGAATACATTTAGCTGGCAAAAAAGATGAAAACAACAGTGTTTAAGATGCTTTTTTGAAAAAAAAAAGTGTGTTCATTTGGCTTGTCCGAGAGTTTGAGATTGTTCGACAGTCCAGGAACCACACTGATAAAAGCATGGTCACCTTGATGTTTGAAGGACCAGAGACTCCTCCCAGTGGTGAGAGAGGACAGGCGGAAACTGGTGTGATTTGTGTCATGTTTTTGTTAAAAGCCTTACTGTAGAGCTCTGGAGTTGAAAGGAAACTGGTGCACTGGCGTGATAAAACCATGTTTTAAAAAAAAAAAAACACTGGTTTCATACCAGTGCAAGGAAAGGTAAAATAGTGTGAATACTTTCTCATGAGGTTCAAAAGGGGGCCAAATGTAATAGCAGCATGTCCCACGAACTGTTGTATCAGACTAGTGCTGACATAAAAGAAGCACTTTTTGTATGTTTTAGTTTTAATACATTTAGTTTAAGGTACCTTTCCCTTTTTAAAGTTAAAACACTCAACTAACTTGAACATGAGGTAGCATCAACCTACATCTTCTTTTGTCTGTGTGTGTTTTCCCAGGGTGGGGCAAGGCTAACTAGGTTTAGAGCTCTGGATCATTACAGATCATTTAGACATTCATCACTGATATTACATAGCACGTGTGTGTGTGTGTATGCGCGTGAGTATGCACGCATGCATGAGTGCATTGCAGCATTACTCCATAATGAAGAATGAAGACTGGTGTGTGTGTGTATGCTTTTGTGTGAGTAATGATGCACAGCTGACAGTCTGAACAGTAATATTGAGGCAGGCAACAATCATAAAGCTTTTACCAGCAAAGACAGAAAAGAGAGACAGAGAGAGGAGAGAATGGGAGAAAAAAAAGAAACGGAGGGAAGAAGAGATAAGAGCAAGCGGAGCAAGGAAAGAAAGAAAGAGGGAGATCAAAGAACAGGCATAAAAGAGGGGGAAGAGAGTGGGCAAAAACACGAAGGGGAGAGCAAATAGGTTAAGAGAAATAATCAAGAAAAATGATGGAAACAGGTTAGAGAACATGGTAGAAAAAAAGAGAACGATTGAGGGAGATTCAAAGATAAAAAGACAGAGAGAGAGAGAGTGTCCTTAATGACCACTTTAGTAGTTTGGAGGCGGTAATTTGGTTAGCCTCCGGGCTGCAGGTCATGTAACACTATCCTCGCCAAAGCAGATGATTCTGGGTTTATGTGCATGTGCACATTTGCATGAGTGTGTGTGAGAGCATGCATGCGCGCGTGTGTGTTTGTGAGCCAATCCCAATGTAGCCTGAATCACTTCTCTGTAGGAGTCTTGTGGAAATTGCTGCCCAAATGAAATTATGTTGTAATTTAAAAACAATTTATCAAAGACAGTTTGGTGTCACTCCCATTGGAGCCATTAGGCCTTCTCACACTCCCAGAAGCCAGGAAGACTTCCAGCTCCAAGAGAACAGCAACAGCCATGAGGCGAGGTGAAGCAGAGCAAAACAAGAAAGAAAAGCTTCAGCCCTATCACTGATTGTTATCTGTATACAATAACTGTTATACTAGCATCTATTGTCCCTGTGGGGAAAGTTTGATTATTGGATGCAGTGTTTGAGATGTCAAACACTAAAACAGGACATTATGCACATTTCCAAAGTGAGTCTTACCACACAATGACTTGGAGGAGTGAAGGCTGTGGTCAAAAACGAAATGGTGGAAGAACATGAAACAGAAACAGAATATGTGCACTTTGTTTTAAAGCCCTTAAGTGTAAATTCCTAGAGGAAGAATTAGGAAGTTACCAAAACTGACATTCTGAGAGCCTGGGATTTTATTTGGTGCCCTGGGGATCTGAGACCCCGTAGAAACGTGTCTGGTTGGTAATCCTGGTGGAGGTTCTATAAGCTATATGTATAAATAACAAACCATCTTCCTCACACCCCATGTGGGGGTGGTGTGTGTCCTCCTCAAGCTTGGTTCCACGTGGGGGTTTGAGGGTTCGAGGGTTCTGCACGGTATCTTAGCTGTCCCCACTGCACTCTTCTGGACAGAGATCAGATATTGTACCTGGAATCTGCTGAAACCACTTTCCCAGTCTGGGGGTCACCACCCCTAATGCTCCTGTTACCATGGGGGCCACTTTGGACTTCCACCTTCCCTGGTACTTCTTGTATATCTATATATTTGTGCTATATTATTACACCTTTGATTTGAACACAAAGATGCACACACACACACAGTATTGATTAAGTTATAGAAAACAGGGAGAGACAGGTAGATTCAGCAAGAAGAAATACAAACATGAAATAATCAGCAGCAGAGCAGCCATGCATTAACCATCTATCACAGAGAGCGACTGCAGAAAAGAGAGAGAGAGAGATGAAACACAACCAAGAAAAAAAAAAGAATCCAAAAAGCAAGAGACACCCAGAGAGAATTGACAATGAGCTATGAAAGCATGTGCTGGGTGTGGCAGAGAGGTTGGAGATAGAAGAACATTATTGATCAAGAATTCCAACTTCCTGCAGGTCCATTCCTGCTAAAAGCATTTGTAGGTGAGTGTGAGTGTGTAGGCTTTTTGTTCAGGTGTAAGGCAGAAGGAACACAGGCTGTATGGCATCAGAATGGGCCAAGAGAAAAGAACTACAAGAAACTCTCTGTATCTCCCATTATTAGATTAGATAGGGATCCCAATAGGAGTGTGTGTCTGTGTTAGAGTGATACACTGGATAGATTTATAAAGCTGTTGTCCAGAATAATAAAAGGAGGCTTAGCGTCATTAGCATCCTCATCCTGAGGTGTGTGTGTGGACTGTAGCTTTTCCTCATATTAATTTACGAGTTATGAGTCGACAGCTGGAAAACTGCATTTACGGTATAACTGTTTACTGCTGGTTTGACAATAGTAAACTGGCAGTAATGACCCGGTGCTGTACTTTGACTTCAGTCCCTCCAGTTATATACAGTAGTAATATTATACAGAGCTATACACTTCCCAGAGACTCCAAGAAGGCCGGGTACTCTGAGCCGCTGTTTGGTTAACGTTATGGAGGGGTTGGTGAGTCCCAATGATCCTGAGAGCTATGTTGCTGGGGGTAATACCCCTGGTAGGGTCTCCCAAGGCAAATTAGTCCTGGGGGAAAGGCCAGACTAAGAGCAATTCACCAAACCCTGATGAAATGGCACAGAACAGAACTGCGACTCCTGGAGACAGACCCAGGAAGGGAGCTTGCTGGCAAGCACACGTGGCCTGGCTCTCAACCATGAGGCCCAGTTGGGCTCAGACCAAAAGAATGACATGGAGCCACTGCCCCACTGACCAACTATCCACAAAAATGGATGTGGGGGTAGGGTACTATGCAGGCCGTCAGCAAATCTGGTACCACAGACTGGCTCAAATTTCAATTAAATCTGATCAATTCTCCAGGAGGTCTCTGTTACAGTACAACACCTGTAAATGGCAAAAACTGGCATTAAAATTGCACACTAAATTCAAAATGTCTTACTCCCTGTTGGGTTTAGGGTATGGCTCCACATGGCTATTCTATATCTTATGAAATGACCAATGTCTGGTAAATTTTGTAAATGCAAGTGAAACAGGACTATTTCATTGAGATTTTCTAGGGGGCACACTGTAGCCATTTCGCCACACCCATGCAAAGACACAAATCAGGTATCAAGTTAGAGCACACATCATATATGTGCAAAGTTTCGTGAGTGTCCAAGCACGACTACCACCTTAAAAATGCTAAAAGTAATTAGGAGGCATGAGAGAGCCAATGTGCCACACCCAGGTACAATAGTGATATCAAATCAAAATACCTCAAACATGGTTGCAGAGTGAATTGTCAGATTATCTTAATATAATAGGCTGAGTGCGGTGGAATTTAATACAAAAAGGAAATCCTTTTTTCTTGTCCTATTAATAACCCCATGGTCTTTCTTTTAGCACTACCCCCGGGGCAAACCTTTGAATGCAATGGTAAGTCACCAGAATTATCCATTCATCTTATCCCAGCTGACATTGGGTGACAGGCGGGCAGTGACGTGCAGTCAGGGGAAATATAAAATTAAAAAATAAATTAAATAGTTATATTTATTCAGTGATTTGTACTTTAAAGTTCTTTTCCATTTAACTTCACCATTTTTAGATTTTTTTTCAAAATCGCTGAATTTTCACATTTACCGTTCAAATACTAAGAAGAGACGAGCGGTGAGGCAGCAGCCCACTGAGCCTCACCATGGATTGCGCAATGACTATGCTAACTGTGCTGGCTTGCAGTGAGACCGTATTGCTGTCCCTCTGCATGTTGCCATTAAAATGTTTAGTATAAACACTTTTAGTATATGAACTAAATTTCTATAGCTGGTGTATATAATGTACAGTGTTTATTTATTATTTTTTATCAACAACTGTATGTGTGTAACGTATTCTTGTGCTGAGCGATCATAAAACCGCTGCGAAGAGGCACTAGTTGAGGCACGCAGTTCTCCTGCCTCATGGCAGGGGGCGCTGACTGTGATGACGTCAGTGCCTCACCAGCCATGAACCTCACCGCACGTCACTGCAGGCAGGGTACACCCTGGATGGATCGCCAGTCCATCGCAGGGGCAACATATATAGACAAACCATTCACACTCACATTCACACCTACAGGCAATTTAGAGTCACCAATTAACCTAACTTGCGTGTCTTTGGACTGTGGGAGGACGCTGGAGTACCGGGAGAGAAAACCCACGCAGGCAGAGGGAGCGTGCTGCCCAAGGATCAGTCATTAATGGCAAAATGTAATGTGAACACTCATACGGTTATAGAATCTCCTCTGTGTTTGTTATGATGTTTGTGTGGGAGCATTCCATTGACAAATGCATTCCCACGTTTAACAGCCAAATGGGAAAAAAAGTTCTTCTCCTTAATTTAGAAACTCTGTTTTGGTGTTGAACTAAACTTCTATAACAACAATCAAGTTCCATAAACATTGCTGTATTTTATATCGCTCTCATGAGTAACTCTTCATACATCTCTGCTCCTCAAACTGATCAATGAAAAAGCATAAAACCCATTTAACATGATGAACTGTGGCATCCTTTAACCAGTGCAGAAACAGTTTAACAACTCTACAATATGCTGATGTGCACTGCGATAGAACAATATAAAACAGCAAAGCTTCTGCCCTAAACATCAATTCCACTTCACATTTCACACAAACATGCACACACACACACACATGCACGCACACACAGACACACACATAGTCAGACTAATGTGTGTGACCTATGGTGCAGGCTCACGGCACTGGGAACATTAGTGGTTCAGATTGAAACAAATGAAGACAACTCTTCACTTAGTCACAGTCAGATGGAGCCAGGCAACAATAACAGAGAGAATCTGTGTGTGTATGTGTGTGTGTCAGTGCATGCCTGTGTTTGTGTGTATGCAGGTACACATGCAAACAGTTTTTGCTCAGTCCGTGTATGTGTGTGTTTTGTATGTGTCTTTTTATATGCATATGTGCATTATTATTTGATATAACAGTGTGCTTTGTGGTCTGTGCATGCAGTTGTGTATAAGTCTATGTATTTGTGTGTGCATTTATTGGTATGTGACTGTCCCATGTACAGTATATAAAAAAGTGCATGTTTATGTGTGTATTGTTTGTTTGTGCATATGTGTGTGTGTGTGTGTTTGTGTGTCTGTGTGTGTGTGCGGGGGGGTAGGGTTGAGGTTAGATCCAGTGAATAACTTATTCAACTGGAGATGATGAGAACCTTCAGGGCTTTTCTGATGAGAGCCATGTGAATTAAAAACTGACAATACAAGTCTTACCTAAGACAAATGCCTTCTCTGCAACACTTGTTATTATGTGGATTGCTTGTGCATGCATGTTTGTGTGTGTGTGTGTGTGTGTATGTGTGTGTGTATGTGTGTGTGTGGGTGTGTGTGTGCACATGCATGATGCTCAGCGCTTTGCTGTTATTAAAATAACGCTATTAGTTGTGATCTATGATGTATTGTTAATTAAGTTTTACAATGCTTTTCTAAACAATTTTTCTGGCCATCAAACTGATCTGCAGGGGTCATTTAGAGTCTGAGATGACTTAGTGGGACTATGCTGAGACAGAATACATCCTGTAGAGGGGAGAAACCTTGCTGATGAATCACGGTAATACTGTAGTCATCCTTCTTTCACACAGACACTGTACACTTTCAGCTCCCTTTCAGACATGCACTTCATGCTATACTTACAGTTTCACCTTTGATCAAGCCCTCAGTTAACTTTTGGTCAAGAAGTCTTGCTGTCACATTAACATTAAGGATTCAGCAGCACTAGGTTAAATAAACAGAGACATAAAATGTGCATTCTATAGACCCTCTTAAGAGCACTGTAATAATTTAATTAATAATCAAAATAATAATATAAAATAATAATATTTAATTAACATTTCCTTTAAACAGTGCCAATAAAATCAGGGCATTGGTGTATTCAGGTGGGAAGCATAATTTAAAACATCTGGTTTAAGTCATGTTTCACATAAACGAATCAAGATTTAGCTGAGTTAGATTATGCTGAATAATTAAATCATTTATCAGTAATGTTTAAGACTGCTGGGGTCTATTTAAGGCTGAAGTTTGCGGCAACTGGCTGATATGTAGACTTGCAAGCAGATAATGTATGTATTGGAATAAGATATCTTGTGTTTTTTGTTTTTTGTTTGTTTGTTTTGTAGGACACTTCACCACCACAAGTAGTGGTGATGATAATTCTATTTTTGCGATTCACATATTTGAGGAACTTGTGTGTAATATGGAATGGGGAAGGAGACAGTCTCAGTGTTATGGACTGGGCTATCAGTCTGATAGTCTGCACTCTGAGGATTTCCCCAGCTTGACAAATTAACTAAGCTAGTGGATTCCAAAACCACACTACCTATAAATCTAGCAGGCAGTCTAATCACCTGCAACCTGCTGAGCACTAAGTCCTTACTGTCTATTTTCCTAGATAAAATAGCAGCACCTAGGAGCACCTGTGTGATAACTTCCTTTACAATTTGTTGACAGTTTAAACCTAAATGTATTTATATACCATTATCCATATATGGGTTTAGATTGTGGTGGGGTTTTTTCCTGATACATGTGTGAATTTATTCTGTTTTATTAATTTTAAGGTGTTTTTGCAACACTACACAAACTAAGTCACTTAGTTGTACTTTGTCAGTTAATAGTCTAAGCAATGCTGTGTCATCAGCATACTGATAGTACTAGCATCAAATGTATCCATGCAAAACGCCATGGTAATCGGGCAGGTAGTAGTGGAGTAGTTGAACTGTTTTGTTCTAAGACCAAAGTTTTGAAAGGACTGACAGATATTTCTTGCCACTGTCCCTGACTCTCACATTAGTCTCAGAGTAGTAAACATAGTGATAATAGCAGTAGAATGGCCTGTAGTGGCACAGCCTCAATCTGCCTGCAGCGATGTGTCCTGCTGAAGAATTGCTGAGCTTGACACTAAACCTGCTACAGGCTCAGTGCTGCTCTGGATAAGGAGTTAAATGCCTGAAATGTCAAATGTAAATGCAAAAAGTAACACAGATAGCTTCTGGCTGGCTGGCAAGGAAAACACATATCAACAACAACATAACATGACAAGTGATTACAGTGAGTGAGAGCACAGAAACGTTGTTACTGACAGTCTTGTCAAAAGGCTAAAGTGATTATTCAGCAGAGCAGAGTGACAGAGACAAGGCCAGCCAAATACATGAGATATGAAACATTTTAGTGATGCTTTTTCCTGAATGTCTGGCATTTAATTTACTTATAAATGAAGAAATCAGATCTGAGGCTGTATGCTGTCATAGAGTTTCTGTGTGATTTTGGTCAATTATGAAGGTGCATGGTGTTGAGGACAGCAGAGGGATTAGATTATTCCCAGTGAGACCACTCTGAAATGTTGCCTCAGGCACCAGCTCTACCAAGACCAGCCCAATCACAAATCACAAATGTTGGTTTGATGTAGAACATCAACTCAAACTCTTTGCAGAAGAGGCAAAGGTCAAATAAGATATATTGTATATTTATCTACCGACAAATTGAGTTTGACCAGCTTGCAAAACTGAAAAAACATGATTTTTTATGCCTAAAAAAATATTACTTATTACATTTAAAAGTCACAAGAGAATTGTGCATTCCACTCTTTGCTTTGGATGTATTCAGAAACTATTCATGAGGACATATCTTATTAGATAGCAGTTCCACCCAGCCCCATTTCCTCTCCTTTTCCTCTCAGTAGTTGGTAGATAGAACACTTGGTTTGGTAGTCAGTGACTTTCATTAAACCCTTGCTAATGTCAGGTGACGACCCAACTAATCATTTTAATCTATCAGTGCCTAGTCTGAAAAAGGAGCCGCACACCTCCTTAAAGGACAGATGTGTGTGTATAGGCTTGTGTGTATCTTCATGTGAGTCTCATACCTATCCCTGTGGACCGGGGATGTATTTTGAGGACTTTGAATTATCAACTCTCACCTGAGTTTTGCTTTATTTCACACATAAACATATTTAAGTAAACCTTCCAGAGCCTGTGCAATAACTATTTCATCATGGTGGCCCCTGGTCAACTGATACCAACCATCTTTTAGTCTTACTAAGGTCTTACTTAGAAGAGGGCTAGATCCTGTGTGCTCATATCCATACAAAGACAAATTAAACATTTCTGCCGATCTGTGCGCTCCATCCAAATATTTTGTAGTAATGTGAGACACTGCAAGTCAGTGAGTCTCTACAGACCACACTGGTTGCATGTTTGTGTACATCAGGATCATTGTAGTCTATAGTGAGATTGTCATCATCCCTTCAGAATGCCCCTGTTATTCAACATTACTCACCAGCCCACACTTGCGGCAACTGTCTCATCTACTTTAGAAGCTCCCCATCTTCTGAACTCTTGTGAGGGATAAGATGTTTTATGAACAGCAAAGGGACTGTCTTACCAGAATCTAATCTTATTTTCAAAGGGACATTAATAAAACAACATGATTTTCACCTAAAGGATCACCTGTCAGGACTATAAATCTTTTTGAATATGGCTAAAGGAACACAAACACCCGGTGGCAGCAGTGTTCCTCTGTCCTTGTACATAGACATAGACTATGTATGAAAATCAAAGTTAGATCATAATGTATGTATGTAATGTATTAACCAAACTAAAGCATACAATACTATGGTATAGGCCTTGAACATTTTATTTGTTTGTACTGTTTTTACTGTTTTCAAAGTCAAATTGTGTTTTTGCACCAGCCTGAATTTAATTCTAGTATAAGAAATTATTGTCATTTTTGGCAGATTTTTTGTTTGTTTGATACTTTATAATTTCTATAGATTATGATATATTTCACCTCTTTAAGGGGAAATTTGTTGTACAGATGTTGCATAGGCCTACTAGCTTGTTAGAAAGACTTGTAGTAAACAAAGGTTAACTTTGGGGTGAAAGGAGGTATGTTCCTACTGTACTGTTAATCCTGAACTACATTCATCTAAATGTCTAAAATTCCACAGATGAACCCGATATTCAAGGTCACATTTGGTGCAACATTTCACCTTAACATCACTTGGAGAACATTGCACTATATGCCATGAGAGTCCCATGGGGTACTGGGTGGCTCGGACCTGTTGGGAGTCTCAGCACACTGGTTCCCCTCTGGTTCTTTTTGCTTCACATGAGCTAAAAGTAGGACATTGGACATTAGGGAATGCAGACGGACTTGGGGCTGCATTCCCACATGCACAGAGGATCATTGAGATAATACATGCCATCAGTTATCATCCCCCGTGGCCTACAACGTGAGATTGGCCACTGTCTGTGATGCAGAGGGTGTTCCCTGGGGCCAGCACAAGGGTTTGCAGACAACATATTATTACACTGGGAAAGTTTGCTGAGCATGCATGGTCTTTTTCAAGAACACCCTGCTTTACATTCATGTTGGATGCTCCAGCCCCCTATCTGGAATTTTCTTCAGTGCAACTGCTGACATTAAAGTACAGGTTAAAATTTTTACCCTCTTAGTCTATCTCAATACAATACTGACATGCCATATGTATGAGAGTGTTACAGGTCTCTTGAATCATTCCTCCTGTCCATTCTGGCCATTTGCCCAAACAGTGCAACTGAAACCTCACATCTCTCTGTCTGGTGAAACACTAATAGGGAATGTCTGCTATTGAGCAGTGAGACCAGTGGTGAAATACTTTGAGCTGAAGGTGCTTAGATATGGACTGCACTAAAAATCTTACTGTATTGAAATAATAAATCAATAAAAATCCTGAAACTTAGTCTGATTTGTAACCTGAATTTTGAGTCATTGATAACATCACTGATGATGTGTCTTAGCACATCATAAGGTGTATGAGCAAACCATGATCCCATTAACTATGTATTAACAGTGAGTTATGACAAACAACTACACTGTATGAAAAAAAAAAAACTGCCATCATTTATTTCAATCAGGCTACTGCATTGACACACGGGGCTCTGGTCCCAGAAGAAAAAAGCATGGTCATACAGCAAACATTCCTGTATATTGCTCTGTAATGTGAATAGCATATTTCTACTGTTTACTTGACATTCAGTGGAGGATGCAATGATGTAACTTCTTGCCAACGACAGGTCACTGGTGTGAACCTCTAGGCAGAAAAGACACCTCCATG
This sequence comes from Lates japonicus, assembly GCA_033238685.1. NCBI lineage: Eukaryota > Metazoa > Chordata > Actinopteri > Centropomidae > Lates > Lates japonicus. The sequence continues at coordinate 4,030,177 of BRZM01000013.1, read as the reverse complement.
AGATACACAGTGTAATTCACAAACTGCTCTTAGACATCATTGTGGTTATGGCTGGCCCTTTGTCATAGGTTTCCTTGCCTTTGACCATATTGTGAATTTTTATTGGTATCATAGTCTCTAAAGTGTCTTGTTTCCATCAATTTCATATCAGATTTGAGAAAATGTTGTTGGTGATTTTTCATTTTGATAAACTTTTTAATAAATGCCAGTCCTTGCATTATTTTCTCAATAATAGCTGAACTCAGTAAAAACAAACTTGATATAAATATGGACACCTTGGAAGACAACATTATCCATCATGAATATCATTCAAGATAATTTTCATTCATCCATTTTTTGGTCATTTGTTTGAAGGGTAACATTGGGGTACTTGACAGGGATCCAAAATAGGTGTCAGTCTGTTATCTGGGGCCAGTTGCACCAGCTGGTCTAATGCCTGGTCTTAAGCTAAGTTTTTTGTAACTTGGCGTTCTAAGTCCAGGTCTTACCAGGGCTGTTGAGCATGCTCCTGTTCAGGGTCAAGGGTCTGTATGAGGCTGTTTCTCAAACAAAGTTTTCATAACATACTACAGTCAAATGCTTTTTTGGCCTACCTAAATTGGACTTGGTTTGTTTTCCCCCTTGGTGTGATTCTGGCAGTTGTGAACTCAAATATGTGGCGGTCCAACCTCAATCCTCAATCCCAACTACCAGATCTACTTTGCATTCTGGGACGTGACAACGCAGGCAAACTGCAGTAGTAGCAGCATTTGCTGTAGCCCCATGTTAAACTGCATAGCAATGTTTCTCTTACAGAAATACTATTTGCACTAGTCCAGAACACAGGACCTTCTCCTTGTATTTACTTTCACGTTCCCGCCGTAGTGACATCTGACTGATAAGTGAAGTGACATTTCAAGGCGGTAAGTAGTAATGCATTTTGCTCACTTTTTGAACCTGAACCAAAGGGAAAACACTCCGAGTTTACAAACCATTAACTGATTCGGACTAGAGCAAATGAACTAAAGGTGAGAAAAAGCCCTAAGACACTACACTGTAGCCCAGCCAGTCATCAATCATTAGCCCATGTAGTGCGAGCGGATACAATAAGGGGCCCTGGAGGGTAGTTGCTCACATGGGCTCCACTTGCAGCCCACCTTGGCTCCATTAATGACCAACATGGGCAGACACACATGGGACCCATATGGAGCAGATGGACAACTTTTTATGGGGCCCAAATGCCATCACTAGCCCATGTGGGCCCCACATGAGGGTCCATGAACTTAATGTCCTGGCTTTCAAAATTGGATTGGTGGCTGAAATTAAAGGATCAGTTCACCAAAATTACATTTACCATAAGTTGTATTTAGCCATGCATATAGGATCATTTAGTTTCATTTGAGATTTCTGTCACTACCCCAACACAACAGACATGAATGGACTTGTGATGCATAGAATTAATCTAAAAAATTACAAACCCAAGAGCAGTGAGCATTTCCACAAACAAAGTCCTGGTTGTTTGAATGATTTAAATTACCCACAGACATTGTTGTGAACAGTTTTCTTTGGAACTACTTTCTACCATAAGGAATAGTTCCTATGACAACTGTCCAAGATTTGCAATTTAATTGAGAATCTTACTGGCTAATACTTTGAGCATCATAAACGAAATTCCATTCACCCCTGTTGCATTGGCATGGCAGCAAAAGTCAGATATTTCAAAAAGTTGGCAAATAAAACCAAAACTGTCTGAGAATAGAACTCCTAACTCTTAACAAAGGTAAGTCTTTAACTAAAACCAGTAACAGGAAATAAGGTAAGAGAATGTGAGTGTCCAGTAACCTCTGGAGACTGAAAGAGAAATGAGTGTCAGAAACATTGTTATCACTTCTCTTGATGGCATTACGCAGGGGACAGCAGCTGCTTGTTTATGTACATATGAGTGTTGGAGAGAGTGTGTGTGTCAAAAACCATCTTCTATGAATCAATGTCAAATCACGATAAAGGCTATATATGACTTTAAGGCAATTATCACGTAAGATGGACACCTATGTAGACATACAGAGTGACTGGGAGTCAATTATCACTGTGTATCCGCTTAATTTTCACTCTTGGCCTGATATAGCACCTGACATTTCATAGTGTTGGAAGAAATGAAAAAAGGGAGCTACAGGAAAGGATGAGGTATTATGTAAAAACTTTTTTACACAATACTACCTTTATACAATACCACAATTTTGCTGGCTACTGCCTTAAAAGTTAGCACTCTATCTGTAGAGTTCTCATCATATATTCACCAACTGAGAGAACACGTTTTTGGAGATCTGTAGGTCAAATTTAAATCTAAAGAATCTAAAGAAATCTAAGGGTAAAGATAATCTACACCCTTCCCTTGTTCACCTCAGTGCTCACTTGCTTACTGCACCTTTAAATCACATTTTTAATCTGTCATTTCATGACCTTAAGGTTCTATCTGCATTCTAAGTGCTTTTGAGATTAAAGTCACTAAATATATAATGTCATAATCTTATCACATTTTTAAGAGCTTTTTTTTTTAAATATAGAATGGGTGTTTTGCAGGTAGAACTTTCTAGAACTAAGGATTCTTTTTGTGTGGAAAGCAGCTTAAAAGTTTTATTTTGGAGACGTAAACAGACAAAAGACAGAAAAGCCTGAAAAGCAGTGTTATGCCTCTTTCTGGATATGAGAATATGTAGATCTCATCCTACAACCATCATTTGTTTCAACATTGTGTTGCTGCTGAAAGAGCATTGAAATGAAGCGGTGAGCAGATCTTCTTTAAAAATGTATAAGGCAATACATTTTTTGCTATGATATTAGTGTTTAGATTGCAGTATCTCCTTCATAGTGACAGATCAGTAGTCTCCAGTTGTTTTCTACTCTGTGTACCAATGAATGGGAGTAAGTGAGCCTCAGGTGGCAAATGAATTAAAAAACATCTGATCATCACAGCGCATTTAATGTCACAAATTTCAAATTATAATCAGAAATTAGAGAGAGACACTGCACCGAGTGTGGTTTAAGTAATACAGTATATACTTTGTTGCTGCCATTCATGTTAATGTAGCATGGGCTGTGTCTGTGAGTGTTCGGATGCAGATTGGCAAAGCCGTATCCAACCCCCGTTTGACGTTTCCACAACCTTAGTGTTGCCATTATTATTGTTACCATTATGACAGAGGTGTGGCTACTACACTCCTACAGGTAATATTATTCTAACCATGATGGTGAAGGACCGGTATGCCTGCTGCTGTTATGCTCCTATAGGTCATATGAGAGGGTAGGAACAAGTGACATAGGAAAACGTTAATGTCAGTGGGTCCATGATGATTGCATTGTCATTATTGGTGTACAACAATTTTAGGGCCAACAAAGACCCTTTCATGGCTTTCACAGACTGAATAGCAATTTATTTATTTTACTTTTTAGACAATATACACACACCATGATGGTGTAAATTGGTGAAATCTGAGCTGGGAACACTATGGCTGTTCTTATCTGTTCATCCTCACAAATGAAAGGAGGAAACTGTCTGTGATTTTGTACGAGAGAGAAACAGTGAATCTGGATTACTGTGTGTGAGTCGAGTCAGTGTGTGAAAAGGGCAGAGAGAGAGAGTGACAAAGTGAAATTTTAGTGACTGTATTTATACATATAAAGTGCATATGTCTGTGTGTTGTTGTGCATAAACATTATGTAATACTGCATGATGCCAAGCTTATAACTAAATCATTTGCTAATGTACATCAAGTTGACATGTTCCTGTTGCAAATGATATGGGTGGCAGAGTACTGCACATGCAGCAGGAGGGACAAAAATGTTTGCGAGTCAGTCACTTCAACATTCACTGGATTAAACGTCGATAATTCATCCCCCAAAGTCAGACTTTCAATGCTCTACTGTGCCTCTAAGTCAAGTTTTTTGGCCACATCAATACAACAGTTGCTCCCAACCAACCCTACAAGCTGCATTTCGCTCACTGCGACTTCTCCCTCTTCACTGCGCAAGGGGACTACTATATGTGCGGTCTTTAAACACTTCACATACTCCAATGTTGTGATAAAGATCTTTCCACACACTGATCTGCAAAAATGATTGGACACGCAGTAGTATGCATGCCAGGCCAGTAAATGGCAATATAACTTGATGAGTCTGCAGCATGAACATAGCTCGATAGTCCACCATAGTCCATGGGTATAAGACTGAAAGCGTAATAGTCATGCACAATCTGGGGCAGAGTTGTCAACAGTTTTCACAAGAACTGTGTATTAGCAGTTTAAACAGCGATAGTAAGGGTGGCATTTTCAAAAGATTACACTCTGTCATGTAACCAGGGCCTAAGACAAACTCATGAATGATTTGCAAAATCAAATGATAGATGATGAACGAAACAGCGATCTGTTTATCTCAAGATAAACATTGTATAAGAAAGGTACTTATGCCACCTGACAGCAGTCAAACTGTTATAAAAATAAAAGTTTGGCTTTCTCCTGTCTGGTTTGTGTCACAACAGGGGATACAACTGAGCTTCCCCACCAATAGGCCTACTGATAGAGCAAAGGTTCTGTACTATAACCCTGGCTCTTTGAGCACAGAATTGCTGTTAGGCTGCAGTGTCCATTTATACAGCTTGTAGGCTTCTAGATGGGTGTTAAATGCCCAGGTGAGCAGATATAAATTTAGTACATTGACCTTAGTGAGGTGTGGACAGGTATGGAGAGCCCATTAGAGAACCCTACCGCTGCTCATAGAACTAGTGTTATAAACCTCACACCTATCCCTCTTACCTTTGCTATCTTGTAGCATAAAACATCACACATTGGCTGGGACTGTAGCAGTGTACTGACAGCATCACTGCTGACAGCTAACATGGAGCAGCCAACATGAAAAGTTGCCCAATGCAGCTTTATGAAGTGAACGGAGGAAAAAAAAAACAAAAAAACATCTGCAATTTGAAGTTCCTGTGACAAATCCATCTTGGTATGAGTATGTGGATATATTTTCCCCCACTGCTGGATAAACAATCAACTTCTCTCTGGTTAGGCAACCATAAAAATATCAAAACTACTCCCTCATGAGTTAAAAAATTCCATGTCTGTGGCACCTTTATAAATCCAGCACTGAGTAGAATCCCATAGAAGGCTTTTTATAATTCTACTGAGGCCGAGGCAGAGAAAGAAACAGTGGTGAAAAAGCAACACAATGAGGCCTGTCTGGTCTGTTCTTAGAGATTCTGGACACACACACACACACACACACACACACACACACACACATACATTGTTAGCCTGTCAGCAGAGGGATGAGGTAGGGCAACAAGGTTATTGATTTCTGCTTGTTGTTGTTTGGAAGGCTAGGTTGTCATAGTGGCTCTCCAGATGATGTCCAGATAGACTGCACACAGCAACAACAAGAGTCATTTAATCTGGAGGGGATGAAGAGCAGATTTAAAGACAGAACACTCAATGGCAACACTTTCAAAGGTTAAACCTACTGCTGGCCCCAATGTAATCAAGGGAGCAGCGCTGCTTGTAGGGGGATTTGTTGAGAGAGAGAAAAAAATGTATTCCCATAATCTGAATGTGCTAGGTTTGAACATCATTGTTTTAAATCACCCTTTAAAATCAGGAGTATCAACAGCAGCATGGCAGCTGGTAGATGAACAGCAGTCAAACAGTCAAATTTGCATTCTCCATTTTCCCACCATGATACATCATAGATCAGTGGTAACTGCATTACATAGGAAACGAGATACAGTATATTTGCTGTAATGGATTACTTGATCAAGAATGTTTCAAGTTTTTGTGGGTTGATTTGCAGGTTGGCTATGTTTGCCTCACAGACTAAATACTGTATATATTCCAGTGGGCACCAGTGTATATATGAATAGTTGTAAGTCTATACATATTATGTGTGCCAGCTTTGCTATAGTCTGTGGACCTGTCCAGGGTGTACGTACCTACTGGATGCTGGGATAGGCTCTAGCCCTGCAAAGGATAAGAGGGCAGGGAATGGATAGATCACAAATAGAGGGTCTAAGGATAGAGAGAGCTGTATACTGTGCAGATTTTAAGGCCCTTTGAGGCAAATTTGCGATTTTGGTTTTATATAAATAAAGGTTAAGGATAAGATAAAAGTTAAAAGTATTGTCCTGAAGGAAATTTGTTTTGGACATACACTATATCTGCTGTTGAAAAAAACGTAGTCCATGCATTTGGCATTTTAGCAAATCCACACACTCACACTCTTTGACACTGACAAACTATTACACATACAATATATCTTCATACAGAATAAATAAGTACAGTTTGAAGTTAAGATAAATAAATACTAGTCAGTAATCTATAAAATTAATCTTCGGCCAGCTTTTTGTTTCAAGCTTTGGCGGCGTTCTGTGCTTGGGGACTCTAAAGCATCTTCCTGAGATGCTTACTGTTCTGTTGCAATGTCTTCAGGAGGACATGAGGATGGAAAGTGTCAAAAACTGAGCTGAAATCTACAAACAGTCTAGTGTAGGATTCTTTGGGTGTTTAGTCACAGGGCGTACTATGCTGCTGATTGCATCACCAGTGCCTCTTTTGTGTGTGTAGGCAGACGAATAAGGATCTAGTTGAGGGGCCTACCTCCACTTTCACCTGGGTCACTGTGAGCTTCTTCATACATGTCATTACTGACGTTAGAGAGATGGGTCTGAAATCACTGTTCTCCTGTGGACATGGTTTCTTAGCAACAGGTGTGATGATTGCATCTTTTCACAGTGTTGGTGCAGCATGGGGATCTAAAGACCTCTGAAATATGGGACACAAGGCAGGTGTCAGTTCATCTGCACATGTTCTTAATGGGGAGGCAGAGATATTATCTTGGACTGTGGAACTGCTGACACTGATTTGCTTAAAGACTCTGTTGAGAGATCTAGGCTCTATCGCAAACCTGTTGGCATCATCCAAAGCAAGACTGTAAAGCACAAGGTCAAATTCAGTGGAGAAATCGCAGTTGTCAAAGTGTTTGTAGAAGGCATCCAGTCAATGAACTAATGGAGCTGAAGTGATTTGTGGTTGTTTTCAAATCCTGGGACACCCCGCTTAAAATATATCTGTAAGGATACACATGAAAGATTAACAGTTCTTCTGAGGGCTATGTAAAAAAAAAAAGCCTACAATTACCCATAATCCTTGGTTGCAGTGACTTGCCAAAGACCAAGTGTTCACACCTTACAATTTTGACATTATGTGGTGCAGCCTTGTACATCAACTTCTTGTGGGGAAGCAGGTTCAAATGGACCTGTTAATCCTACATCCAAAAAGTGATACTCACATATATATTAGCATATTCACCACATTTGCACATTAACATCCCCTACAACCAAGAATGAAATACAAGTCTTACCATTGTCTGGGAGGTGGGTCAGCACTGTCAGTGTAAAAAAGATTTATATATGAGGAGAGGGATGATGTGCCACCTGACTGTCTGGTAAGGAAAGGAGAAATTAGGTTTTAATGCATCTCCTGAAGATTTTTCAAACTTCATTACACCTTGTCTACACTAGCTGAGTAGCAAAGTGGCTGCAGTTCTCCATCAGTTCCTACTCTGTGGATCAGCCGCAGTTTCAATGTGAGCTGAGAGGCATTTTGGCAGCACTCACAGCCCAATACGCAATTAATGGAATGCGCTTAAGAACTTGAAATGTAAAAAGCTGCTTCAGGATGCACACATTTCAGACATACATTTTACACAGTACAGACAGCAGTATTGGTGAAAATTGAAGCGCATCTGTTTTGTTAGATGTGAATGAGATGGAGGACTGAAAATTGCAGCTGAATTATATCCACTGTAGACAATCCAAATATGACACCTTAATGGCAGGTGTAAAGGGGCTGCACATGCTGTACTCTGTCCCAAAATAAGAATTCAGTCATTATCTACTCATCTCCATGTCTGTCAGAAGGAAATGGCCACCACCAAGGCCGAGAGCTGAAACCAATGCACTACCACTAATGGCTGCTAGATGCTAAAAAAGTTTGCTCAGAAAGTCACAATTTTTAGGAAGGGATTGTTTGACAATGCACTACTCTGTGACTACCCTGTAGTGGTTTGGTTTGGCTGAATGGTCTCCTTTCTGGTGTGTGTCACTGGGCAACTGTCAGCTGAAAAAGTAGGCTATAGGCTAAATTTAATTGTGTCATACTGCAAAAGACAAAACTGGCCCATCAACTACCAATTGCTAAATTAGGTTACGTAGATATAGAAGTTAGAAATTAATTTACAAAAAATAGAAAAAATATATATTTATTATAGAAATCTATTTGCATTTAGTTCAGATATAAGTGATAAAAAAAGATACAGTAAACTCTGACAGCCAGTCAGCAGCACATGTATGGGTCCTGACACTTGATTCTTCACTGCACACCTACAATATTAATGGAATGAGCCACTGACACTGTCATTTGTGCTCAGCAGTACTTGTCCTGCCCATACATGACCTTTACAATTTTATGGCTCTCTGTAGGGGGCCCATTATTTCAGTCATTTCACAATCGAAAAAGTCACAACTCACCTTAAATGTCTTCTTTGTGCTCTTTTGAGAAACCTAAATGTGCATCTTCTACTTTGAAAAAGAAAAGTCTGTCACACTCGAAGAAAAAGGACTTCAAAAATATCTGGTGCTTCTTTGCAACCATAGGTAATGAGACAACATTCTGACAATGTCACAGTCACTTCATTTGAAAGTAGAGAAGACCTTGTATAAGTTGATTTAAGTCATTTTGTATCCAAATTTAAAGTCACATTTTATATACCTTTTCTATTCTTAGAGCTTAGTCAGGGAGAGGGGCTAAAAGTCACAGAATGTGCAAAACACAGAATGAATATGAGTAAAATTCATGGTTGTCCATTACATTTTGAAATTTCTTTAGTTTTAGTCCCATGGTGGCATTATTTATGGGGCCAGCATTAGAAGGTTTGAATTCAACTTGCAAAGACCACGAATACCCAAAGAAGACTGAATGTATTTCTGAAGGCATTCTAAAATCTTGAGTAGGTTTTGTTTGTAAAATAATATCTGCAAGTAAATTACTAGAACTGTCAAAACATGTAGTGGAGTAAACACTAATTTACAGTAATTTCTGAATTTAAGCAGCATTAAAATGAGCAATCAATTACAAGTGCTTGTACTTAGTCAATTAAAGTCAAGACAACAGGAACAAATTAGCTGTTGAGCCAAAACTGGTATATTTAGATTGATCTGGTTTTGCCACTCAGGGGCAGTGGAACAAGCTATAAACACAACACTGACATATTATCATCTAGTAAAGTTGTTTTGCCATTTTCCAGCAGACACAGAACATCTTTAGTGTGTCATGTTTCTGTCTACTTGACAAATTTAAAAGCAATATTCCCTCTCCTTCTAGTCCCTACCAGGTCCAGAGAAAAAGACCTGGCTCTTTACCTGCTAAATGCGCTACTATGTTCATCAGCTATTCACTAAGCAAAAGGAATTATCAGACAATCTGATCATATGCTCTCTAGCGAATTCACCTTCATGCCCTCAGGGCGGTGCTACACAGTCCCTCTGAGGAGAACAAATCGGTATTCTCATTCGTTTATTCCTTCTGCTATCAGGCTGCTTAACATCGACTGTACTCACTTTAAATAAGTGGCTCTTTTCAGTGAGTGTCCTTTTAAATTATGCCCTTATTTATCTAATTTATTTCCTATTTTGTATTTCTTTCTTGTGCAATATATATTTTGAAATGTGCAATATATTTTATATTTATACTGTGGATGTACCCCACTTGCATGAGCCTTGTGTGAGTCAGTACGCACGGAGCTTCACAAGGTGTCAGTGTCCTTTACTCGTTGTCTCTGACATAGCCCACTATGTTCATTTGTTTGTGTGTGGTGTTTTTAATAAAATAAAGCTGTTTGAATCTGAATCTAATTATGTCTGTGTATAGTGAATTTATCAAGGCTTTTCTTGCAGAAAACAGTGGCCAGTTGCTTCTGGAAATGACCTTGTTGAGAGGGGGGAGAGTGAACCAAAACAGTAAAGCTGCCGGCTGTAAAGCCAACAATGAGACACTGAAATGCCCCACAGAGCTGAGGAGAACTGCAGGGTTCATCACTTTGAGCTTTCCTAACACTCATAGTTATTTGACCTATTAATGAATGGTTCCCTGTTCACCTCTAACACTATGGAACTTTTTTCTGTGAGTGGTTCCTCTTGTTTGTCTCCAGTGTCTCACTCACTTGTAAAAAGACGCACATACACACATACGTGTGATACAGTGCACACTCCTGTCAGTGGTTTTACACTATTACACCCAGATATAAATACATTCAAAACATTTGTCAGAGCTCAGGGACACACACTGCAAGAATATATTCTGGTGAGTAACAATGAATGTAAGCTTTTGTTAATATACAAGAAGTTCACATTCATTACAAAAATACTGAAGTGCAACTTAATGTACAGTCCTTGAATAAATGTACAAATGGAAAGAAACAAGTCACAGGCTCTGGTGCCAGATAGTGTTGACAAGCCCTCATCTTCAAATGTTTGTGCTCTATGTACTCACACTCCACAGGCACCAATGTAATTCTTGATGATAATTAGGTTTGAGTATATTTTCTAATTTATAGTCATATGTGTGTGAAATCGTGCACTTCCAAACTTTTCATGAATGTGGCATAAGTTTGATATATTTGCCATTGTTTAGACCAATGTTGATTTTGTTTTGTGGGGCAAAGAAATACAGTCTGTGTCTGAAGTTGCTCAGAAATAAAACAGTTAATTTATTTATATCTATTTATTTATCTACTTATTCACTAATTCAGTTAACATTTATATTAAGACTCATTGATATACAAAATGATTTCAGTGACAAGAAGGAACATCGCAGACAGAAGAGTGCTACATCTAGCATCATCTAAGTTTTAAGAATAAGGAATGACAGGAGGAAGGAGAGAAGGAGCTGACATAGAGGAAAGAGCAAAGGGACGAGAGAGACAGTGAGACATAGAGCAAGAGACAAACTTCTGCCTAACTTCTGTCCACTGTATGTGAATGGAATGATGGCTATAGTCCTGTAACTCCCCAAGACACTAAAATGAAGTTTGTGAGGACAGCTACACATATGTGGTTTTTAATTTAAGTAAAACCTAAAACAAATATGTAAAGAAACATTGACGTACTGAAAATCTCAAAAAAACCTGTCTCTGGACAGATGCTGCTGATACGAGGGGTGGAGACCACTAAAAGGAAAAATGAAAAATGAATAGTAACAACAGTGATTGATTGAGGTGAAAAAGGGATTATTTAAATGACAAAAATTAGGTGATGACTGTGAGTGGTGATTGAAAAATAATGACAAAATTACAAGTGAAACAAAACACTGATACATTTAAAGGCAACTGAATGAAAAAATTAAAACAATTCTTAAACATACTCAGAATAACCCAATATGATTTAGAAACCCATTCACGTTTGAGTTTATGTGATTTTAAAGCTGCACTCATCAATATCTTTATATTGGCTACGTGTAATCTGAAAGATAATACAAGCTACAAGCTAATTTTAGCTGGGGGAGCGCTGCTGGTGTTGTACATGCAGACCTGGTAAAAGATTTAACAGTTGTCGTAAATGAAAACATTACACCTTGTAACAAACACAATAAGACATCATTATTAAAACCTAAATAAAACATTAACATAAGAGTAAACTGTACTATAAGCAAAGTGACCATTTTTGTTTTGTTTTTGTTGAAAAACTGAAAATATACTGCTCTCAAAGACCTTGTTTCCAGCAGCAGCTGTCCACGAACAAAGAAAGAATGAAAAACATGTTTTCTTTCTGGGAACGCCAAAACAATAGAATACTGGACTGCAAATGATTGATAATGTTGCTCTGTGTGTGTTGGATGTATAAATAGACAACTATTCTAAGATGATAATGTCAGTGCTGTGTTTTGGAATTATTATGTTGTCCCTAAGTGGCCAAAAAGGTCTTATCTCTAGAGATTCTAATGAGACAAAATCTGACTAAAGATAGAAAGCCTCCTTCAAGCAGAACACTGCCCAAAGGTCACAAATACACAAACACACATATCCAACTCAAAGCTCCCGACCTAAAGGTTATTTCACATTAACAATCAATAACACTTTAATCCTTCACATCACCACTGAGAGCTGAGCAGTGTGCGCATGTATGCTCGTGTATTTTTCACTTTCGCGCAATGGGCCGACTCTCTGAACTGACCCATCTGGTAAAACGAAGGTTACATTAACAATAAATAAATAAAAAGAAAGAAAGGGATTTCTATGTGAAATCAATACCCCCACACTTCTCTGGAAAAGTTAAACTCCAGTGTGTGTCTCTACGCCGGGGGCATTGGTGCACAGTATTGACTTGTAGGTCATTGCATTTTGGAAGTGCTCAGAGCCCAACAGACAATCACCACTGTTATGTGTGTTAAATACAGAAAACTAGACTTTGAGTGTGCAAATAAACTTTGAGTTACGGGTGTATAGTGGAAGTAAAGGGAGCCATTACATGACCCGTGCAGATAGCTGGATTGATTAAAATATAAGTGTGCCTGTTCTGTCTCATATGCGTAACGTGGGTGAAAAAAACTACATCAGTTACTGGTTATTGACCATGAAGCATGATTTTAGAATGTGACTATATTTTGCCTTCTCTGGATTGGATTAACGTGGTCAGACCTGAGCTGAGCTGTCAGCTGATGTGAATGCAGCAGTTGACTGCCAGCTCCAAATCAGTTTTTGGCAGAAGATGGAACACACTCTGCACTGGCTATTGATGAAAGATGAAAAAAAACAAACAAACCCCCCCCCCCCCGCAAAGTTGGGGATAGAATTGGCACATCTTTTTTTTTCAGAGTGTGAAATGAAATAGTGACCACGTTCCTGTTTTGGCTGGCTGTTTCAATGCTCTGGGACTAATCATTACAAAATTACTGGAACTACTGTCGCTCACACCATTGGCTAAATCGTATCATTGGCTTTTATGAGATTTTCTTTTTACAGCAAACAAAGGTAAAACTGACACCAGTGTTTTATAATATTGTGTCTGATACTGATTAAATGAGTTAAGGGGCAGTAGGCAGGCAGGCAGTATTTAGCGGGAATTCAGACTGAAAACAACACTGGGTTAAAACAACACATGGGGCTGTGTTGGTGGGGAGAGTTGTTACAGTTCTGTTGCGTGAGATAATAAAATATAGTCCAGGAAGGCCAGTCTGAGTAAAATATCCATGTGTTTGAAGGATTATCAAACACAAGTGCTACACAACCGTAAACACTTTAAGTTCTAAATGCTGCATAAAATCCATGGTGTTTGCATTAATTGAAACATGATTATAACCGTGTAACAACAATTAACAACACAATAGACATATTTTGGAATGTTTTATACAACAGTACAACAGAAAGCAGAGTGTGAAAATTGTGTGTGTGTGAGAGAGAGAGACAGAGAGAGAGAAGAAAAAAAAAACATCAGGTTTTCATAGTTCCTAAAATGGAAATCAATATAACTCTAAAAACCCTTGACCTTTTGAACAACTATTGTTGCAAGGCAAGCAATAAATCACTCCATTAATGTTACAAAGTGTTCTGTCAGGAACGTGTGTTTTAGAATCAAAAGTTGAGTCAGGTTCAACTGTTTGCTGGACGACTCTGTTGTACAACAGGTTACACTCTTTGTTCACCAGCTGTTTTCATCAGTGTAGGATGATAACAGCATGATTGTTAAGATGAAACACACACACACACACACACACACAGCAGTTTTATCTTGTCTCAAGCTCTCTCTTAGTAAACAAAGAGGCACCTTCTGATGATGAACCTATTCAATAAGAAACTCAAGCATGCCCAGCTTTATTACTCAGTGTCTCAGCAGTTACTTTAAGATTTCACAAACAAAAGTTATTGTAAGTTCAATAAGGAAGACTATCTTTATGGCTCATTCATTTACAATTCTCTCTCTGTTGTTCCCTGCTTCAGTCTTCAGCTAACTGTAGGTGTTTTTGGTAATCCAATCAGATTTCACCACAGTCTCAATCAGCCAATCTTGCCAGCTGTTAAACTTTAAATCTCTTCTCCTCTCTGCCATCAGATGTCATTTCAGCGCAAATTGCAGCTAATAGCATATTCTATTCACTCTGTGTTGTGTCTTGCTATTATGGTTTAAGCTGACGTTTACTCTGATTGTGATCCTTTCCCAGAGGTTTTGGAACGCTCATCAAATTCAATAAAAAGCAGTGACAACTTTATCAGTAAACATTATACACTGACGCTCATGGTCCCTGACAATTACATGATGACAAAGGCAAGGCAACGTTAGTAATTACATTAATTAAATACATAGGCTAATATGTAATTTGTAATACTTAGCAGTGTCAATAATTGGGAAAGAGATAAGGTGGTATGCAAACTGGACCTCGCCTGTGCCTCTGCTTTACTGGACTGCTGCAGCTTGCATGCAGCTTTACAACATTACAAAGTATTAAGTGTCAGCATCAGGCTCTCCTTCACCTGACACTTAAGACGTTCTCCCTGTCTATTTTTGCTGGTAAACCGTGTGCAAAGGCAGCAAGGCCACACCTTTTTTTAAAAATGTGACGCACGCCATTCCCAGCAAAAATAGACAGGGAAAGGATCTGTTGATAGTCATATTGACATTATACCAGCAACATTACATTAAACTGACACTTTTTACTGTCACTGAAAGTGAGGGGCAGTTGTTTTCAAGTGTGCTCTGTATCTCTTTCTTTCTCACTCTCTCTCATCCCCGCTCTGAACACGGGTAAACATTCTATTATTGATGGCCATTATCAAAAGCAAACTGAGTGTAAAAAGATAGAGCTGGCAGTAGCAGACACGCTGCTGGTGTGAACACAGGCAGGCACGAGAGCCTCAGGAGTTTAGCGAGGTAGCATGCATGGCGTCCTACTTCGCTGAACTGGGTATGTGTCGGAGCGCCCAAAAAACCTGATGTGTGCTGGACACCGGGAGAAGGCAAAGGAGAGCCTTGTGTGCGCCCTGCAGCTTCACCGTCAGGTGAGGGAGAACCTGATGGGTTTCGACACCTCGTAGTTTGCAATGTTAAAAAGCTGTGTGCCTACTGCAACAGGAGCAGAGACGGCATAGGTGAAGCGAACTAGTGACAGTTTACATACCTAGTTATCTCCTTCCAGGATGATTTACATTCTTGTGATTAATGACTGGTAGTAATGACTATTTCTTCCTCGCTAAGTAATAATCAAGTTAATTGTGATACTTGAAGCAGGTGCAGTGCACTTCATGCTTTGGGGACTAACGCTGTCTTATCTTTTGAGCACAAATTTACTAAAACATGGGAACTAATAAATTAAAACACAGGAATTTATTTAATCTCGGCTCTGTAGGTATTACACATTTTTAGAGCAACTCCATTTTTCCAGCTGTTATTTAAATTTCAATTATTCAATGTCTCTGTCTTTCTGAGAGTTCTGTATAGATTTTGAATTGTTACTGCCTTTTCCTTACATTACCCATAGCCTAAAAACTTAAATCTTTTTTCTCACACTGCAGCCTAAAAAAAGACTTGAATCACATCGTGTTAAAATGCAGGAACTACAATGCCAAGTTATATATATATATATACATATATATGTAATATACAACTGGAACAAAGACGGATGAAGAAAAAAAAACATCTGCAAAAAACTAATGTCTGCTCTACAAGACAAGAATGACTCCCTGCGTCTCTTGGGGATATAAAAGGCACTTTTACACACACACACCAACTTGTCAATAAGCCTGGCAGAGATGTCAAATGTTTTCTCCAAGTTCAAAGTTGCTTTCACCCAAACAGCATTAGAGGCTCACCTGAAAATTTCAAACCACATCTGTGGGGGATTTCCAGCATGTGTCAGGGACGTGACACATGAATCCCCACATCTGTGTGTTGTGTGTGTATGTGTGGGAGACATAAGGTCATGGATGAAAATCAATAACTAGCCTAGAGGAGCTGCTAATGTTGTATTGTGAGGCTGGACCTGAATTTGGACATTGGGGGATGCATGTGTGCGTGTTCAAACAGACTGAGAAAGAGACGAAGTGACATATGGAGCTCCAAAGTATTCAATATTAAAGCAGAATTTGTGTTAAATATATATTAATGATACAGTACGTTGTAAAATAATTTAAGAAATCATTTTTTAATGAAATGTTATTTTGTCATTCTTAAAAGTTCCAAAAGAGTTACATTTCACTTCAGAAATGTATTATAGAACATTTTATTTCAAAATGTTCTTTTTCAGAAGTATACTGGTGTTTATATACTCATATTTCATGTTTTTCCTAAAATCTTTTTGTGTTATTCTCCTCTCATCTTTCAATCACCTCACCTTGCCTCTTAACCAGACTTAGCCAGTTAACTTCTGTTAGCCAAACTGACAACAGTATAAATAGAATCAAGTATTTAGCTGCTGTAAATACAAAGTACACAGACACACAAAAAAATTATTTTTAGTTTCAGCTAAATAAGAAAAATTATTACTCAGCATCAAAGAGTCTTTCATTTATCAAATACTGAACACTTCGGGGTTCCACAGTGAAAGAGACAATTTTGTGTGTACACGTGTCATCTAGTCTCTTGTTGAATCTTGAGTTAATTTTCATATTTTAGGATTTTTAAAAAATCTTTTATTTATTTATTTTTTATTGGTGAAGGAAAATGCACACTACACGCATGATTATTTTAGAGGAGGGAGATAATTCCAGTTGTATCAGTAAGTGTCCCTGTCTTGCACAAGCAGGTCACTCCACTGACTCACTAGTGAAAAAGATGTTTGTTTACACACTGATCCATGGAAATCACTGTTAAACTGAGGTCTCAGTGTACACAACCTTCACAATTGAGGAGTGGAAGATTGTTTTTGTCCACTGTGGATTGGGCTGGAAGCAGCGGGAGGGAGACACACTGAAAAAAAAAAAGTGGATTTGAAACAAGTTGATTAATGTTACTCCCACTGGCAGATATTTTCACTAAGAAACAGGTTTATGTCTCTGAATCTGGATCAGATTACTTGTTATGATGGGTATTCTTTGCAGTGTGTGTGTGTGTGTCAGTCATGTCTTGTTCCATCGCTGTGTTCTTCATAATTTAGCAGTGTGGGTCCCCATGCCGGTGACCTGACAATGAATAAGACATGGCTGCCAGGACCTCTCCCTCTCTTTTTCTGAATATATTATTTCAGTATACACAGACGCTTCTTAGTTTTCTCGTCTATCCTCTACTCTCATTTCTCTTTTCTTTCTCTCCTTCGTATATATACTATAAACACTCCCATGATTAATGCAAATTCTTTATAACATGTTTGTAATCATTATCTTCTCTTTTTTCTTTCTTCATCTTTCTATAATTTATCCTGTATAATTCTCTTGAAGTGTTACCCAAAAGTCAAATATTCTACATTACTCTAAAATATCGCTGTGAACCTCTGCACAACAAACACAAACACATTCCAGAGAGACTGTACATCAAACCCTCTTATGCTTTTATTTAATTGAATCAAAGCACTATGTGTCGAGTTCTTTATGTATAGAGTGTGAGCCTAAGAATGCTTTAACCATGCAGAACACACCAGAACGGTCAAGTTTTATCTGACAATTTAGTGTTGACTAAACGTTTCCCAGTACACACGTCATATATACTGTAGATTTGATTCCTGTTCATTATTTGGCTGTTTGGTCTTAACTCCTCACCTCCATATGGGAGTATTAGTATTCATGCAGAATCACAGGCTCTGTCTGTGAAACTGAGAACAGGGGAATCCAGGTCAAAGCTCCAAGTCATTACTGATTTACCAATACAAACCACACATGGTCAACAACTAGTTGTTTAGGATGGAGAAACTTGAAAAAACAACAGGGAACCTTAAACAAAAATCAGCATCATTTCAGTACGAAATACAGTGACTTTAAATGGTTCCTTTAACACTAAGCAGTGTCTGTTTGTGACTCCTGGTTGCATTTATAAATGATTTGTGAGTAGTTTAGCCAAATAGTTTCATGTTAATAGTCTGAGTTCTGAAGAGGTGAAACTCTCGAGCATTGTTGACAAATCACATGGTTGGCAGTTCGATCCCCAGCTCCTTACGTCCCTCTGTCAAAGTGTCAATAACTGCTATTGGTGTGTGAGTGTGTGTGTGAATGAATGGGTGGAGAAGGAAATTGGGAAGTGCTCAGGATAAGAGTGCTGTACAAATGCTGCCTGTTTACCATTTGATTTTCTGTAGCAAAAGTATATTTCCTTCTTCTTTCCTAACTTCTAGTAATAGTATTGCAAAGTGATTTTTTAATTTGTTGCTAATATTATTTTATAATTTCGTCCTCAGTGTATTTCTCAGTCCCTATATGCTTCACGTCTCTGAGAGTTCAGAGCGTGTGTTTGACTTGTATGTTAGTTCCAGAGCAAGTTACTTTACATTGCATCTATGTGTCCCCTCAGGCTCAGCTGTCAGACAAAGGACAGTGTCTGTGCAAGTCATGAAAATTTTCAGTTTACCAAAGTTCAAGGTGAGATCTTCCAGCCAACATTGCAAACCCAAAGATTTTCTATTTACTTTGTACATGAAAAAGAAGAGCCAAATCTTTCCAGCATTATAATTTTTTGGTTCAAAACATAAACGAATCATCATTTAGCTAAATGATCATCCATCTAACTGTTTAATCTATAAGCACGGTATCTGGTTAAAGCATGAACAAGGTGCACTGTCATGATTTTAAAAAAAAGAAAGAGTAACATGCAATTTTTCCTTTTGACACATTCATAACAATAACTGATAACATAACTGAAGGAGCTGGGGATCAAACCACTGACCTTCTGATTAGTGGGCGACCCGCTCTACCTCCTGATACCCCATATACCCTATGTATCAATCAATATTTTTGTTCTTCACTTCAGTCAAATGACAGTCAAATGAGGGCCATTTTGTTTTCTTGTTTGTTTTTTGTTTTTATTTCTCTCATCTATGCAATAAAATATAAAACATAATTTTCTATCAATATTAGTGTTTCCTTTTTCTTTTTTTAAAATGCAGTGAGGACAAAAGGGAAATCATGGCATCTTATTATGTTGCTATGCCTTTTTCAGAGCTGACAGCTAGAGTATTACATTGTTGCCGTCTGCACAACACAAGATGAAGATGCATCTGAATCCAATCAGGTCAAAAAAAAGAATAAAAAATCTTTTGATGAATCTCATTCTGCAAATACAGGTGCGTAGTATTAAGAGTGTGATTTCAACTGACATTTCAGCCACTTGAATGTGTTCCACACCGTTAGATATACTGCATACTGCCAGGGTAACACTGCAAAACAAAATAGAGTGACATCCTCTGGTCCAGGGGTCATAATGCTAATGTATGTCGTGACGGTGCCAAAGTTACTTTGGAAGGGCGAATGTTGAAAAGAAAAGAAGTAAAAGAGTACAACGTTAGTGGCATACATAGGGTTTGTTCTTCCCCATATTTGTCTTTCTGTCTGCCTCTGTGGTGTCAGAGCCTTATGACTCCAGGGTTCGGGGTCTGAATCCCTGCTACAACAGGAAATGAATAGGATAGCGCTCCTGCATTTATATTAATAACTTTATCAGTATTCACGAATCACAGCAGCCATCTCTCATTCATTTAAAAATGTGTCATTTGCATCATGGATCTGCGCTGGATGCCGACGTCCTTGACAGAAAGCTTTAGAAGTTATAGGCATTCAGTGATTCAATTCCATTTTTAATTTACTTTTGTTTGTTTTTCTTTTTATATCATCAGAAAGTTCAGTTAAAAACAAACAAACAAAAAGAATAATTTTTGAATTATTTTTTGGAGCACAGAAAAACATACACAAACAGAGACAGAAAGAGAGAGAAAAAAATGCTGATTACTGCAAACTAATCTCAGTAAAAGTGGCAAGTCCTCATATTTCAGAAGCTGGAACGAGAACCAGAGAATGTTAGCAAACTGTCGTCCATTAACCAGCAAGTCTGTCCATCACTTGAATTACTAATCATAAATGTATGAATGGAAAAGTATATCCCTGATCTTGGAAATAGCAGTTTGTCCTCCAACAGGCTAAGGAGGCATAACCTAGGCTTTGCTTCAAACCCATCATCTATGTTACTATTTCAGCCTCACTACACCCACCAGTTACCCATTAGTGCCACTGTTTAAGGTATATTTATGTCATGGTGAATGTATGTTATCATTACTATTTTGTAATAGCAGCAGCAACCATTGTAAGAGTAGTAGTAGTAATAATAATAGAATAATTGTAATTATCTAATTATTATTATATACACTGATCATCCGTCCATCTATATCGCTTATCCTTTCGCGGTCGCAGGGAAGCTGGAGCTTATCCCAGCTTAGCCCACTGGGCGAGACGCGGGGTACACCCTGGACAGATCACCAGTCCATCGCAGGGCTTACACATAAAGACAAACAACCATTCACACTCACATTCACACCTA
The DNA here is from genome assembly GCA_033238685.1 of Lates japonicus. NCBI lineage: Eukaryota > Metazoa > Chordata > Actinopteri > Centropomidae > Lates > Lates japonicus. The sequence continues at coordinate 4,009,653 of BRZM01000013.1, read as the reverse complement.
CAGGCAATTTAGAGTCATCACTTAGCCTGCATGTCTTTGGACTGTGGGAGGAAGTACCCAGAGAGGACCCATACGGGCACAGGGAGAACATGCAAACTCCACAAAGAAAAACCCCAGGTGAACTGGGGTTTGAACCCAGAGTGTTCTCGCTGTGAGGTGACAGTACTAACCACTGCACACTGTGCCAACCCTGATCAATCAAAAACATTAAAAGCATAGACAAATGAAGTGAATAACATTGACGTTATTGATGACCAATGTTTAGATGGGTGCTACATCTCAGAGTAACGTGTGTCAGGACACAAGGTTCCTAAGCAGAACGTTGTATTGTAGCAGATGATTCATGTTATTCACTTCACCTGTCAGTCATGTTTGAGTAAAATCTTTGGAAAAGACAATTTTTCTAAACTGACTGCATCATTGATCACTGGCAGAATTTAACAAAATATTTTTTGTCAGTGTAAGTGTATAGCCATGCAGATCTTTGTTATATATGTTTGGGGAGTTACGTGTACATCTATTTTGTTGATAATGAATACTTGTTTTGACATCATTTTGAAAACATTTGCCACAGGTCTTTAATAGTGTCACATCCCCACATCAGGTGTATCAATGAGAATAGATTGTGTTTTTTTGTGGTTTTGTGTTTTTTTTCCTTTTTCTTTCCATTTATTCCATATTAATCAATGACTTTTTAAATCAATGGTTATTCCTCAAAGGTTGATTTCTGTAAGTGGCAGGGTCAACATTTAAAACTTTCTTGCAGGTTTTCAGTTTAAATGCTTAAACTGGACTTTGAGCAATTTCTTTAGGATGTGATTTCATAAATTATTTTTCAGGCCAATTTTAAAGTTCTCTTTCTTTTTTCTATAATAACCCAACCCACCCTTTATTATTCACAGTTTTGTGTTTGTTTGCAAGCAGCCAGAAGCTGAATAACAATGATGCCCTTGACTTGAATGGGTTAGTCTTAAATATGAGCACCTCAATTTCTTTCCATGACATGTAAAGTAAGGAACAATTTTATGGATGTTGTTAAATCAGATCTTTGTAATAATGGCCATAATAATGGTGTAGCTGATGATTGGGGACTATAGACATTTTAATTATATTTTCTGTCCTCCAAAACATTATTGGAACAACAGACAATTTAAAATGAGCCTGTATTTTATTTAATATTTGTGTGAGATTGATATATCTCTTTAATAAATATTACGTTATTTTATTAGAATTTTATTTAGCTTCCATTTTATTTTAGTGTCTTGCACACAATTGACTTTGCAAAGGCTGTTTAACAGCACTCACTCTGATTTTTCACAATTTACAATGTATCCTGAAAGTCTGCTATAATGTCATATGACTTTACTGACATGAGATTATTTTGCATAATGTCATTGGCATATACTGATATTTTTTTATGTTTGATTTTTGACAACTATTCCTTAGACGTTGCTAGAGGATATTTATTTAAAGATAATGGTTTGATGCTGATCAGCTGTGTTTATAATCTCCATGTAAAGCTTTATCAGTGTACAAAGTACAAACAGCTGCACAATGGTGGGCATTCTGTGTAAATTTAATAATGTGAAGTAAATATCTGGGATTGAAAATGAAAATCATTTTACATAAAACCTGTTTGAGCTGTGTATCATTCACCATGTGTTTAATCTGTTGCAAATATTTTTTGCCAGCAACTTGTTGTCAAGTATAGCTAAAGATATTGGACAGCTCACTACAGAATGTTATATATTTCTTTTCTTTTTGCAGAGAAATAGATTACTTACTGCACTTCTGTAAATTTTATTGTTTTTTCTCACTGAGTCATTTCTTCTTAGATAGACACAGAAAGTTGATGTCAGTTACTATGTCAGTACTGTTGTTGGTCTCTATACTACAAAGAAAAAGTTGAAACTTCTCAGGATCTGTGGTAGTTGAGTGATTTGCTCTCTTGATATTGGCTCTAGTGTTATCTACTTTTTAAACCTTGTAGATATGAGCATTTGCCAACTTTTTCACTACTGTGAAATGAAAAATTTACCTTTGCTTACCTTTTTTCTGTTTAGGTTGTACTGGATTTTATTGAAAATTATATCAGCATATCTCAATATTCATTTGCATAATGTAGCCCATATTTCATCAAAATTTCTTTATGTTTTTAATGTTAGACATTAGTTCATTTTGCTTTATTCCCCAATTTTTTTAGTATACTACTTTTTATTTTACTACAGCTTTATTCAACCTCCCACTAAGACATCAATTTATGATTTCCCACACAATTGGAAAATGGGACACAGATCAAACAGAACACCTGTTTGATTACATCAAGGTGTGGATATATTGTACTATTTGCTCCTTAATATTTGGATCTGTGAATAAAGAGTGATTAACCTTCCAATGATTATATTTCACCTGCCTCAACAAAAAGAAGAAAACAACTTTAACAGGGGTGTGATTAGCAATAACTGTTGGGTGATTTCCACTTTTTTTGAAAATGTCTTGAATCAACTGGACTAAAATGTATAGTATTCAGTTGATGGGTGCAGTAAATGCTAAATGTTGAATAAACTGAATGTCCACGTGAGCATAGGTGATGCAAAAGCAGACTTCTTCCACTCAGCTTTCTCTCCACTTATGTCCATTTGGGGTCTGATGTCAGATTGAAATCCCCTCCAAGAAGTTGCTGGATCTATTATTATTATTCTCTGTTAAACTGAAAAAGGATTAATTGACTCAAACAGACCACTGATTAGAATAAACTGGCCTGATGGATTCCGTAGTATCTCATTTACTTTGAAATTGAGTGTTTTATTAAATTAAGTGACTTGGCAAGTTTTTTTAGATGGTCCAGACTTTCTGCTTTCATGTGTTTTCATGAGGAGAGACAACACATGTAACGTGTGAATACAGCTTGTTGTCAATGCCATACCTTGACAGGTTATGACAGGTTTTTCACTTTCATTTATGTCAATTTGCTACTCCAAGGAAGACGGAAGAAGAGAGAAATGAGACAGACTTGGAGTAATATGGGTATAAATATAAGAAAATCTCTTTGCTTTCCTTTGCCAGTAAGCTTCATTTTCTAGTCAGTACACCTTCTTTGCCTGCCTAGATGTGCCTGCTGCTGTGCATTCTGGCCAACTGACCCGCCTCTGTCTCCCGCTCCTGCATCCTCAGGTTCTCCTTCATGAAAACCTGAGTTGTTCCATTGAGTGGTTTCTCTGTTCTCTACTGCAGTTCAGTGAGTGATTACAGCATTTTATATCACATAACTCATTTGCCATTTTCAAGTTTTTCTCCTGACCCTCTCTTGTTAGTTGCTTTAGACTGTTAACCTCTGTCCTAAGTGATGCGTTGTCTTATTTCACTACTTTTAGTGAGCTGTTTTGCAACTGCATGCTCATAGCTGTAGTTGATTTGTGGATATTGCAGAGATCTGTAGTTAATTCATTATCATCATTTTTGCGGGAGCAAAGCAGGAACCTACCTCGTTTGGTAAAATGTATGCGTTTTATATTTACGGTTATGATTACCCCTGTGCTGAAGCACAGCTTCTGAATTAAAAAGATACATAAAAGTCATTACATAAACTAATTACTGTTATTAATCATGGTTAGCAGACAGTAGAGTTTAATGTGTGGAAAAAAGCTAAAATGAATGTTTATGAAAATGTTCACAATATTTCCTGTATGACCACCTTTTGGAGATTCATTAATTTATGATAGAATCTCTATGATACCAAACCAACAAATCATAAACACTCTTTATGGCTAATTCCAGGATTTCTTAATGTAGCAGGTATTCAGACAATTCTGATCGGGCTGCCGGGGGTGTTTCAGTCCACATTCAGGCTGGGGCCGCCTGTATAATCCTTCCCAAGGCTAAATTTCAAATTAATCAGATCTCACATCAGGTTTTTTTACCCAGCCTATGTGCTGCTGCAGCACAACCTTAACATACAGCAGCAATATCTTGCATCCTTCTTCCCACAGCAGGGCTGTGTTGTGGTTATTCTAAGATCAAAAAGATATTTAGTCCATCTTGCTGTGACCACTGACTCCTGATTTAGTCATTAACTACCTGAAAATTGAGTGAGGCTAGATTATAGAAACATATAACCATATATCAATAAAGGTAAATAACAGAATGCCTCTCTGTATAATGCAACACAGCTCAGCATCCTCCAAAATGATCACCCAGTTGAGTCAACATGTCTGTGAAACAATATTAACAAAAATTGAACTTTGAAAGCTCCATGCTGGATTTATTGCAGGACTTTTGTATTAGACTATGTTAGTTTTAGCTGGATGGCTGGCTGGTTTGTGCCATAGTCTACTAGTTATTCTTTTCTCTTTTGCTATATTTCCTCAAGCGGAAGAGAATTGTGGTGAATGGTCTTGACCAAAAAAAAAAAAAAATCAAAGACAAAGAAATTACTATTATAAACTGAAAAAATGAGAAACAAACAAAAAACAGAAAATACAGGGACAAAAAGTTCAAAAACTATAATGCAGTAATGTATACTGTAACAGAGCCAGTCAAAATAATAGCTAGACAATGTCTGTCTCCTTGCCATGTTATTGATAATTCATTAATTCAATCTGAAAAACATAACTAATTGGCTTAAAAACTACCATTAAGCTTGACATTTTCATCAGTATATGACTTGTACCTAATTTGTGATCATAATAATTACCTGTAACTAAACTGGATGTTGTACTGATGGATAAATTACATCAAATAACTCATTCATTAGTCAGAGTCCAAATTAATATTTGTGACAATAAAAAAGTGATTTTACAATAATTAGAGAAATGAATAATTACACATCAGGGTTGAATTAATATCTACCAGCGATCATTCAATTTCAAAACAGTATTGACTTTCTACGAGGTTGAATGCATGTGATAGTTTGCGATATTTATTACAGGCCACCAAACTTTCACTTCAACCAATTTATACGCTGAACTGAAAACAGCATGCCGCTGGATTTCAAGGACAGGAATTTGTTTTCAGCTAATGTCATAGTCCTGATCTTAATATGCAAGAATCAAAAGCAGAGATACAGTGAAAATAAAAAAGATTTTTTAAAAAAGGATGACCTCCATGTCTATGTACTGTATATCTGCAGGACTGAGTTATGAATGCAGAGAAGCATTCATTTATCATGTTTCTTGTCATTTCATTCTGCATAAACATTTATGCCTACAATCGTTGTGAACCTTCCATTACAGATCGAATCATACTGCACCCAGGTCTGATTCTCAAAATTTAAACTTAGGGGGAAATCAATATTTTGATTGATTGAACTGAGCAGGAGCGATGCTTCACTAGAGGTAGAAACTAACTTTCTTTCTTGGATTTGTGGTTTGCATAGATGTGAAAGAGAAGTTTTGTTTGTGTTGTGATTATATTTATCTAGATTTTTAGATACTCAGGGTTACAGTATGATTAATTGTAAAATTCACACGAAGTCTCTGGCAGCCACTTCTGCCACAGTGTATGATAACAGTGTGTGATAACAGTCTTTGACAGTGTTCACTAAAATTCAATAGTTTCCAAGTTCCAGTCATTACCTGTTCACAACTACTCAACATTCATTGACACATTTTACCATCCTTAAAGGAGTCAGTCAGGGTTCACTCATACTGTCTGTACTTGCAGCCATCTATCCTGCCAAAGTGCTCCTTAGCAACAAAAGGGAAACCTGAAAACTATGGTGTGATATACACAGTAGAATCAAAAAGAGAAACTAATGAATAAATACATTTAAAATAAAAAATTCAAAAGCATCAAACAACATGAAGAAAGCGGTCAACCAGAGAACCGCGGCTCCATTTAACACACAATGTGGGAAAGCAGTCACGCTGCTGCAGTGCCCTTAGGCAATGCTTATTTCCTCCAAGCAAAATAAATTTTCATAATTCAGCCTCTGATGGTTACACAGGGTATGATTTTGAAACTCATAATATTTCCCATTAAAAGCAGAGGTTTATATAAAAGATAATTTTACTATTAAATTGTCACTTGTTTGGATGAAAACATGAATGATTTGATTAAAACAGCTGATGGGATGAGGACCAAACCACTATTTCACAAACACAAGCTGATGTTGCTCAACATATTTGTCAATTATCACATGTGAGATTGCATTGCTGTGTGTATAACATGTCTAATATTAGTACTGGTCCAGGGGTGTTCTGGGGTTTAGGATGCTAAACATGTAATCACAGCATCCTGGTTTTAGTCCTGCTAGGGGCCTTTGTTACATGTCACAACCCCCCCAACCACTGCCGTCACACTCTTTTTCTGTCAGCTCTCTACTGTCACAATGTAATAAAGGCAAAAATCTCCCCTAGTCCCTACGAAATACAAAAATGAAAAAAGTTAACAAAGAAGAGCATCAATCACACACTAATAAGAACACTTGTTGCTAATTAGTGTGCTTACTTATTTTCAAGTTGGTCAGCAGTGAGTAATGACAGACTGACTGGTTCTGGCCTCACGCATTTGTCAAACACACATGTTAACGAACCGAAGTGGGGCTTCAGAGAGCTGCTAGGAGAGGCACACAGATCACTGAGGTGTTGAATTAGTAGCCAGTGATTGTCGGTGTGTGCTGGGCACTGAATATATTTAGATAAACAGTCCCAGCAGTCAAGTAGCATTTATCAATGAGGACATTACTATTATTAAATCAAGTTGTAGTTTAAAAGCAAACTTAATCATTCAGTTACACTTAGTTCACTTTTTAAATCTCACTGAAACTGAATCAATTCAAATACAGTTTCAACAACTCTGTTCACATCATTTCGTGAGTTCCATCTCTCTTTGTATACATGCTGCAGACTGCAACTGAGGCAAACTTTGCAAAGACTATTCAACAGTAGGCATGGCCACCCTTCTCATCAACCAGCTGCCACGCTTAAGTATGCTTGAGCAAACAACCCAATCCCAAATCAGCTGTCTCAGTCTACAGAAGCTGAATGTGCAACCTCTGACCTGGTGGAAAGCATGGAGTTTTCTAATTAACAGCAGCCAATAACCGGTGCAACATCCACATCCATTTACTGCAATTAAGCCATTGGTTGCTTTCACATCCAGACTCAATGGACAACTTCTCCCCCCACGCACGCGCATACCCAAACAAAACACCTTCTCCAGGAGCCCTGAGAGCAACCAGCTGAGGCCATTCATCTCCATTAAAGACCTTACCTTGGGCAGCGGAGCGCCGGTTCCTCGTTTCTGCCGTTTCTCCGCTTCAACAGAAGACCAGATGCTCTGCTGTGCCCCGTGATACGCCGCGCTCTGTTCTTCTCCTCCTCTGCCAGCAGGTGTGTGTGTGTGTGAGAGAGTGAGTGAGTGTATAGGAAAGAGTGTGTGTGTGTGTGTGTGTGAGTGTGTGTGTGTGAGAGAGAGAGAGAGAGAGCGGGAGTGTGTGTTGCCCGGGGGAGCACGAGCCTGTCGGTATCTGGATGTAGTCTGGAGGATAACGGAGAGGGAGGGTTGTGTTGTTATGAAGGCTGCTCTCTCTCTGTCTTAACCCTTGTTGAACCAAACATGAGACACAACTGACCAGAGCAGACCGTTCTGAAGACTGTCTGGAGAGCCTCCATTAATATTAATGTAGTTTAGTATAGGTTTTTTTTTTTTTGGGGGGGGGGGGGGGGGTATAATCATGTTTTGTTTTGTGTGAGTTGGATCTTGTTTCACAAATTATAGTTGATCAATCAGTGATTTAAAAACCCCTTTAATTTGAAATGTAAGTACCTCTCTTAATAAACTCTACTTATGCTTTCTTTGTTTCTTTCTTTTACTCTCTCCTCTTCCTGTGAACTTTCTTTCCATCTATTATTTACCATTTTGTTTCTCTCTAAAAATCTGTCCAGATTTTTTTCCTCTCACTCTCTCCACTGTGTTTGTTGTTTCCTACAACCCTTATGTACAAAGGAAAGGTGTGGAGCACATTTTAAACCAAATTAAACCAGCTGTTGATTATTAGACATAAAATGTGCTGTGCAATAAAATAATTACAAATTTCAAGTTAGTTTGTTAGTTTGTTAGTTTGAGGTTAACTCTGTGTTTGTGTGTGTAGAAAGGGGAGATGCGGGAGAAGAAGATTTTTTTGTGATTTTTTTTTTTTTTTTTTTTTTGCAGATTACTTTGAATATGGCAGCATGAACTGGAAATGGCTACTTAATACAGTATTTTTAATTGCTTAGTATCTTGTAATTTTTTCAGCATCAATGCAGCATAATTTGGGACTAGTTTTTCTTATCTCTCTCTCACTCTTTTAAAATAAGTAATTGTTAAAGTAGCAAAGTAGCAATAAAACTGTTTTTACGTAATATCAGACCTGGCAACAAAGGCATCAAAACAAGAAACTTACAAAGGAGGGAGATGTTTATGTACCTTGTTAACAGTGAAAAGCAAAGAGCCAAATAGACATAGCGAGACTGGTTTTATTGGTTTTCGAAGGTTTTTGAAATGATCTCAGTGAGACAATTGCTTATGTTTTGTTTATGTTTCAGGCCCCTGTTTGGTCAACTGAGACTGAAGCTGTTTTCATCACTGCTCTTCTGTTTCCAGTGCCTTCAGGGCACTTCTTGTTAACAACTGAAAATGCACTTCTTGATATGTTTGGTATGTGATATCTGCACCATGGTGATGGGCACTATGAAGAGTCAAACAACCAAACCAACCACTGAACAGCGGCGGAGCCAGGTGGTAGCCTGGCTACAGTCTGGCCACCCCACTTGCCACCCCAGATAGCACTACATAGCACTACAGTTATAGTCTTCTCTGGAAGGGTCTGTAAACAGTGAGGATATCATTTATTGGATGAAAGTAAGAACATGAACAAAGGAACCAGGCTCTGGTTTACCCGGGGCTTTTCTGTGTGGAGTTTGCATGTTCTCCCTGCGTGGGTTCTCTCCTGGTACTCCGGCTTCCTCCCACAATCCAAAGACATTCAGGTTAACTGATGACTCTAAATTGCCACAGGTGTGAATGTGAGTGTGAATGGTTGTTTGTTTCTATATGTCAGCCCCTGTGATAGACTGGCAACCTGTCCAGGGTGTAATCCGCCTCTCACCCAGTGTCAGCTGGAATTGGCTCACGCCCCCTCACAACCCTCGAGGATAAGTGGTATAGATAATGGATGGATAATAATAATAATAATAGAAAATAAATAAGATGGCTTTTCTCGTTTTTTGCCTGCACATCCATAAACTATATGGGTCTTATTTTAGACACACACTCTCTGACCATAACTAAACATCATAATCTAACCTCTGTCCATGCCATGAAGAAACACTGCTCAAGATTCTAATTTCTGTCCCACCCCAAAGTAAGAACCAGCCTCTATGAAAATTGTCTGGCTCCTCCACTGCTGCTGAAATGTCCAGACTTTATCTACCAGCATCATTTATCTGTTTCATTATGTAGAGTCTTGTCTCACGTTCATGTTCTTCCCCATCTGCCGTAACACTTTCACATTAGAGGAATTATTACTTATAATTGGTTAAACTGTAAAATGTGAAGCATAATTGCATTCCCATCTGTGGAGTTAATGTTTAAGTGTCTCAGGTCTCTACAATTTTCCACAATAGTTATTCACCTCTATGGTCACAAAGGACAGATAATTGAACAGGCCGACAGCTAAATTACATTTTGTTGAAAACCTGTATTTTATCTAACTCCACTTGGTTTACATAGCTGAGACGACCTCTAATCCCACTTTGACCCACTTTGTCCAATCAGATTTTTTTTTCTTTAGATTTTATTAAATATTAAAACATAAAAAAGGAAAAAAGGAAATCATCATATGCTAAATTAAAGAGAGCATGTGTGGAATAAAAAAATTAAATGTTGAAATAAACACTGACAGCAATGAAAGGATATAAAGACATATATATACAGTAAAAGTAAACACGCCCATCTTACATCCAACCACAGAATAAAAGATGATAGAGGCTCCACCACTACACACTATTTTACTGCTTGTTAGAAGTGTTCTAATTCAATGACTGAGACAACAAGCTCCCAACACAGTTGAAAACACTATCCAAAGATAACAGACTGTATAAACCCAGGCAGCGGATTGAGCTTTTAAGGGGACATTAAAAATCTTTGATAGTGACAAATAAAGGCCTCATTTATTTATTTTTATTTACACATATATTTGAATATTTACAGAGGTGGTAAAGTAGAACATATACTATATCAGCCAGTTAGGGTGTTGAGCCTCAGAAAAACCTGAAAAAAAGTGATGTTGCAGTATTAAAAGAAAATAACCCTTTTTTATACCTCAGGTAATCAATGTTTTCTCACAGAGTTTGTGTGTGTGGTTTCACTTGGGAACACATACCAGGAGCCTTCTAAAATACACTTAATTAATTTACCAAAGTCTTAAATTGATTATCATCCTGAAAATCTTACCTCTGAATAGGGAAGCTCTCGGTTCATTCTGTGTGTGCCCAAACTGAGCTCATTGTATGGTAAAAGAATTTTGTTGTTTTATTGACAGTTATTGAATTAACTTTAACTTTTACAGCAATATTAGTTTGATTAGTTTAGTTTGATCATTGAGGGTGTGGGAGTTAATTAAGGGTGAAAGTTAGAAGCAAGAAAAAAAGCCAAGATGCATCCAAGAACACAAAACATGTTTTGACAGCTACCAAGACAAAAAAGTAAACCTATACAATGTGATGATCTGCAAAACTGTACACACACACACACACACACACACACACACATATATATATATATATATATATATATATATATATATATATACATATAGTCAGTCATTATTTTTTATCTAATGTGATTGATATAGAAAAACATTCCCTGACTTTCACTGACTTTGCCTCACTTTGTTTCATCAATGAGCCAGATTCTGATGCAAGCTCATGGAAATCAGTACAAAATCTTTACTTAAAGTAGATGTAATGTCATGCAATTTTCCCAGTAAAGATGTACTTAATAAATGGGAAATTACTGACTTAAGTAGAACCAAAACCACAAGAAAACTGCAACTTACTGCTTAAACTAACAGTATAGTTTCACAGGTTTAGATTCAAACATATTAATGGTGTTATAGTGGAAATCCCAGACCAATATCACTGCAAACATTTAGGTATGTGTTATCCAGTCTAAGCCTTATCTGTCTTCAGTTTAAAAGAATTCCATTGAATGAAGAAAAAAAACGTTTTTCTTTGTATATGTGATATATTCATACTGTATTTCTTAGAGTAAAAGATAAATATCATGTAAGGTTCAGACCTAACAAATTGTAACATCATGTCACCCTCATTAATCTACACTGATAGGTACAGTGTAGATTGAAAAAAGATCAATACATCTGAAAATGTGTTGAACATTTTTCACATCTACATCCCACTTTGTAAAAGAGATCCACAGACTTTAATGAATAATCTTATTTTCATAAAAGAACAGGGGGAGGCTAAGGGAGGACGTGTGTGTGGTGTTTAGGATCAAATATGGAGCCAGAGAATGAAGTACTGAGAGGTGAACCTGGTTTAATTCACTCTAATAACACAAAGTCAAAAGCAATTAGTTCATTATCATTCAAATGAGAATGATGAGCTTATCACGGGAGTGTAAATTAAATAGAGGAAGCGATGGGTTGATAAAACATGGAGCCTGAAATTAATCATCTGTTGTTCCTTTAACTACATTTATATTTACACACACACACATACATGTGCGTGTGTGTGTGTGTGTGTGTATTTATACGTATATTGTATTTAACTATATATTGATAATTTTGCACTGTTGTATGACACAGTCAGATAAAGTCATTACTGAGTGGTGTCACTTATCATTTACTCTGTCTGAAAGAGACAGTCTACAGTGAATAGTATCTAGTAGCACTGGTTGTGGAGTGGTAAGTATATATCAGTTACAAAAGACATGATTATTTAGTTAAGATTAAGAACATGGGACATTTTTGCTAAACATAACGGAAAATCTGTTCTGGTGATTTTACATCTTCACTTACACTCCTTCATCTCTTTTGTCTTTCCCTGCCGTCTCTTCTATCACAATATCCAGTATCCTCTTTAATTAACCACATATATCCTACAATGATCTTCCCAGTGACATTCTTATTAAAAGGAGCAATAAAATAAATAAATGAATAAATAATGATAATAATAACAATATTTTTTACAGTTTTAACAGAATGCAGGAAAAAAATGCACATGGAGCAAACTAATCTATGTATACTTATCAATAATCTATTAAAAAAAATATTACAACAATACATTGTAATGCAACATCTAAATCATGTTATTTAGATTAAATTATGTATAGTAGCTAAGATTTTATTAACAGCCACGAGGACACAATGAAAAGTGTGTTAACTATAAATGATCAGTTATGTCATGTGTTTTCAGATATACTGTAAAATAGTCCAGACTCCCTCACCCATTATAAAACTCATCATATAAATTTTATAACTGAATTTGTTTTATAGTGCTCACTGCAGTAGATGTTTTTTTTTTTTTTTTCAATTTGATCAAAATCTGCAAAGATTGTATAAATTGTGTTTTGGTGAAAGTGTCTTTCAGCTTCTCTGTGGTACTGCTGCTGCATCTAATGATAAAAACACATTAGCAATAATAATACAGTATATAAATAATAACATAAAATTCAGGCTGCATTTTAAGTAAATTAATATGAACACTAGTTCAATTTTCTGCAGTCGTTTTACTTTATGAAGGTGGTAGTCACTTAGTAATTGGAATCCACGCAATATGAAATTATGGAGATTTAATATAACTTGATTAAGAATGGAAACTCTTATTGATCATTGAAAGGAATCAACAACTCTCCTTTATGTCTCCCCAGTTCATCTTGATAATCTGCTCTGATGGAAGACAATAGAGGTAAAAAACACTCCCCAACTTCAATGCTTTGATCATATTTTACATTGAGATTCCACCTGATATTGTTTGATAGACATTGTAAAGACGTCACGCAGACAGGAAAATGCATGTTTTGAGACGTGAGCTGGCAAGCCTCGCCAATGTGCTGGGAGTAGGGGAGATTTTTAATATTGTGTGGGGAGCACTGGGACAGTGAATGGGTGCTGAGAAGGAGAAATTGCCAAGACTGGGTTTCATTTAGTCAACAGAGGGAGAAAGTAATGGGATGCACACACATACACATCTGACTGCACACACAGCTTTGAAGTTTTGGATGAGGAAGTGTCTGTGTTTACTCATGTAGACACACAAATATTATTGTGTGCTAATGAAAAACTGTAACTCATAGGTAGACAGACACAAGCCTGGACACACATAGTTTTCTTGCAAAAAAAAAAGAAGAAAAAAAAGATCTTTTATGCAAGCACACACACACACATCCTGCAGATGCATGCACGTGCACACACAGGCAGAGTCCATATGCACAGCAAGTGCTGTGTTTCTGTAATCAGCGGTAAGTGTACCATGGTGAGTCATTGACAATCTCTCCATCCATTTAGCTATGAGCCTCAGCAGACTACAGCTGCCTGCTGTGTTTATTAAAAATATAACAGCCCTATTATACTCATTAGGTTATTGCTGGCACTGACACAGACAGGGAGAGACAAACACACACAAAACCGAATACACACTTAGTTGACAAAAATAAAGCAATACATTTCCAAAATGAACAAACTGATCCACTGCTCTGATATTGGTCTTCAGAAAAAAAAAAAATCTGACGCGGTCCAGTCACTGTGTTCCATCTTTAATGTAATGGATGTTCCTCTCTGACCACAGACATTCAATATGGTTTTATTATTATTACGATTATTACATGATATCGGACCTTAGTAATCACCACAGGGTGGGGTGGGAGAATTTATTCCAACAGTCTGTAAAACCTGCCAGGGCACGGTAGAGACTGATTTCAGTGGAGAGTGTTTTTACCTCGATGGTCTGAATCAGGGTTTCCTAGTCTCACGAGGCACAGTCCATTTCCTGTCCATAGCTTTCAGAATCATGGTGTCATTGGCCATCCTCAGCAAATATTAACAATGTAGTCACAACTGATCAGATTTAGTGACTACTGTGATCAAGTTTTTAGCTCTATGGTGTAAAGAGTCATATTTTTAAAAGGTGAAAAACTGACTCCTACTTGGCTCTGACCCTACCTCAGACTATCACATCATCATATTTGGACAGTTTCTTAACCTTTTCTGGCATGAACCATGAGCCAAGTTCATTATGGCTCCAGCAGTTACAGAGCTGTCAGGCAGTGTTGTGTAGTACAATTTGTTTTATCAATATTATGCATGAAATATCCATCCATTATCTATACCACTTACCAGCTGACATTGGGCGAAAGGTGGTGTGCACCCTGGACAGATCGCCAGTCTGTCACAGGGCTGACATATAGAGACAACCATTCACATTCACATTCACACCTACGGGTAATTTAGAGCCACCAGTTAACCTACACATCTTTGGACTGTGGGAGGAAGCTGGGGAGACCTGGAGAGAGCCCACGCAGGCACAGGGAGATTTTATTAAACAAAAAGAATATTTATGAAAATAATTTAAACATACAAAAATCAGCGAGGAGTGGTGGAGACAGAAAATGTTACAAGGTTCTATGTAAGGGCAAATGAAGAAACCTCTACCTCCTATCAAGCTGAAAAAAACAGGATGACTGGAGGTTTTAGATTGACATGCATGTAGTATAACCAAAACTAATTCATTCATTGCAGTTTCACAGAAAATACCAGATATCAGCTTCAAACATATCTTTTAAATCCATCTTTGACAACCTTAATGACCCCTTTTCCCCCCTTCATGTTCATGACTAATTCATCATATAGGTGGAAATAGATTACATCAATTGGAGATCAGGGAGGCCTTTCATCTGAGTTCACCTGTTAGACTGCCTCATGGCAAGGAGACTTTAAATACACCAGTCTGCTTTCTACATAACCTCAATATATAATTGCTCTGTATGATTACTATCACTGAGAGACAATCATTCTGTCTTTCTTTCTTTCTCTCTCTCTCACGTTCTTTATTCTGTTCCTCTCTCGCACACGCATGCATGCACATACACACACACACACACACACACGTCCGCCTGCTGTGCTTATTAAATAGCTGGGTTTGCTAAGTAGTGCGGGACCCAGTGGCCTATCTGCTGATAAAAAGAAAACGGCAGCCACACACACTCACATACGCGCACACACACCCACACCCACACCCACACACACACACACACACAGAGTCTAAGTTGCTGTCTATGCTAAGTATTGAGGGACTGTGGAAGGCTCTCAGCTCATAAAGTGAAAATGTAACAAGGCAGACAACAGTCCATGTAATAACTCTGACAATCGCCCCGGCTTGCAGAACTGCACACAAGAGGGTTTGTGTGTGCGTGCGTGTGTGTGTGTACAAGCTGATTGGAGGAGTGTGTTGGAAAGTGGCGGCAAGGGGGAAAAGCAGTTGTCTCACCTCAAACAGAGAAAATAAAGTAGGTTTTATGATTATTATTGGAATTCCCCATTCTGCTGCTACTGAGGCTAAATGAGCGTGGCGTACAGCGGACACACACACACACACACACAGATTTTTGGGGTGTAAATGCATGAGCTTTTGACATACACACTTCCTCACTTTCATGCACTTTCTCACACAGACAGCATGTAGATGTGACACACACAGACACACACACATATTCACAGTCCAATATTTTGAGAGTAAATGAGCACAGCTTATGGCAAACACACAAGGCACATTGTATTTTTCAATCTTACTCACCCTCTCTCTCTCTCTCTCTCTCTTTCTCTCTCTCTCTCTCTCACATACACAGAGAGAGACTAATATTTTGAGTGTAAATGAGCATAGCTTATGACAAGCAGAAGAGACATTTGAGAGAGACAATTACCATTCCTTAGTGTGTAAAGGAAGCCACACACAGTATGAAAAAAACAAAACAAAAAACAAATGCACATACATATCTGCATGCATGCACACACACACAGACACACACACACACACACACACACTACAATATCCCTCCCTTGCTCTGCTGACAGGACTGTCCGTAGTGGGCCTTTGTTAGTTCTGGTTGGGCAACCTTAGTTATTGTGTGTGTGTATGTGTGTGTGTGTGCGTGTGTGTGTTATTTATATACCAACAACCTCTGTGAATCCTGACAGTGACTTTTGCAGCCTAGAAGAAGCATATTGTATTTTCACTTTGTCCAATTTATATTATTATGTTTAAATTCACATAATGCTGACTAAGTTATTAACTTTTAACAGTAATTTAAAAACATGCATTTTCATTTTGAAACCTAGATTTAATTTCATAAAATCTTTTTTTTTTTCCTGCATTTTACATGTATCTTAATGCTCTTTCTCCTTTTTACAGTTGAACAGTCCACTGAGTCCTATATGGGCCACTTCATTCAATGTGATTTTAATAAAGCCATGTCAAGAAATCAATAACACAACTCACCCTTCTTCTGCTGTTGTTATTAATGATGCAATTATATATTCATCAATTATTAATCTACAAATAACCTTTCAAGTATATTTAATTTTGTGTGCAGGGAAAAATAATATACATGTCAATATGTTATAAATAAACTGAATGACACGTATTTATTTTTGACCTTAAAAAAAGAGCAGCTGCAATAGTAACGGTGAGTAATTGCATACACAGTTTTAATTTTGGATTTATTGGTACCTGAAGCATATAAAATAAGAGAAGACAGAAGACTCGCATAAAATATCCTGCACAAAATCACATGGATTGATCAAATAATAAGACTCTACTGGCACTTTAGAAGAAACTATTGTTGCATCAAACAAAAAGAAAGTTCAGGGAAGTTGAGGTGATGAAATCTGAAACTTGATAGGCCTCATTCATGAATGTTTTCTCATTCTTTTCTGTTAAATTTGCATAGGAATAAATGGAGAAAAAGAAGAAGAAGAAAAAATTTCTATGCAAGGCTAGTAAAATTAGTAACCAGAAGAACACTTTTGGCTCTCAAAAGTGGAGATGATGGGGGCAGGACATAACAAATCCCAAACTGTCAGATAGATGCTCAGAGCACCCCACTGTTAGGAAAAATTAAATGATAACTTAAATGATAACCATATTATACAACTGTGCCAAAAATGTTTTACACCAAATCATCATTTAATATTACCTAAATCACCAGGTTGCTTTATAAATCTGGTATTTTTCAGTTGTGCTCTTAATTTGTAAGTGTGGTACAATTAGGATCAAATTGGTGCGAAGTGATTCATGAAGGAGGCCTGTTTTATTCACAATTCTTGGACATTCAGACAGCAAAGACATTCCACACCTGGAGTATTCACATTAAAATGTGTTTATTCAGACTTGATATTAAGGTAGATATATTGTATTTGTATTTGTTTTATCTGATTCGTATTTCATTCACATCTTAAGGCATGTAGCAGTAGCAAAGGTCGTGCTAGTACATAACTGAGTACCTGCCTGAAATTTGTGCTGGAAATTATATTGCCCCTAGAGCTCATCTTATCTTCAATTACATGCCCACAACAGTAGATGTTCTCATTGTACAGAGCTAATACCAGATCATGTGTCACAGTGAGTCTGTTACTTTAATGTTACTTTAAGAGACTGATGTATTATGAGTTGTTTGTAGCTTTAATGTTGCTAGGTAAGTGAGTTTCTATCTGTCTGCAGTTTGCCAGCAAGAGTAAATCTGCCTAGTAAGTCTAGTCTAACCTATCTGCCCTGCCCCCGGAAAAATCACTTTTGGGGCCACATAAAAACAGAGGGAATCCACACTGTTTCCACTGTTATCACTGATTCTCTATTAGATGAAAACAGGAAGTCATATTTAGTCATTAGTCACATTTTTTTTTTTTTTTTGGTAATCAACTCTATTTAAAAATGTATTTTTAAAAACTAAATATTTGCCATTGCAGTTCAGTTGTTTAGAAATGCAATTTCTAGGAGACAGGGTTTCTATAGCACCTTTCCAAGCAATGCCAATGTGATAATCTGGATTAGCACTGGTGCTGGCCTAATTTAACAGACTGGGTATGTCACCAATCCACATGAAATGTTTTTTCAGTAACAACACAATCTTATAAACCTCTTCTAAATTTCTATAAAGCCTAAAAAATAAGGTTGAAGAATTAAGGAAAAAATCTATAAACTGTGTTGCATTGAGGGTTTGTGTTTTAACACTTAAGGTCTTTACACATACAGCACAATGCAAATAAACAATGCATAGCATGCAAGTAAGTCAGCGTGAGACACTCACAAATATACAGGAGGCTGAAGCTCTACCCGCTGTGAGAGAGCGCATATCATCTAATTACACAGAGGAAAAGGTGTCAGGAGATGATACGTGGCTTAACAAACATTTGAATTGTCGTTGTGTTTCACAAACACACACACACACAGGTTGTGAGTTGACATCACCTCTCTTACCTAATTGTGCCTGGAACACCGTGTCAGGAAATGATAGCTGATTTTAAAAAACATTTGCATTATTCCCTTCTGCGCTACCTCTTTCTCACATACACGTACACGTACACACACACACACACACACACACACACACACACCAAAAGCCACTTTTGGCCAACAAAACACTGCCTTTCAGTTGAGCTCAGAACTGTGAATAAATCCATAGCAATGAGACACTTGGTCAAATTAACGTGTTGACTATTACGGCAACAGACAGTGTGGATGACAGAACAGCAGCAGTTCAAATCTGTTAAAATAACTCTGGAAGTTTATATAAAAGTTTAAATGGTATTTGGTGAGGAAAAAACAAGGTTAATATGATTTTTTTTCTTTTTCTTTTTTTTTTTCCAGGTAAGATTTCCCTTGGCTCTCCTGGAATACATTATTCACACCAGCTGCACTTTTTGGAACTATTATGGTCTTGAGCTGATATTAGAGGCTTAGTTATACAGTGATTATAATGAGTGATAATAGTGATATTTTATCTGAAATTATGTCATTAATTTTCTACCCTTTCAAAAAGTCATGTAAAAACCCATATTTGAAAAATGTTAGGTTTTACGTGTAGACATTATTTCTTCATACTGTAGGCTTGAGATATGAACCTTTTTTGCTGGGTATGTCACCAATCCACATAATTATAGTTATTTATTAGAAAACAGATACATTTGACAGCATTTGTTATACAAGTAAAAAGGTGTAAAAAGTATTTATTTTTTCTCTACAAAAATAATACTGTGTCCAACACATTTATCTTAATTAATTACACCCCCCACCCCCTGCATATTCTCATGTATACCAGGAAAGTTTTATGTTTAACAGGAGATATGAGAGATGACATGCAACAGAGGCACATGGCAAGATTCATGAGATTCAAGCATAACATTAATTCTCATAATACGCAAGATTATTTTAAATTAATTCAATCATAACATTGCTTAACATAAATCCTAAGTAATGGGCCCTGAAGTTAAAAATAACAAGCAAGATATATGTGTATTTGAATGTGTGAAAGTTAATACAGTTTTTATAGGTGTGCTATCACACTGCTGTGTGATAATCTCATGCTCAGTCTTCAGCCTCCTGCCTACATCTGCAGTATCTCATTGCAGGATGAGCCCATTTATAATTGCTTAATAATGAACAGAGTGAAGGCAGCACACAGTAAGCCCAGAAAAAAGGCACTTTATAAACAATAACAACCACTATAATATTTATGTAATATCTTCTGTTTCAGTGACAAAATGATGCTGGCTGATACTTTGCTCTCAATGTTGTGTCCAACAACTCTTTCTTTATGTTCCAGTAACAGCTCATGGTGTCACTGTAGCAACCAGAGAACAAGCAAAGCTGAGGTGTGTTCTGAAAATCATGGCAAGACTACAATAAAATGACAGTTTGGAGGAGGACAAAACTCTCAGTTTAATGTTTTGAGAGCAAGTAGGAACAGAAGAGTTGGTGTGGCACCTTGATCGAGGGACGCAAATGAAACAGAACTGCAGCTTATTCACGAAGAAACACATCCATTACGTCAGGGTGTCAGTAGTTTGATCCCTTTGTCTGCACATCAGTCACCGCAGCTCTCACACCAGGACACACAGCAGTGTGTTTAGCAGTAACGTAACATCATTAGGAATGTATTTCTCAAGAGATACTGGTTCAGTCACATTTGCACAACATGTGACAATGTCTGTAACCTTGCATACATGTCAGTGAGAGTCATACTTGCTCCCACTTACTGTCATCTGTGTGTTCCTGTGATATATGTGTTTAATGCTTGCCTGCAAAGCAAATGTATAAATAAAACTTAATGAAAATTGAACTCAAAATTTTGTTTGATCCCAACATGAACAGTAAGACAAAAAGTCTAGGGACTCCTGCTAGACCCTAGAGGCTACAATCACACCCCAACAAACTGTATCCTAACTGGATAAATGCATTTGCATGCATCCATGAATTTCCTGTGTGCCATAACAACTGAAGACGTCATCAAAATGAACCCTGCAACATCTCAATTTTACAACAAAAATATAATTTTAGACTTTTTGGGCAACCTGTTTTTTTAATTTTTTATTTCATTCTAAAACAAAATTTCAAGAAAAAGGTAAAAATCAAGGGTGTCAGTTCCCTGTAGCTGTGGAACCACTTTGTTTTTCTTATCACTGGGGTTTTTGTTCAATTTTAATATAGAATTTTTAAAAATGCATTTTTATTTCTCATGTCCTGTTGTTGTTAGTTGCAACATATATATTTAATCATACAGAAATTACAATTATATTGCAATATTGACAATATTTACAAAATTACATGACTTACTGCTTTTCTTTGATCTTAGCTGTTGCTATTTTTTAATATCTCCATGTTTTTCTGCATTTTTTCTACAAATTGTCTGTGCCTCTGTTGAAAATCTTCAAAAGTTCAAAACCTACAATTTGTGTTTACTCTACAGAGAACCACTGTGTATGTATGGCCTGTGCTGTATGTGTGTATGCATGTGAGAGTGTGTGGGTTGCTGTGTGGTGAGGAGGGCTTGTTATAGTCTGACAGGGCAAGACCGTTGGAGTGAAATGCATGATGGTATTCTGTGATGAGCAGGAAGAGTTTGAATAAACATGGCTGATTTCAACTCACCCTGCTGTGTGTGCATGTGTGTGTGTGTGTGCACGCGCACAGACCATCAGGCCTGTCTGTTTGTGCTGTGTTCACTGAAGCTTTTTATTGAAGCCCTCATGAATCTTTTTCCCTCTCAAATATTCTGTCCCTCCCTCGCTCTATCCTTCTTCCTCCCCATGCTGACTTCTCAGCTTCATCTTTTACTCCCTTGCTGACTCCCTCTTCAGACTTCATCAGTCATTCCCTCTCATTTCCAACTCATTCTCCGCCTCTCTCTCCATCATTCTCTCACTTGGTTTTGTATTCTTTGTCATTTTGTCTCCCCCACCCACCATTACCCCCTACCCCTCTCTTTAAAAAAAGGGGGGGATTAATGAGTGATTACCTGAGCAGCCAAACATCAGAGAAACCTATATTGGTGTCTCTAATATGTATGCATCACAGAGAGAGACATCTTAACACAGAATTGGACATATTACTCATTTCTTCTCTTATTTCCTTTCTTATTAACCACAGGTCTGTACTATGAAGGGAGTTTAACCTACTCTGATTTAACTTGGAGTAATCAAGGGAACGGCGTTACAATGGTGAATAAGATGGTGCTCAGTTTAACATAATTGGAGTTTGTGCGTGTGCATGTGTGTGAGCATTTAAGTGCGTTCAGCAATGCAAGCAGAGAGTTGTGACATAATGGCTAGAGCACTGTATTTCACAGAAAAAGAGGGCATGTTGATTATGTCCGGTTACAAGGAATTTAAAGCACCATGGCTGCCAACAAAGCCAGGGAATACATTACCAACATGCTAAATTAGTTTCTTTTTAAGTGATCTCTATAATTTTAAATTGTAATATGATTTTAAATGTAAAAATTGAAATGCAAGAACACGCAAAATATGTGAAAATTATTAGGATACTTGAATTGACACGTGGGCCACATTTCTGAAATTGACCCCTATTCACTGTTGATGATGTTCTGCCTAGAGCACTTAGGCTAAACATGTATAAATGTAATGCTATTATCCATCCATTCACTATCTATACCACTTTTCCTTAAGGGTATTAGGGTTCTGAAGCTAACTCAGCTGACATTGGGCGAGAGGCAGGGTACAGATCGCCAGTCTAGTAATGCCAGTATGTTAAGTACTAATTTCATTCTAACAATAATTTCAGCTGCAACCCTGGTGGAAAGCTGAACCTGGCAACAAGTCAGGATGAAATATAAAAACATACTATCAAGTGGTATGCAGTTATAGCTCCCCTCATTAACACTGAATACAGATGTGGTATGTGGCCAAAACTACAAAAGGCGGTAATGAGAAAAACAGTAGGAGGGCCACCTCCTGTAACATTTTCTCAAGCAGAGCATGCAGAGCTCCTCTGATCCTGGTGGCAGCTCAGTGTCCACACTTTATGTACAAGGTAATAAATCACTTATTGTGATTACCTGGTTTAAAATAATTTTATGTAGTTAATATGCCTGTCTTATGTACAGTTCAGGGGGATACTATTCTTTACTTCTCTATCCTGATTCTTGTGGTTGTGTGTGTTGTTTCTTGTGTATGTCTTAATTGATTATGGTGGAAGGTGAATATGCAATTAGTGCACAGCAATTCCAAACCAAATAATATAGAGTCTAATAAGAAATTATATCTTGTTCCAACTGAGACAAAGAAAGGGGGAGGAACGAGTCCCGACTGGCATGGACCACATTACCATGCCTTCAAAGATGACATCATTCTCTAGGGATAAACCTGTCAAGTGCTTGAGTTTGTGGCATTTGGTTGCCATTTTGTTCCTTCTTTCACCACATGCTCTAGCTTTTCTTTTGTCTACACGTGCAAGTAATTTCCTCTATCCTACAAGCCACGCAACAAATTAAGCCGGAAGAACAAAAGTGTCTGAATATACTTTTACAATTTATGCATTTTGGCCTCGACCTTTTTTTGTTGTTCTAAAGTTATTCTGCTCAAGTTCAGTACAGTAATTAGTGTGCATATTCCATCATCAATCTGCATGAAAACCATGTAGGCTGCACCAAAGAACTGCCTCACCAAGAACTCAAAAGGAGTTCCAAAGGACAGTCTTTCACGCCCAGTGGCTAAACAGCTGAGACACACTAGCAGAACTGTCACCAGGCAATCATACGGCGTCTTTGGGAGCACCCAACCCAGTCTGCTGTAGCAGTTGACAACTCAGGCCACTGTTGAAGCAAATCAATGTTCTGAGCTCCAAGCTGCAAAGTCTCCAGCAAAGAAGACAGCTCAAGTAGGCTAAACATTTCTATACTGGCTACTGACTGGGTTTATGTCAAAATAAGCTAATTTAATCCCTTGGAGCCTTATCTGGAGCAGGGTGACTCTTTCCTGTGGGTTGGTAGATGCTAGATACACGTGTCTGGCAATATGGGAGTTATCACATCCCATAGTGAGACACTGGACTGAATATTATGAGTAAGAAAAGTTATATACATAACCCCAGTTCTTTGAGTAATATGAGTGAGATGCCTCACCAGACAACCCCTCTTGCCTCTGCGGAGGTTGCTTATTTTGAATGATGTTGTGTCTGCACACACTGTTTATGGTAGGTGGCACCACCTGGTGCAGAAGGACCCATTCAAGCTAATCAGGATTGGTGTAATGATATATGGACTTTTGTGGTTTGCAGTCAGGATTGCTCCCATTGTGAGACGTCTCACTCTGTTTTCGTTTTCGTTGTACATTTATACATCCAAAATGGCCTGCTATCAATTGTAGATGTCATGATCTTGTGCATATACGATGTATCTGACCTAACTGGCTATTACACTTATTTAGGAGAGCACAGTACTTCAAAATTAATAAACTAATAACTTAGTGAAAGTGAATTATGGTCTAACAGAAAAAAATGTCAACAGTGTTGATTTAGATTTAACCAAAACCACAATCTTTCACTAACCTGAAAGGTAGTGAATTACAATCTAATGCACTTTTATTCAAACTCAGGGAATATCTCCTCACAGGCCGCTACCTGCCCCTTCTATGTGTATGATGAAAAAAAAAATCCAGTGTGTCTACATGGACCCTGGCTCTAGAAATGGGATATAAATGAAATGGATCAGTGCGAGTCATTCTAGCCAATAATGGCATCCGTGGTCATGCACAGGAGGTGGAAGGGTATAAATGGGGCAGTGGGAGCGAAAAAGATTGAAGTTCTGGTGCATGCTAATGCCACAGAGTAGAGATGGGGTAATGGAAGATAAACAGCCTAAGAGGAAACAGACAGAGGAATATACATTTTAAAAGGCTATGACAGAGCCAGTAGGGCAGTATTGTTTTGTCCTGTTTGTTCTTGGTGTAATATCAGTTAGACTAGGAGGAGAGTTTTGAGTATTGCTGTCTGCAGCTGCTGTGCTAGCTCTGAGAAACTGTCTCATCCGCTCCACGTGTTACCTTCGCTGCAGCTGATGAAGGGAGGGGTGTGTTTCTTTTACCGAGTTTGAATATTAACAGTCTTTCTCCAGGATGCCTTACTCTGTCTTTAAGAGCTGTTGCTGGGATTCTGCTGTTGTTAACAGTTTCCTTCAATGTTAAACAGTCAGTTTTTTTTCTTTCTTTTCAATATGAAGAGTTTTCACCACCTTATCTTTCACTTCCTGTCAGTCCAGGTATCATTCCCAGAATAGATCAGGGCTGATAGGCATCCTTTGAGTTCTGATGAGGAGTTGAATAATAGCAGGTTCCTCTGTTGTCATCCCCACTGAGCTGAGGACAGCAGTCTGATTCTCTTCATATGACCCCCACTGTGACTTGAACTTGATATGATATGAGTCCTGCTGGGCTTGTTTGCTTGGGCCAACAAATGTCATGACATAGTCGAGTAAATTTTTGGAAGTGGAAGATAAACAGAGGATGAGATATATTCTATTCTTCCCTTTATTTGGAAACATTACTGTGCTTTACACTGAAAAAAGCCACTTCTGATCAACTGAAAAAATAAAAAAATAAATGTGTTCACAATCCAAAATTAAAATTTGTTACAATTAGATCAATACAACATATTTTCCACTTAAAACTTTTTATGTTTACTCTTGTTTTGAAACAAACCAAATTCAATTTTAATTGAATCAATAAAATTAATGTTCCATACTTTAGAAATGTGACTCAGTGTAAACTAAATAATTAAACTACACTGTAATCAATATTTTGTCTTCAAGTGTTGTTCTGTTGAGTGTGTGCAATGGGGGTGCAACTGATGAGCCATTTAGTAGAACAATATCATTTCAGTTTGATGGGTCAGTCATAACTGCTCCTTTATCCACATAAACTAGGTTATTTTGAGACCTTTACCCTGCACTTCTGAGACATCAAATCTCTATTTCATAATCATAAGAAAATAAACAAATAAACAAAGGTTAATGATAACATAAAAAAGCTCTGACTGTGCATCATGGCACATCATGAGCTCATATCAGGGGAAAGCTGGATCTCCGCAGTGAGAATAAAGAGGGTTTAAGATCTGTATTTTGGTAATTTGGTATTTAATAATAAGTTTGTCTACAGCAACAGCATGGTTCACCTAAATGGAAATGTCTCTTATCCTCTTTCTCTAAGTCTCCTGTGTTTGTGTGTGTGTGTGTGTGTGTGTATGTGTGTGCATGTGTGTGTGATTACACACACAAAAAACTAGTTTTACTGTTTTTACTGTGTTAAGCCAACGTCAGTGACAAATGCATATCTGAAAAATGATTTTAAGTCAGCTGTCAATAATTGCAGGCATTAATGTTATTTACATTACAATCACACACCTGCTTTAAAGCAGCACAATGTAACTTTGCTGAGCAGCAACAAGTGGTAATTAATTCTGTTGAGCAGACTTCAGGTTAAACTGTTTTTTTTTTCCTTTGCCTACATTAGCCTACATTTAAACAACAAAGGTATCATCAGTTGTTTTTTAATTTTTTTTATTAAAAGTAGTCAACGTGACTGAACTCCTTGAGGGATGTCTCCTTTGCTATGTCAGGATGTTAATATGTGAGTCGAGCCTAGTCACATAACCAAACACTGAGCAAATGAAACAGCGAAGGCAAAACCAAACTTTTGCATGTTATGCTAAGTTTATATGTAAAAACATAGAATTCTATTATTTCATTTCATATATATGTTTTGAGGTGTAAATAATTGATAAGGACAAAAGTAGCTGGAATTCCTCCAGAACTGATCAACAACAGTGTATCCAGACACACAGAACAGAGGCCTGTATGAAGCGAGGTTATTGGCTTATTAGGGTAACTTCAGCAGTAACTTAGCAACGTCAGGTGTAACTTCCCAATTAACCCGTACTACGAAAGGTGGATAGGTTTTACCCAAGGTCTGCTGCCATGGTAAGTGTCTCTAAACTGCTCCAAGCAGGTTATGTTCGTGTTTAACTTGGTATTATCCTGAATAAGGGGTGGTGCCCTGAGTTTTACGAATAAGAAATCAATTACAACAATTACAATCACCACACAATCATTAATCATCTCATTATTTTCTGATAGCCAGTAATGAATAAACTATTATATCTACAAATCCCCAACAAATATAAGTGTACATCAAAAAAAAAACAAAAAAAAACCCACACAATATCACAGGCAGAAAAATAACAAATCTCTCACTGTAACTCGTCACAAAAAGACTTACCAGCTGTTGGTGAGGTGCTGCTGGGATCATGGCAGGTGCCCAAGAGGCATCAGCATTTGTAACAGTGGCTGGGAGAATGGTGAAGTAAGGAAGGGCAGAGGCTAAGCTGGTGGTGACAGCTGTTGGGCCAGAGGGTGTGGTGGTGTTCTCAAACGCAGCCTGTTAAATATAATAAAATACATGTCAAAATAATACTATTACAAGCAAAACAACACCACTGACACATTATGATACAAAATGTCACAGAATGACATGCCAGCTGTTGCTCAGGTGCTGCTGGGGTGATGGCTCATGATCCAGAGGTAGCAGTAGGGGCAGAAGCAGAGACAGTGGTTTCAAGGGTGATGGGAAGAGGAAGGATGGACGCTGAGCTAGCGATGACAGCTGATGGGCCAGAGGACATTCTGGTCACCAAATCCAAAGGAAAGGGAAAATAATACAGCAGGAATAAGAATTCACACCATACCACAAGTAAAACAGATGATACGCGGGTGTGACAAAAGCACACCAGCAGTTATTGAGGTGCTATGGGGGTGATGGGTGGTGACGCCAAGGGACCAGCAGGGAGAGTAGCTGGAAGGCTGGTGGGAGTTGGGAGGACAGGTTTGGAGCTGGTAGGGAGGGTTGATAGGCAGGAGGGCATACTGTGTGCTTGTGCACAATCCGGTAAATATAATACTCTTAAAAAACTATTTTTACGGCATTTAATTAGAGTTTCTTTTTTGTGTCATGCTTGTCATTCATTGCCTTTTAACCATGTTTCTGTTTCTTGATTGCATTATATATTTTTTGTTTTGTCTTCTAGCATCTACAAACTTCGTTGTTGCACCAAATTATTTGGAAACAGTTAAAGAATACTTTTAACTAGGTTGCAGGTTAGTCAAGCATAAAATATTTACCTTATTTCAAACAGGGTTAAAAACAGAAGACCAAGCTCTCAGTCCAGAGTGTATGTAAATTTATGGGAATTTATTGTCTAAACTAGTCTTAATAGGTTAATTGGTGAATGTGTGGATGTGAGTGTGAACGGTCTTGTTAAGTTTTTTCTGCATGGAACAGAGGTTAGATTATGATGTTTAGTTATGGTCATAAAGTGTGTATCTAAAGCAAGCCTCTCATAGTTTGTGGATGTGTATCTAATAAAAGGGAAACAGTACCCTTTTCTATATTTTCTATTATACATTATCGGCAGCTTCAGCACGTCTGTAGCTTGTACATCTCTGCTCTTTAGAGTTTGGTTCCTTTGTTCCTTTCACCTAATAAACTTTAGCTTCACTGTTTACAGACCCCTCCAGAGGAGACTATGATTGGCTATGCGGTGCTAAGTGGGGTGGAAAATTGGGTGGCCAGACTATAGCCAGGCCACCGTAGGGCAGACCCCTGCAGTAGAGAACCTACACAGGTGGGCCATCCACTCCTCATCGCCCATAGTACTGTGCTTCTTTTGTTTAGAAATCATTTGCCATAAATAGAGAAAAGTGCCACTTACACCAAACCAGCTAAAGTTTGTAATTATTCAGTTTCATTACACATTTTAACCATATCAATGAGGGCAGTTTTAACTCACTAACATAAATACACTCAAATCCAAATGAATTTTTTAATTCAGCTAATTCTAACACATTTCAGCTCATTTCAGTGTATAATATAGCAGTATACCATAACTGCCTGTATTACAGTTACATTGGTTACATACACATCTATCAGGTTTGTTATCAACATACACATGTTAAGCCTTGTGTCACAACAGGTGCAACACCTGAATGCAACATAAAGCTCATTCATACTGTGCGCCTCAACTGCATAAATGCAGAATGCTTAAAGTTACTGAGGGAGTATGATATATTGCATTTCCATTGCCCTTGTCCTCTACCGGGAATAATATTCCAGAAGATTATTTAATGATATGATACGTATATCTATATATAAATAAAGATAAGCAGTCAAAGGTTATTGCCCTTTTGACAGTCTAATTTCACTATGGTTAAATTTCCGTTTACTCTAACTAAAAAGAAATGACAGTTAATAATAAACGTTATTACTAGGTCATTCCTGCGTGAGGGGAGGCAGCATTATTTCTCCAGTGCCCGACATGTCAATAAAGAAATCTCAAGGCAATTTAGAAACTTAAGCCTATAGAACTCAACCTGTCAGGAATTGTGGAGAACATCCACCTTTGGCCTGACTGGGTTGTTGATCTCAGTCTCTGTGGATGTGAAGTGTGCTATTCTGAATTGAAGCTGCTGATAGATGCGTTGCAGTGATAATTTTGACTAAAATAATTTTTTAAAACTTCAGTCATTTAAATTTTGTTTCAGTCTATAGCTTAAGTTAATTTTCAGCAGTGAACATTTTGCCATGTATTATTAATTTTTATGTCTTCTACAGCTCTTGCCAACTTTGTTGATTACAGCTACCATGGTCACATCTGTTGGAAAAAGGCTCTGTTTACTTGTTCACAGCATGAATGTCATCATAAACTCCTCTTTGAGAGGAGAAGCTAAAATGTTGGATAACATAATATTTTTTTAGCTGATAGGAATTTACTCATTCCTTCCTTTAGTAAGACAACCAACCAGTAATAACATAACAGATGAACACACAAAAAAATCATAAATAACTTAATGATAACATTTTTAAAATCTCCAAGTGGAAATCCTTGACTAATTTTTACAAATATGCACCTTTATCAGATATTTTACAAGTAAAAACACAAGTGTAAAAAAGACAGAACTGTATGTCATTGGTCATATATTTATGGAGTTCACTTTAGTAGATAACGTTCCCAAGACCTATCACTCAGCATCACCAACATCGCAATGTCACCATGCATACTGTGTCTGCCTGTGGTATGTGACCTAGGATTTATTGATGAGTTGGATTAAATGAGTAACAAACCTAATAACTGAGTATGCCAGCCAACTCGTGGTTCAGGCCATGGTTATCTCTTGTTTCAGTTACTGCAATGCCCTTCCAGCTGGCCCCAGCTACAGCAGTCCATCTGGTCTTTGATAAGCCTAAAAGGTCACATGTCACTCTGTTGCTCATTAACCTACACTGGCTACCCATGGCCACCCAATCAAATTCAAGTCACTAATGCTGCCTACAGAGAGACTTCTGCAACCATTTACTCAAACTCAGTCATAGAGGCTTATGCTCTTTCTCAGCCACTGCATTCCTCCAAGGATCGTTGTCTGGCACAGACCAGACTGCTCTTGTTTGGCAGAATGAGCTCCCAAATACCATCAGAGCAGGAGCTTCCCTCTCTAACTTCGAGAACAACTCTTCTCCTAAGACCTAATATGCCTAACTAGCACTTACTTTGCACTGTTCATTCAACTCTTTACCTGACCTTCTTGCACTTTGCCTTACTGAACAGGTTTAGTACTTGGAACTTATGTCAACTACTGCACTGAAGCTTGAGTGTTGTCCCTCACTTGTAAGTCACTTTGGGTAAGAACATCTGCTAAATGTAAATGTAATAAGTGCGTAATCCTTACTTGAGCTTTGTCTGGTGTGTGATACAACTAAAAACTTTAATTATTTACAGGATTAAACAGTTATAGAGAGATGTTTACCAGCAAGTCCTTTACCTGTTCCATATACTCTTTAGAGACATGGAGGCAGAGGGGCTATTGGATCCTGACAGTGGGATTCATACCTTTGCACTGCACTTGAGCATTCACCCACAGCTTCAACACCAACTTCATTTCTGAAGCCTGGAACCACCACAGACTCAGAACAAAGGGCTGTCACTCTTCATATCTACTCTAGAAATGATTTCGAGAGGCTGAGGATCCTGGTACGGCATGTATTTTAAGACGTCTCTGTGTGCTGACATTTTGGAAAGATAGGATTAGTCCTACAGTGTATAAAGATGTAGATGCACAGTGCCTGTAATTATTCACCCACATGCACAAGCAGATTCATCACTTGTACAGTGTTTTCCACCCACATTGATTTTTTCATTAGGACCACCACCCAGATCTCCCATCTGGTTGGAGAATATGCATAACCTCTTACAATGCACATTCATCACAGTTAGTGATGTTCCAGACCTCCTGTAAAAAATATAAATTAACCAACTAAAATCAACACTTTTGTTTAACTTACAGATTTAGTGGGAAAATAGGATAATCACCATTTTCCAACATGGAAGATGATGTGTACATGACACACACAAGACAGGCGACTATTTAAAGAAAAAGGCATATACTTTAGCCACAACAGCTTTAATGCTCCTTGGCACAGATTCTACAGGCCTCTGGGGCTCTACTGTAGGATGGAGCTCAATATATAGCAGTGAGGAAGCCTCTCACTACAAGGACAAATGCAAATTTGAGAGTTGTGTGGCGCTGGTCTACAGAGATGCAGTCAGAGGACGAGTCCACCAAGAGAACACTACAGGCGTAAATACAGTACCCAAACAGTGAGGGGGGTCTGCTTTTTCTGTGGGAGCATTTTCCACTTGTCCCCTTAGAGGGAAGGGTCATTGCAAAATCAATACATACTTATTCTGACCAATCACCTTCATCCTATAATGACACATCTCTGTCCTGATGGGAGTGGTCTCTTCCAAGATGATGATCCCCCATCCACAGGGCAGGAAGGTTCACTGAATGGTTTGATGAGAAATGATCTGAATCACATGCTACGGCTTTGCACTTAACACAACTTAAAAACCAGATCAACACCAATGGGAGATTTTTGAGAGGCGTGTTGGAAGAATGGTGTTTCAGAAACTCAACGAGATTCAATGCCAGGGAGCACTGCAGATTTTCAATACTTTTCAATACTATCTTTTCTTCCTCTGAGTGGCATGAACACGCTTTCCAAATTCCATGGCAATGATCCATTAAATATATTTGGAGATACAATATTTGATATTGTGGGCCGTGGGTAGTGATCAAATCATATTCAATCAATAGTACTGTTACAGCATGACCTTTACCATTTGACTAGATTACATGAATATTAAAATCACTTTTTAATGACTTTAAAATCTGGAAACTTAAATAAATATAACTTTTGGCATGAAGGAAAACGTGTAGTGAGTATTTTGTTATACCACCTTTTACATGTTGCTGTAAACCATGACATGGTACCAGGAACCTACAACCAAAGTACCCATATGAAATTCTGCCATTAATAACCTCTTCGGCCAAATGATATGTATACAGTTAGGCATATATACTTATTTTACTTTATGTGCAAAGATTAACACACACACACACGTACAAATAGGATGAGTGAGAGGAAAATAAATATGAGAAGGAGTTGCAGTTGCAGTTGCAGTGATTGGAACACAGAGAGGCTTGCAGACACAGGCATACACACACAGCAGGAGACTCAGTGACAACAGACAGTAAAAGATTTACGCACACAAAGAAGAGATATTTAGATACGCACTCAAACACAGTTACAAATAGTTGCAGAGAGAGAAGTTTAAAGATGCAACAGAGACTAGCAGACAAATACAACATCATGAACACACACACACACGTGCACAGAAATAATCCAATGTTAAGTTTGCCATGTCCGATAACCAAATGCCGTGTGTGTCGTAGCTGCTGGAGATGCTGACTGATCCTGACACTGATCCCACATTTTGACTGGGACCAGCCTCTCCCACTGACACAAAGCAGACAAACAGAGCACATCTGATTCCACATAACAAGAGTAATCCCATCACTCTCTTTCCCTCAAACACACACATGAACACACACAGCACGGGATTTGATGAGAGTGGAGTCTGACTGCATGAAGGTCTTTTAAGGTGATCACCATACCAATGTCTTTGGAGTGAAGCTTCCAAAAGATGTTATTTTTGGCTGATGAAGAAAATTTTGTTTTAGAGTGGATTTATATGAAAAGAATTTTAAAAAATAATACTATGCTCAGAAGAATTAAGTGGAGCAGTAGCGGCCTCCACTGCTGAGGGGTCCACACAGTGACAGCCCTGTCACTTCTGGTAATTAGGCACACTGTCAAAACCAGTTATGCCTCATCTGAGGGAATACATGCTTAGAGTAAAAGCAGGCATTGTGCACCCATTCATCAGTCTAGTGTGTGCTCAAGTTGAATTATTTATGCTGATTGTCATCTCAAACAAAGCATTCTCATCAGTATGATACTCCAAACAAAGACTCTCATTTCTAAGTAGGGAAACTAATTCTGCAAAAACTAAACCACATTAAAACAAATTAAAACAAATCTGGGGCAGAATGAGTGCAGAACATCTAGTACAATCAGTATAATCTTTAAATCCTCTTCTAATGGAAACAAGGAGAAGTGTCAAGTCAAAGTTTTGCAATGATATAAAAAAATCAGTTCACGCCTTCAGTCCACAGCCGCATTCACAGAAAACATGACATTAGGCACAAAAGTAATGCAAAAATATATATTTTTTCAAAATCAAAAAACGGAGGGAGTTCTGTTTAGTTACTGAAAAACATGTGTCTCCTGCTTTTTCAAATGGACACACAAAAAGCCCAGTATCCATCAGACATCAGGTACTAAGTTAAAAGGAGCACAGCTTGTGGAAGTTATTCAGGGTCGATTCATTTGGTCACAGCTTTTAGATTAGGTAAAAAGATTAGCAGGACTGTTTTGTGTCAGCTGCAGGGGAAGAATCATTACAGTGCACAGAATTATACTCTCTCTCTATCAGAATGAATAATAATAATGAGAAGAGGAAGAAGAAGGATCTGTTGATGCTATACTTCAAGAATATTCATTTGTGACTTGTGTGTCTTGATTGTTTCTAAGTGAATAAGTACTTACTTTGTGAATAAGTAAAACTGAATGAGAGAGAATATTTTTGTGCACCAATGTGAACAGAAGAAAACATAAAAACAATTACTGAGCAAAGAGCTGATTTTGTTTTGAAATGGAATTATTAAAAATGTGCAAAATTTTACTCACTGTGTGTTCTCGTAAAAAATATATTTTCCATCTTCAATCATACACTCAGAATGAGACACTAATATAACTTTGAAGACAAAGAATGAAATGAAATGAATGATGAAGTCAACCTGTATTTGTGTTTTCTGGACTTAACATGAAGTGTGAAAACTGGAAGTTAATTAGTCACACTCTTCTTTACTACTACCAGTATCATATATGATTCCAATGTCATTACTAGGTGGATTCTGAGTGTCTAATGGAGTCATGTGCAATAATAAATGTGTGTTGTGAGTTCTTACTGCAGGAAAACTTTGTCAGAAGTTGATGCTGAAGTTCCACTTGTTTGTTGTCAATGAAAACTCCTCTGCTGTCTAGGCGGCTTTAGGATAGCTGGTCTCATCTTACCGGTATATGCATGATGGGACTCATTTTGACAAACACACAGAGAGAGAGAGAGAGATAGAGGGAGAGAGATACACCCTCACACACACACTTGCCTGTCTCCAGAAGCATTGTATTATTGATAGAGAAGCAGTCGGAGGGCGATGTTTTGCACTGCAGCTGAATAAATCGACACCATGAATAAATCACCAAATCAAACCATATTTACAACCAGGGAGAGGCCATCAACCCTATCCTGCATCACTCACTCTGTCTCTTTCCTTTTCTTTTTAATTACCTCTCACAGCTCCTCACAACATCTCTTGGTCTTTTTTCCTATCAGTTATTTGTCTGTTTTGCTTCCTACCTTTCTGTCTTCTCTTCTGTTTTATCTGCCATGATATTGGCAAACTTTACTTGAGGCAGCAAAAATCAAAGATGGGTTGAAATATTTCTTTTCTGAAATAAATTTTCAAATTGCAAAAAATGAAAAATATGTATGTTTGAGTTGCATTAATTAACTGCGTACATTTTGCCAATAGCATCAGTTCTTTAGATGCGTTTGATTCCTTACACACACAGCAAAATAAATATGTGTGTGTGTTTGAGGGGTGGGGGGGTTGAAAGAGAGAGAGAGAGAGAGAGGCTCTAACTAAGCAAAGAGAAATGTAGTGTTAAAGTTATGCCAGTTATGCTTACTGAACTATTATCATAGCTTTCAGCTCTATTCAATGGCCTTCTTCAGCAAATTTCTTGTGACCTGAGTACAGGCCATGTAATAATAGGTGGTCAGCCCACTCAATTCAGCCCACTTAACTGTCTGATAAACAGATCATGCAGTGGGCTGATCCTTGCTTTGAAATCCACAATATACTCCCACCTACTGGACCATATTCACCTAGACACAGAGTGTGTGTACTGGACCTTTGTTACCACAGTCCACCACTCTGTGGGTCTCTGCGTCTCTTGACCTTAACTAAAATCAATGCTGAAGCCAGTGAATAGCTGTTACCACAAGAAGAGACCTGGAGTGTAGAGTGGTAGTTGAGTGGTTGACACTGTGGGGATCGAGTGGAGCGACAGCAGAGAGTTAGTTGAGTTCACTGCGTATGAGGTGGGACCTGCATCCTTTTCTAGTTGACTGACGACCAAAGCATTTATGGCCTGTTGGTAGCTGGTACAGCCATGAGACTTAACAGTAATTAAATGCCCTAAACTAAAAACAAATCATTTTACCAGTACTACTTGTGCTGTGACACCACCTATTCTAATCCTGTATGTATCATGTAACCAAATAGAGCAAATTATATCTTAATACCTTAATCTCCAAGTTTTCTTTTAGTTTTGCATGACCATATGGTGAGTCATATCTTAGATACAGACAATACCCCCTTGTTGTTAATATTGTTGTCACTCTCCTCACCAAAACTGGGCAGCTGAGGACTGGAAATACATAGCCTGGTCTGATGAATCTGGTAGGGTCAGAATTTGTTGGCAACAGCATGAACCCATGGACTCAAACTGTCTTGTGTTGCAACATTTCACTAGCAAAAAACATTCAGATACTGAACACTTAGTCATCCGAGCAAATCAATCTGTCCATCACAATATCAACATCTACAATGCCCCTCCAGCTGTCCTCCCTTCAAGCACAGTGAAACCCTTACAAATGGTCTAGAACACGGTGGTGTGTCTGGTCTCTGAATAGCTGTAAAGGTCACGTCACTCCACTGCTCATTGACCTCCACTGGCTACCCATGGCTGCTGCCATACAATCTCTGGGTCTGCACCCATCTACTTAAAATCAATCATACAGGCTTATGTTCCTCTGCCACTACGTTCTTCCAAGGATCATCGTCTGGCATTACCATCCTTTCACATGAGGCAACTGCAGTCCAGACTGTTCTCATCTGTGTCTCCCCGATTGGTAGAACAAGCTCCCACATGCTATCAGAATCTCTGGAAGACTCATCTCTACACTGTTACAGACCAAACTAGGACTTTTTATGCACTTTCGGTGTACTTCCATAACTGATCTCCTTGCACAACAAGATTTTGTACTTAGTACTTCCTAAAAGGTCTCCTACTGCACAAAAGCTTCAGTGTTGTGTTGTGTTGTGCTATGATGTGCACCCTTGAACGGTGTATCACTCCAGTAGTGTTGAATAGTATATATGTGTATATATGGGAAGAAATAAAGACTTAAATCCCTTTAAACTCTTTCTTCCTCTATAACTCTACCCCCATCCATCCAAAATGACCTTGTCTTTCTCCATTTCTTACCTATCCTTTTCTTTCTTACCTACTTTTCTTTCATTATCACTCTTACCCACTGAAGGTGGTGCCTTTACAAAACAAGTTCAATGGCTGTACCTTTGTCTATTTTCTTTGTACCTTGTCTCTAAACTGTCAACCTCTCCATTTGTCTTTAAGTAGCCTCTTCTCCCTGTCTCCGTCATCTCTGCTGTGCTCCCTCCCTCTTCCCCTTGCCAGTGATTGTCAGCCTTGCTAGAGTCTTGCTGGGCACCAGATAAGTGCTTTTCATGGCACAAATGACAACAACACAGGAGGGGGTTCATTGCATTCACAAACAATGATCTGTAAAAGAACACTAGATGAGATGTAAAATAAGCACTCTGCAGAGACCGCCTGGGTGGACCTGGAAGAGGCAATTCAACGCACCACTTACTGACACATTCAGCCAATTTGTACTTAAGAGGGAATATGCACAAGGTGGAAGGTGGAAAAAAGCACTTGTAACAAAAATCTATATGAAACACCAGGAAATAGTTCTATAGGCTTAAATCAGCTTGAATCATAGTCTAGCGTGGAAAACAAGAGGTTTGTCTCATATGTCCAAAAGTCTGAGACAGAACAAATCCAACAAGACCTCACAGAGTGATGAGACACAACCTGAAATGTATATGTTATATAAATACATACCTGCACACTTTTAAGCTTTGCACCTGTGTAAATAAATGTTAGTTGCAGTGATTTCAGTTATCAGGTTGTCTCCACTAGTGTGTGTCATTAGGGCTGTGCTAAATAGTCACAGATGCTTAAACAGATTGATCCATATTAAGTAGAAGAACATCTGGGTAGCTAGCATGAGCTGCAAGAGATATAATGGCTAAAAAAACCTAAAGCACCTAAAGACACCAAACCTTTAACTGCCTCAGAACTCATATCATATGGCAATCTGGCATAGACAAGAGATGGAAGCTGTGATGATGTAAATTTCATGTAAATTTCTGAACCTCTAGAGTTTTGTAACTCTAGAGGTTCTCCAGTCTTCCCTGGTCTTTGGTTAAAAATCACAAGCATATGGTCCATAATATTACTGTTACCTGATTTACATAACACTATTCATCCAGTGCTCTTTCTACTGCCAACTATGTACACATTGGATTTTTGTGAAAGATATGTTAAACTCTTTTTTTAAAGGAATAGAGGTATACAGAGATGTCATTATCAAATGTTTTTAACCTATGATTTAACCTATGATTTTAACCTAATACTAATTGCTAGTGCAACTGTTGTGCCTTCAAAGCATCAAAGTGGCATATAAATAAATATATTTTCACAATCTCATACTGAACTTTTCATCTCTGTCACTCTTTTTCTTTTTATTTCTCAAGAATGTAACACTGAGCCAATGGATGCACAACAAAAAATGTGAGGCCTGAATCCAGATGCAATTTCTGCTCTCTGATAGGCAGCAGTTTTGTGTATTTGTGTGTGTATGTGTGTTTTTTACTCAGTTGCAGAGTAGTGTGACAGCTGGATGTATTGTCCTAAAAGCTGTTTCAGTGGCCGTAGAACCCATTTCTACATACACACCGGTACACTCACTATGTAAATAGCTTGAATCAGTATGCATTGAAAGGTGAAAAGAGTGTGTAGAACATATATCTCCATGCAAAGTTGTGAGTCAAAAAAAGAAGTGTACTTTGTCTCCAAATGTGACTTGTGTGTGAGGTCCTCAGCATCTCTTTGCCTACTTGGGAATGAGCTCGTTTCAGTAGTGAGACAGTTTAGATGTGTGAAGTGCTGCCTCTTTCCATTCAGACGTCTCTGCTTGTCTGCCTCTTGGATATTGTTGTGCTTTCTCTCCCTTCCTCCTTCCTCTCTACTTTGTTTAACTGACTCTTGTTTGTTTCTGTCCCTCATATCTGTTTTACCCTTTATTACTCTCTTCATCATACCTGTCTTTGCATCCCCTTCCTTACCCCCCTGCCCACCTCCCCGTTGTGCTTTCCTCTTTCCCGCTCTCTTTCTGTCTTTTACTCCATCCCTCTGTCCTTCACGTTTCCTTCTCAACACAACAACACACAGGTTGGATGAGTTAATGATGTGCCTGTGCTTGAATCTACCTCAACTGCATTTTCACCACAATATTTCAAATATTATTTATTTACTGGGCTGTTTTACATATCTCAAAATCTCCAAGTCATCTCCTGTATTTGCATTTTCAGTTTTTTTTCTCTTATCTTTGGCAGCTGTGCCCCCTTCATAGAAAAGAAATGTGCTGACTTGTTCCACCACTAAACTCGCGGCCAGTAGCCAGGGTGAGAGCATCAGCTAAATGACTCACTTGTTAAACAGTTAAAGTGCAAACTGTCTCTGAAATGTTTTCATTATTAAAAAGGGAACTTTTGACACACTGACAAAGCTTGGCGTTAACACATACTTTGCACCAACTCATAACTGTGTTGTTTATGATTTTTTTGAAGGCAAGTTATGCAGTTTGTATACATGCATATGTATGCATGTCTTGTTTTAGACGCGCATGTATTTGTGTGCTGTGTATGAACACTTGCATTCAAGTGTGTGTACTTTTGTGTTGGGTATGCAAAAGAATTGGATGATCTTTATGACAGAAAATGCCTAATGGTGTCTAAAAAATATGCATGAAATTTAAAACTGGCCAAATCATTGGCATATACAATGTTATTAGATCTTTATCAGGCTGATTGCATTGTTGTTTTCAGTAATTGTCCTTTTTATCAAATTCAAGACCACACTGCCTATAATTCACACTAGGAGGGGTTCATCATCTCTGCCACAGTTCTTATAAAGCAACTCCTCAAATTCAACAATAAATTGTGGTTTCCTGGGGGGTATGGTACGGTAAAACTTGGGCAATGGACATATGTGTGTTCCTCAGTTGTTAATTGTGCCCACAGTGTTTTCACCATTTCCTACTGACTTCTCCCTTTTTCCAGTGACCTGGTTCGGTCAGTAATTGGGTTGTTGACTGGTTTTGATCTGATTCTCTTAAGTTAACCTGCTCCACAGGAGGTTAGATGTGCAGCATAAGTTACCATGGCGATGTACCCTGGTAAGAAGTAAACCACTGTCCTAACTCTGAAAACCCACGAGCATCTTATTACAAACCATAGCAGCTACAGTAATTATGACAGGAGCAGAGGATGTAGTATGTAAAGTGATGACACCCAGGCTGGGAGGAGACAAGGGTGGATGGATAGGCAGACAAAACACAGGATTTTCACACCGGAGACTGCTGTTCATTTCCTATGTGAAACTGACAGTCAGTGGTGTTTCTGTTATCCATGACTATTTGACAACCTCAACTGCATGTTTGTAACTGTGATGACAAAGATCCTCTGACCTTAAGGAAATACATATTTTAGCCCAATCAACAATCTTTTCCTGAACCTAACCAAACCATGACCATTCCACAACCTTAATTAACCACGTATATATTATTGTTACCATGACAACAAAGGTCCAGAAAGCATGCTGCTGGTATGCCTCTGTAGGTTGTGTTATTGTAACCATGATGACAAAGGTCTGCGATCTTTTACCTAAAGATATGATCAAATAAGTATTATATCTAATACAGATGTACTGAAAATAAAAACATTTTTAAAAATGAAAAACGAGGACTACAGATAATGGGAAACAGATAACCGTAGGCTGGCTGTGATGCCGGGTATTATGTCTGTGGAGTCAGTAAACAGCATACACTGCAGGCACACCAAGTAAACAGCACCAGGATTGCAGCAGGAATTTCCCAAAACCTGAGGATCACCCTGGAGCAATCTACATGGCTGTTTATCAAACGTCAATGACAATATGCACTATACAAATGATTTTTCATTTAGTCACTTATTAAGACTGTAGCACACAAGCATGAAAAAGATGCATGCAATAACCACAGGGGTAAAATAAATAACAGTTTAGGCAAAGCGGAGGTGACATC
Source organism: Lates japonicus (assembly GCA_033238685.1). Lineage (NCBI taxonomy): Eukaryota > Metazoa > Chordata > Actinopteri > Centropomidae > Lates > Lates japonicus. Next base: position 3,969,358 of record BRZM01000013.1, on the reverse strand, counting down.
CTCAGGAAGGGAAATAAACAATTCTTCAGTTGCTTCAGGCCAAAACACATTTACATAAAATACAGTAAGGGGAAGGTTAAAAAAACAACACACACCAGCACAGTGTAAAGCAACACTCCTCCAGTCAGTGTTCCCCATCTTCACACAAAGGGTCTCAATGCACAGCTCCCAGTGATGGACTGCAATGTGCAAAAAGATCAGAATGGTCCTTTAAAGTGATGAAGGATAAAGTACGCTATATTTGAAAGTGTATGATGAAAACTACATTTTCAAACAATTTTCCTGTAAACATCACATTCCTGTGCTACTTTATGAAATTTAATAGGCACATGTATCTGTGACGCTGGTCTTTGAGGAGCATATTTCTGCTATTTCTCATTTAGACTCCTATTTTCTTTGCTTTTGTTAAGCAGGGCGGAAAATATAGTGTCTGCATGCATGTCATTTAAGGCCTAACATTTGTTGGCGTAGTGAAATGCTATCATTATGTGGTGTTATGGCCATGGGTAATGATGCACAGTAAATGCTCCGGCACTGTTGGAGAATAATGGCTGACTTCACAAAGAATCCATTTCTCCACATGGAGGAATAGTGTTTAGAGAGCCAGATATTTATGATCATCTGTTGCATGGGAGTTTCCTCTGATATCTGACATGTGTACCAAAATCTATCAAAACAAATTACAATGTAATGTTAATATATACAAACAATTTTCAAAACACGCACACTGGGAAATAAATTATGAATTCAGTTCGCCTTTCCACAATTTTTACCTAAGCATAAAGAATCTTTAACAATTTGCAGCAATTTTCAATTGTTCAGTTTCATTTGACAAAAAAAGGGGAAAAAGATGTTGTATATCAACAATTGCTGCAATATGAATCAGTTTAAAACTGTTAGGACATTAAAGAAAAAAGTGGAATTAAGTGTTATCATTGAAAATGGAAGGTCACAATAAAACAGGGGCAGACAGGAAAAAAATGGCCTGGATTTTTGACTTGGTCTGGCCCACCAAAACTCATCTGGAGACACACTGTCACAACTGGCCTGTGTCATACTTCATTACTTTAATAAATAAAACACCTGCACATGAATTCTATTTATAGAATATAATAATATTATAATCTGAATCAGTGATTCAGACTATGTTCAGTTCAGTAGTGAATTCAGTCTTTTGCTTGTTCAAGATGTTACATTTAGCTCTGTTCCAAACCAGCCCATACGAGCTTTGTAAATAGCTCATTAGCCCACTATTTACTACAAAGACATCAGATTTCAAGGTCTTTAAATTTACTTTAAAGGAGGAAGTGAAATACTGTGAATTACAGCTGAGCTGATGACAGACAAACACATTTGATGAAATATTCCCTCTATAGGGTCAAGAATGAACTTTGTACCTGTACTTGTTAATTAATTGTTGGTTAATTTATTTTTGATGAGGGAATATCTTTTGGAAGAGTGCTGTTCATCCCTCCAATAGAGATCAATGTCGAGGAGCATTGAAGCTGTTCAGGCAGTTTGCAGTGGCCCAACAGTTAAATATTTCGGGGACACTTTACTTTAAGTAAATACTAAATGCTGTAGCACTTCTACTTTTGGATATCTAGCTATATGGTTTACAGGGACTTATAGGGAGTTACTTTCTGTCTTTCTGTGTCTGCTAGAAAAATGTAATTAAATGTTTGAGGGACTAAATAGCCTAAATGCACATCAAAAGGGTAAATGCTGTTTAGTTACAAATGCAATTTTCATTGTTGCTTTTGGAAACAGTGAATGGGTCATAAAGAAATATTTTACTGAGAAATCATGGATAAGATAACAGTTGGCTGGTAGCAACAAAAGTGAGTTTAACTGTGTTTGAAGTTTGAAGTGATTATTTTTATTTATTTGATTTTTTTTTAACGTGAGGCTGCAACATAAAAAAATGTGAAAAAAAATGAAGAAGTGTGAATGCTCTCTGGAGGCACTATAAGTGGTCACAGTATAGATTTTACTCTGAATTTGTAGTTGGCACACATACTTAGTAGGCTATACTGCTTAAAAATAAAAATAAAAAAGAAAGTGAACTTTAAAAAAAGTTAAATACAGTAAAATAAAGACAAGTCCATTATCCAATTCTGGAATGAGCAGTATATACTGTTGTGATCATATAAATATGTAAAGAAAAAAATAAACATAATGCTATTTTGAAAAGACTTTGAAGTAACAGACCAAAACAAATGAAAGGGGAGCTTTAATTAAATTTAACACTCACAATAAATAAATAAATAGATAACAAAAAATTTTTAAAAAAAATGTGATTAACTGCAACTAAGACAGAAGCAAAAATCTAATAAAAGCCAATAAACCTCAGTAACTGTGCTCTCTATGGCTGCAGCACTGACTCTGGGACCTTCAGACACCATGTCCCTCCAGCTGAAGATATTTTTTAATGTATGGCCTGAAAACCTTATAAAGCTACAAGTGCTGAGAAATGCATCATACATTTAGCATCCTGGACTTTAGTCTCCAAATTGTGTTAAAATAATTCATTTATCTGTGCCCACACAGGGGGTAATTGCATATTAATGTAATTCTTTAGTGTTGGGGTTAAAGGAAAGAGTTGTAGCTTTTCAGAAAACACCTTCTATTTAAATTTATTATTTATATTAGTGTGTGTCCAGGAGTGTTGTCTCTTTGTGACACAAGTTTGGATCCCTGTTTGCTGTCAGTCATGATGAGTATTAATGAGTGTGCAAATGTGTGTCTGTGTGAGTGTCCGTGTGTGTGTGTATTCTGTCCTGAGCCCAGGGAATAATCATTAAAATTACATGAAACTAGGTTGCTGCTTCTAGATTGATTCCGCACCTTATTCCAACCTGTCACTCAACTCTGTGTGTGTGTAAATGTGTGTGTAGTTTATGTGTGTGCACCTGCATGTGTGCGTAGTTGTTAAAAAAGCAGGACACATATAATTGGATTACGGTAATCTCATTACAAAATCCTGCCCTACTAATGGATTAGATAAAGTGATTCAGTGCATTTCATGCATCTTTCATGTCTTCTTTTATTTTGAAAAACTGCTGATTACCTGTTGGATTACACACCTGTAGGTGAGAGGCATCTATATTTTGTGCAGTTTAAATGTTGGAGCTATTTCTGATATTCAGTAAATTACACTATATTGAGTCAGTTATTTTAAAATTATTTTTCAACATCATTTTTACATGCATTAAAGAGGCTGAAAAGTACAAATGTAACGAAAGCAACTTGTAACAAGTATCAGCAAAATAAAAGGCTACTTTTAACATCTGTTTGATGTAGTGTTTCCTTATCAGATCATACTGATGCCACAAATGAACAATTAAAATAATAATTTATTTAATATGTCTATTTGACTTTAACTACATTGAAATCTGTTAAATGTTCTTCCCATTATAATTTCAACTAGTTATTTTAAATAACTTTTAAAATGTCTATTTGTGTTAATTTATTTTCATATTTAGTTTTTACTTCTTTTGTCTTTTTACTGCAGACACAAACAATAAAAAGCAAAATAGATATACAGAAAAGACTAATGATAATAAATGGTTAGTCTATGAGTGAGAAAATATATTATGAAACATTGAGAAGACAAATTGATTTACTGATTTATTTCAAGACACTGATGCAAAGACATGCATTATAGGTCATAACCTTTCACACCTGATTCTCTTGACATTGTCCAGAGTTCATATGTGAAAACAGCCCTAGTCGTACAGTGTACCACTGTTTATGTGTTCGAGAAAGCAGGAGACAGAGAGACAGTTTCTGAGCCTCACCATTGACTTACTCTGTATCATCTCCTCATCTGACCACCTGCCTGTTTGATGTTTAAACAACTGATTGTTTGACATAAGGACAGTCAGAAAGCTAGGAGTAGAAACAGAGGTACGGTGCATATCTGGAGCTCTTTTCTGTTTCAAATAATTCCATTGATTGGCCTCTCCCTCTCAATTGCTCTCTCTCTCACTCTCTTACTTTTTCACTCTTTCTTCCAACACACACACACACACACACACACACACACACACCTGCTGTCACTTTCTGGTCCCTGCAGTTCATTGCCTATCTGATGACAGTGCTGACAACTTGCTCCATGCCCCCTCTTGCATTAGCCATGACAGGTAGGTAGGTAGGTGTGTGTGTGTGTGTGTGTGTGTGTGTGTGTGTGTGTGTGTGTGTGTGTGTGTGTGTGTGTAAGACAGACTGTGTGTGTGACTGAGAAAGCACAGGACATATAAAAGGCCAGACCATCTCCCACCCCAGTAAATGTGCATTAAGGGGACGCTCTCTCTTTCTGAGACTCTGTCTTCCTGTCTTACACACACACACACACACACACTTGCATACACTCCATAAACGTATATAGATATGCCATGTATGTTCTAATTGCGTGTCAAGTTAGGTATAGGCCAACTTTCCTGCCACAGTGTCCCTCCCTGCAGTTCCATTAGCCCTCTTTCCCGTCCCACCCAGTCAAATTGTCACCATGAACCCCCCTCCCCCTACCACCACCACCACCACCACCACCCCTCTCCCTCCTCTCAATGGAATTTGATGGCGTACTTTGGTTTCGGTCGAGTTCAGTTGTAAGTTGGAAATGCCAGCTGTGGAATAACTACCTGTGAGCTGTACTGCGGCTTATTGCTGCGGTTCAGTCAGGGCAGCAGTGACCATGCTGGGTCCTTCTTTCTCAGTAGGGGCCCCATCTACGCTACAGAGTGATGTGCGTTGTGTTGCACAGATGACACACAGCTCTCCTCAAAAACGTCTGCAGTAGTCTCAAGTGTTGGTGGACTTGAACTGTTGGAGGCTCGCAACGTCTTACAAATAACTGCTGTAACAGTTTTCTATACCATGCCCCATCCTACAATATACAGAAGAGCTTGGATTTGTCAGAGCTAATTACTGTTGGTGAATTTAAATAATTTTTAAGGAACCTAAAAGGAAAATAGTGAAATTAAGTTAGTTCAATTACTTTAATTGAGATAAAGTAGGAAGCCTATGTATTTATGTATTTTAACTAGATTTTGTTTATACTATTTTATTTCATCTTAACTGGATATTTTCTTGACTCTTACTGAGTCTGTCCATTGTCTCCATCTGTTTGTATTTGTTATTGTAATAACATTTTAAGCTGCCCTCTCTGCCACATCTCTCCCAAAAAAGAGATTTTATTCACAACAAGACTACCTGGTTAAATTAAGGAAAATGATACAACATGCTAACATGGTTAGGGTTGATAGGACTGCTTCCTCTTGATTAAGGAAACAGTCCTGTGGGTTTTAGCAATAGGAACAAATTGCCTATGTGCTTGTTTACTGTGAAGGACTTCTTGAGACAATGGCCTCATATTTAACACACATGTCCTGTCCTTTTTCCACTGACTCAGAAAATTTCACTACAAGCAACAATTTGACAGTAGTACTATTTTTAAAAAATATCTTAAGTTCAATATTTCTAGCACTTTGAGCAATTGCAACTGAACTTCATCCAGTGGTTTGGATGTGAATGCAGATGAATGACGACAGTCAGAAAGTCCCGAAAGTTTGTTTTGTAACTTAAAGCTTGCTCCTACCAGATAACAAAAATTGGTGTCAGTATAATGAGATGCAGATAGATTTGTTGCAGAAGAAGAAGATTACGAAGATGAATAATCGTGGTTTAAATGGTTGTGTTCAGCCATGACATGCAAAATGCAAATAAATAAAAATATTTTCTCAAAGTACAAAAATAAATAAAGTCTGAAGTCTGGAAATATACAAATAATAGAAATGAAATGAAAACGCATATAATAAAAAAGTCTTTATTAGACCAAATGTCTGACTAAGATTCTCTACAATGCCAGATTATCAAATGAAATGTCATAAATGCTAAAACTCAGCTGCATTATACAATGTAAAGTGGGAAAAAGGGCATCAACATTTACAAGGTGAATGGAATAATGTCAATCGAGGCAATCAGATGCAGATTCTGTCTCAATATATTATTATTATTATTATTATATCAGTTTAGTGGATGGGTCCCGTCCAAATAAGACAGTCCAGCAATTCCAAATGTATCACTAGGAAATAGTGTGGTAAATAGCAGTGAGAGGTTTGATCCAGTATATCTGCCTGGCTTGGGACATTTAATATGATGGACAACTGGCAAAGTCTAGTGATCAGGTTTATGTTAATCATATTCATAATTTCAATTGATCCTGCTGCCTCAGGAAAACTACTACACAGGAGACCCCTCATATCCCGCCCATCACCTGTTTGACCTGCTGCCCTCTGGACAGTGCTTCAGGTCAATCAAGTCTCACACCACCAGACTCACCAACAGCTTCTTCCCCTGGGCCATACGGACTGCAAACAATCACTGAACATACCCACCACCCCCCATCCACACCCTTCACTGCAGTTACAGTTATACAAGCTGTTAATACATACAAACAGTGGGGTTTGTACCTGACCCTGTTACAACCTGATTCTGTTCTGCAGTGACTTTTTCATTGATCTGAAAAAATATTTACTAGTGAATATGGATCACCTAAATATAAATACACATTCATGATATTTCTCTATTGAAAAAGAAAAGGCCAACAACATGGGGAGCGTCTCTGATATTCTTTGAAAGGTGCACACATTTCACCAACAATCAGAGTGAAAGCAGCATCTGAACCTTGTAGCAGTGTTTCAGAATAGACTGATACTGATATGCAACATGACTAGATAATACTATAATAGTTGGCTGGCTGATAAATGTAGCAACATTGTCTTTAGCTGAGTCTCATCAGCATCTTCTCACTTGCTGAGATGAGCTCATTAAGTGGAAACTAAAAGTCTTTTTAAGAAAGTTGTCTGTTTTATTGTATATAATAGATATTATACAATTGTAATAGGTACAGTATTTCTTAAGTTATGACTTGAAATGTGGTCAGTTTACTGGGGTGTTTTGATCAGTTTTACACTAGTGTTCTAATTAAAAATCCTCCCTGTGTTGAGACCAGTCAATCAGTGTGAGAGTGATAGTAGGTTCTAACCCTATGATTTCATTTATAACAATGGGTCTACCTTATTTGTTAATACATGGATTATGCTTTTGAGTTTTGAGTTTTATTATAGTGTTACTACATAACAGAGTGGGCCAGCATGTTGTGTGCCCTGTGTATAATGAGGACCTAAAAATGTGAAAGAAATAATGTTCTATAATGTTCTACAAAGTTTCACACAGTAATGGTGATTTTTGAGAAACGATGGCTGAAATATGTGGAGATTTAAGATCATACAGACTTTCTTAAATGTGTTGTAAACATTTATTTACTCATTAACTTAATAATCACCGCAGATGCATATGTTTACTTGTTATTTGTACAGGTTGGTCAATGGACGCATTGGTAAGGCAAACACTTGTGAGGGGCCCAGATTTTTGTGTGATGCCACTGCCTGTCCAAAATTTGGGGAAAAGAAAGCTGGGTTTGGGGCAGGTTTTGGAGTGGGACAGGCCTTGTCAGCCTGTTATGATTTATTCATTCTGGAAACGCAGACTCCACATAAGGCCCACCTCGTTTCACACTGATCCGTAGTATTTTTTAAAATGCAGTGGTTGTGGCCTGTAATACTTTTCCTCATAATGTGGTTTGTGCTTACTACTAAACCTGCTGCAGTTGTAAAAGACAGTATTTGAATTTTATTATACTCCATTACAAATCTTACAAATGGAAATGGAAATAATATAGAGAAAATACAATTAATGTGCGACATACAGTAGAAAATGTGCTAATGGTTAGTCTACCATTTTAATTAACTGTATAACATTCTATAAAGGGAGCTATCATATTATATGGATTTTAAATTATACTGTAGTCAACCACTTTTACTATTTGCCTCTTTAAATTCCATTATTTAGATAATTTTCTAAATAATACAAATATTTCTCATAAAATTCCCTTTACATTTCCTTCTCTTTTAGCATCATCAGAGTTGCTGCATGTCTGCTTGGTCCTGGTTAATTGCTACTTGCCATTACATTACTCGTTTTTGTTGTATTTGTTATATAACTGTTTTTATTGTCTATCACTAAGTTAATAAAACACATTCATTTGGAAATGTAAGAGCCAGTAAGGCAGATCTGCAGCCAAACCAGAATGAATAAAAGAGAGAGAAAGGGAGAGAGAGAGAGAGAGAGAGAGAGAGAGAGAGAGAGAGAGAGTAGAATGACAGTAAAGTAAAAAAAAAAAAGGAGATTGAATGTGACAGTGGTTAGTGACAGGTCCACGTAGGTTCTCTGAGGGAATCTTTTTCAGTTTCAGTCTCAGCAGTGTGTGTCTGCAGGTTTGCAGGTAGCAGAACTGGGCAGCAGATAAGAATGATTGGCAACTTGGATTTTCATATGGAATCACCTGTTTTACTTTTATTTGTTTTTTGTGCGTTAGGTAGATGAAACAAACAATAAGAGAAGAAAGAAAATGCAGAAACCATACCAAAGTTCTTTGAAAAGATGCAAATGAGTTGCACTAATCAACACCAACATCCAGCTGGTAGCCCTGTCTACATCATTTTACACCAACAACAAAAGAAGATCTGTGTTTGAGTGGTGGATTAATTTAATTCGGTAAAAACTCAGTAAAAACAATTTGGAAGTGACAGAAAACAGTCACAAAAAAGTCAATACAAAATGTTAATAATAATAGTAATAATAATAATAATAATACATCTGTGTAAGTGTTTATGAAAAAATGATATATGATAAATGTAATATCTTTAAAATATTATTTTAACTTTTAAATGCATTATTCAACATACACAAGCAGATGTGCAAGATGCGTAAACATGGACATAAGTTGAAATACACTGTACAAAAAAAACTAGAGCAGCAAAATAAAACGTAATTCTAACCCTAAAACCCTATAGACCTAAAATGAAGGTGTGTCCTCACTTCCAGTGTCTAAAAGTCAACAGACACACACATGTGCACGCATGCACGCACACACACCACATTTAGTCCCCCACTCCCACAAGTCTCTAACATGGGTAATTAGTGGCTCAGTTTGTTCACACATGGCTCAAAATGTCCACTTGCTGGGTTCCACTGATTGATTGATTATATATCTTTAAAAAAAAACAATATGTTGACTTCTATTTTCTAATTCTTAAGTGAGTTTTATATTTGCAGAGATTATATTTTATGTAACATGTGGCTCCCCTCCTGGCAATACCTGCTAACAAACTTTGCAGTCTGGTGTTTGGCACCTTAGCCACCTATTCTTGTTGAAGAAAAGACATCAGCAGACAGTTAGCCTGCTGTCAGACCTGTCAGTGTGACGCACCTGGCTGCTACAGTATGAGAGGACTTGACTGAGAGCGTTCGGAGCAGAGAGCAGGGAAAGCAGAGGCCTGCTTATGTGCTCCTGCAGACACAATAGGCAGGCGGTGAGTGGGAGGAGGTGGCTGTCACACTGAATGTAGCACATAACGGGAGCGCAAGAAAAGAACTGAAGTAGAAATGTAATTATAAACAAATCAGCACTCTGATACCCTGAGGTCCTGCACAAATGCTTAAACTGCCACTGCCATAAACTACCACTGTGCATATGTTTAACTCAATGATTAGAAAGTCTGATTCACACTGGACCAGAACAATCAGGGAATTAATGTGAGGTAGTCAGTGTTTGACTTAGATTTTCTCGCTGGTTTGATTTTGTTCCTTCTCTGAGTAGGTCTCTGTTTTGAGGGGTTCTGATTTAGGACCTAAAATTGATTGCAAAGATTGTTGTTGAACAACATTATAAGCTAAGAGTTACTAGCTAAACACTCTCCTTAAAGTTCCAAGTGTATTGATTTAAACAGGATGTTGTGCAACATCATTATATCACTGAGAAATTGTTCTAACATTGTTCTCATACAAGACTGTGTTTCATCTTATTTGACAAATTTACAAATATGCATGCAAGTATAATGACAGGGAAACTATGTATGAATTGACAGGAAGAGAAATAAAGAAAATAAACATAATTACATGAATGTGATACAGTATAATACATAACACTGTGCTTAGCCCAAGTTTTTACAATGTATGGCGTGTATTAGTGTTTCTACAGCTAGTCTTTTTACAGGTTGCAGACAATTCTAAGAAAAGTTTTTATATATAAATATATATCTTGTTATTTTTAAGTTTGAATTCACTGGCATGCAAAATGCTGGCCTAAGCAATGGGAGTAGTTGCTGTTCATTGTCTTGCCCAAGGGCACTTTTACTTATTGACAACGAGGCAAACTAACAACCTTACATGTAGAGGACAACACGTCCCACCTGCTGAGCCACTGCTGCCCAATAAAATACATAAATAAGTGCCAAATGATTTTTCGAGGACTAGAAGCCATCTTTCAGTGTAGGTTTTCAAGGTGACAAACAATACCAGTGGCTTTAATGATTGGGCTTGGTCTTTCTCTTTATATTACCACTTGAAATGATGTTGTTGTTTTATTGGTTACTGTGATGATGAATAATTAAGATTAACTTCACATCTATTTGATATCCTTGTGTGCTTGTTTTCCTCCTGAAAACATTTGCTTCAACCCAATTTGTGCCACTTCTGTCCAAGACCTCTGTACATCTTTTCACTTGCAAAGTGGCCAAATCAGTTTTATTAGGGTTATCAGTCCACCGCACTCAGAAAGAAAGGAAAAACAGACTCAATTCAGAAAGACTCAATTCAGAGATTCAATCATTATCAACACAGAAAGTAAATAAACCCTTAAATTAAAAAAGAAGATTTAAAAAAAAAAAAAAAAAGCCATATTACTGAGGTGCCAGTTTTCTCAGGACTATAATTATAAGATGACCTCTACATTTGGTGATATGTAGTAGGTGGTTTGGGGTAGAACTTTTCCTTTCCAAAATACAGATGTGGCACCTTTACGTGAATAGTGATAGGATAGTAGTTGTAGCAGTAGTTGCACAAACATAAAAAGCAGGAACAGCAAGAGTACCTACAGTTTTAAAAAAGAGATTAGAATCTATTATCTATACCTCCAGTAATCATGGTACATCTGATTCTGTCTGCAGAAAAGCAGGCAGGTAGGTGCAAACACACAAGCATGTCCACACACACACACACACACACACACACAACTAATTATCAGTGCTCTAGCCACAGTCTGGAATATATTGCTGTGTTTGGATGCTGAGCAGAGAATAACATTAGCATACTTTACTCAGCTGACATCTTTGAATTGTCAACAGCCTATCCATCACTAACTGGTCTTACCTATTCACACACACACACACACGCACAGAAAGTCATGCATGAATATATGAAGACAGTATGTTCACATACACATTAGTTTCCACAGTTGATGTATACTGTATATGTACAACTCACTGTCTCTCCCACACACACTCACCTACACAGCATGCTGTCAGTATGTGGTCATTCATTTGGATTCCTCACAGATAAATAAGTGGGCTTTACATATCATTATTATTTCCAAATTTGTCAAAGTATCTATAATGAAAAGTAAGTACATATCCACTAAGTTTTATGGTGCACACAGTGCAACACAGTTTCTGATGGTATTTCATTTATGTCGTTTTTAAATGTTTGGATGTATAAACACAACATAAAAATACACCAATGCTGATGAATCTGACTTTTTAGTCATTTTATCTGAGGGATGTTTTGTATGCTCTTATGTTGTAAGCCATGTCTGGATAAAAAGGCAGACACGACCATAAATAAATATGCAGACAGCTGTAATACTGCCACTGGTCATTTCTTTCTTTATTTGTTTAGCGGGAGGGCTGGAAGATAAATATGTAGATACATAAATATTATATTCTCTTCATCTCCGGTGTTTGCTGATTTTTTATCTCTTTTCATCTCTTTTGCAGTGATGTTTGTTTTCCTCCCTGTTTATTTTCCCTCCTGTCATCCTGTCATCTGACACCCTTGTTGTAGTCAGGTCACAAGACCACAGGTCTACGCCAGAGAAAAGCCTGGGTTCTGTGTCCAACACTTTGTTAAACTCAAACTTCTCATTTGTTTCTTAGTGGTAAGAGAAATTACTCGAGAAAAAACGGGAGATGAGCGAAGTCTGTTGCAAAATAAGTTTTATGAAGATTTCACAAGCTGTAATATCAATAAACACGAAAGACCTCTGGAGCAGACAAAGATGGAAAGCAATAGGACAAAGACAGACAGAAAAGGACAGAAAAGCCAAAGACAGACTGATGGGCTTCGTAAGGCTTATCAAGGGCTCTCCATTTTGTCGTTATCTTGGCACCAAACTTCATGGCTTCAAAGCCTGCCAATTTATTTAATTTACCCAATTAAAAAATAATAATAATAATAGCACACAGGCATATATGGTCTTCAGTTACACGTTACAGTATTAGAGTAACATCTTAACTACAAAAATGAGTGGATTTATATAGAGTACAGAGTAACAGAGTACACAGGCAAACCAAATGACACACAACTCTTATGTTTAGAACCATCAGCCACTCCAGATCGAGATGCTACGTCAACCTCACTACTTGTGTTCCTTCCCGGCCTAATGTTCTAATTCTTGCCATCCTCTTACTCATTCCTGCTCCAGCCTCTCAGCTAAAAAGATGATGAGTAACTATACGGAGAGCTGACTCCTCAGTCAAGCGTCAGCAACAGTTTCTGTACCACTCCTGTATCAGTCTACATACTATATCCAATTAGCCAGCCATGTTAGGCCGATCGCAGTTGAGTGTCTTGACACTTGAGTGTTGTCTAGCACAGGAGGACCGAATATGAGTGAGCTCCGGACAATATTTAGCTCAGATTTAGCTTATTTGTGAATTAAATGGAATCAAGTTGGCAATCAACTCCATTTAGCAGCACTCATGCTATGACAATGATTTTCCTGCCATTCATTATGAGTGTGGCTTGAGTCCAGCAACAAGACATCTCAGATTTAAGGTGTAGAATCTGGTACCTTGCTTTCCAGGTACTTTGAGCATGATGCCCAGTGTTACACTGCCTCTTAAAGAACTGATTCTCTACCTCTGCTCCTTCACCAGGACCAGCAGTGGCAGATTTTATCTACTCCTCTGTGTATATTCTGACAGAGGCTTGCCCTGCCTGTGCTGGAGGTAAGTTAACAGCTTGCAAAGGCCCCCTGGCTGCCCTCCCTCATCCCCTTTAATTCAGCAGCCATGGATAGATTCCACTCCTGTTCTGTAGTCTAACCTCTCAGGTAGACCTCACAAACTATGTTATGTTGAGGGTTACAGTGGGTTTTTCTGGTTCTTTCAGCTTTTCTTCTGTGATAGTGAACCTAGTGTAACCGGTTTCCTCCTCTGCTCATTTCGATGAAAATTCACATTTAAAAAACTCACCCACCCCAAGTAGCAAGTTTTCATATGAAATTGTGAGAAGAAAATGTACATCAATTCAGGCTCTAGAAAAGACTGAAATTGATTGAATTGAAATTTAAAAAATCATATCCTACTTCAATAGTAATTAACACCAGTTACAATATAAGCAGGACTTATGGTGTAATTACGGTGATTATAATCCATGCACTGACACATTGTATTTTGTTCAACCCTGTCTCCTAGAAATCACATTCATATACAATGAAACTGCAAAACCAGTTATGTTTTGTAGGAAATATAACTGCAACCAGATCACGTTTTTATCAACATAATGAGGATATGTTGTTGATTGACGTATTCTGCAAATCATGGCTAGACAAATCTCTTAGAGGTAGTCAGTTTTAATGATGACAGGGAGGAATGTTAGGAGAGGGAACAGACAAAGTGAGGCTGAGTCTTAAGGAAAACTAGCTGTGCTGTGCGTGCAGTAGGGAATCAGATCTCACTAAGCACAGGTGTTCAAGCTATGTGAAAAGCCAATAGCTATTTCATGTCTGGTGTGATTGATCCCGTCCCTCAAAATAGATCCATCCATGACACAGCCACAGTCAATAAAGCGTCCTCCTGATAATTCTGCCACCAAGAGCGTCTATTCCACATCAGCAAAACTCTCCAACAGCACGTGTTTGATCAGAGGTGATCAAAAAAAGGTATGGTTCACAAAAAAAGTCACTGTGCTCAGGCTCTTGACTACTCTCTAACTCACGGTCCTTGTGAAGGCACCCTTTGCTGTTGATGGTTAGAGGCTGCAAATTATCTTAAGCAATCTGCCCTATATATATTACATGAACATCTACTGCATTACTTATCTGTATGTAACAATGCTTATCTGTATGGTCCCTGTTACATAACAAAAAAAAAACAAAAAACAATGGACTCACTAAAGATGGCCAAACTTCTTCACACCTATGGATAATCTTTCATTTCTGTTAAGTGAGGACTTGTCACTGTCAGTCAGATCAGCCACAGGTTAATAGTATAATTTGGTGTGATTCACAAGGGAAGTGATACTTTAAAACAAATTTGGAAATAATTAATGAAAGAAAGGGCTTTTATGAGTATTTCTCTAGAATATGTCATTTAAATCGCTTTCTGCTGTACAGTACGGTTCAAACTGTCTACTGGACTAAATCCAGGGATATATTTGGAGTCACAATAAATTGTGTCAGCATGGCCTTTGTCTTGTTTGTGAGACTGCACAAATGGAAAACACAAATGAAAAAATACAACCACTTAAGCACGGCCATTCCAGTGAGTACAGAAGAGATTTTTCTGTCCAGATGAGGAATGCTTTGCTAATATGACAGACGTATTACCAGTAACGATCCACCAGACAAATGATGCAGCAGCCGATTCAATTTAACATCTACATTAGCCTTGTGATTTGATTTAGAGGATGCATGCACACTCATTTTCCACCACACACACACACACACAACGTCACCATCTACACAAGTGCATGCACTTTTTTATGCACTTATGCTGAGTAACACGTGAATTGCCTGTGTTTTTTTCCCTCCTCTCCCATACACACACAAATGCACATGTATGCGCGCGCGCACACACACACACTCAGGCTGTTATGAATCCCATGGAACTGAGATAATGATAAAAGATGGAGAGAGCCTGAAGATTATTTGACTACCATGCCAATATTAGCTCCTGATCCAGCTAGCATACTGCCAGTGTACCTCACATGAAACAAGTGAAACACTTAATAGTTCATCTCAGACAAACAACACATTAGTTACAATCTCGCTAGAAAGACTAAGTCATACAAGGATAGAAAGGTAGGACTCAAAAGTCTTAGCGTTCATTGCATGTTCAGCTGATATGAACATTGCACCATATAATCACCTATGCTTAAACCTGCATTAATTGACTTTTTGCCACGAGGTGGAAACGCATTATTGACATACTATCACCTTATAAAGATGATATGGTGAACATGGTAGAAAATATCCACTTTGGATTTAGCAAGGGGTTGGCCACAGCATTTGTCAGTGCCACAGAGTTCTCTCCAGGATAACAATCACTCAAGTGCCTGGTCCCACTGCACCCAGGCAAGCTCTACTGCTTCTGCTGCCTCTTATAGTATCTAGTATTGACAATGCAAGGCTGTTTGACTTAATTTAAGTTAATAGAATCTGGGGTTATGTTCAGCTAGATACAGCTGACATACAGCCTCCAGTGGGGTTTGACAGATATTTTAAGTCCTGAAGTTTCAAGACAAAAGCATCATATTTCAAGTTTTAGTCTTTTGGCTAGATGACTGTATATTCTCGACTTTATCTTGGGAAAATCTAGCCATTCTAGCGGACCTGTGAAGTTCAAAGTACATTGAAAACTAGTGAGGATCAAAACAATGAACTGAAAGAAGATAAAAAGCTTAATAGAACTCAGGGGAATTGAAAATTGAATTTTTCAAAATAATTCTTTGTATTTACTACATGTGGCATCTTTCACAATATACAGTCATTTTATCCATTGTTAACATAGAAATATACTTACACTTGATGTTACATCCATGGATGTATATAATGGTTGTATGTGTTATGTGTTTTTATTTTTATTTTTTCATATTGTATTTTATGGTACAACTGAGCACGAGTACACTGAGGCAAATTCCTAACAACTAAGTTGTATGGCAATCAAGTATTGAATCTTGAGTCTTGAATAAGCACACAGCACATAACACAACGTAATATAGCATGCTAAGTCATTAGACAAATCAAAATCAGTGTTGTCTTTAGAATTAAAAATAGAAATAAAATTACAAATCTGTCAACATTTATCTATGAATTCATTTTTCGATCTCTAAAACCTTCATGCAACTAATTGTGCAAAATTATAAGTACTAATTGGTGGAATATTACAATAGAAAGTTACAGTTCAAATTTTATTAACTTTAAAACTTTTTTTGCTGCGTAATTGATATGTAGCAAACATATTTTACATATTTGGTGGTGGTGGTTTCTGTGGGAGACACATTTATTTTTAATGTTGTTTTTTTACACGTAACAGGAGGAAAGATGGCAGTATATTTTTCGCCTCTGTATTTTCTCATCAGCCGAGGCGTGAATTTGTCCTCCATCCACCCATCCTGTCAGTGCGACTCCGCTATTCTTAGTTGGTCCGTCTGTCACTGTGGTCCCCCCGGACACCATTTCTTCAGACAGACAGTTCCCATCTGACAAACCATTCTTACCTCCTATCCAGACAGGACAGATTAAATTGGTCACGGGGGAATTCAACGGCATTGTGTTTAATTAACACTGGGCGTCATTCTATAAGAACTGCTGGGAGACATAAACATGCTGCGGTTCCCATTTGGCTCAGCAGAGTGATGCTAGATGACAAAGTGCAATATGGAAACTGTCTGAGGCGTTCATTGTGTGACACTGATTAACGTGACTATGGGTCAACTTTTTAATGTCTAGCTCTTACGAAAATGCTCTTGAAAATATACAGTACGTACATGTCCAACATAAGTTATACAAAAAACAGTTTGTTGTCACTTTAAGCCTAATTCTAAATTTGAGAGGATTCTCTGTCATTAGTTTTAATGCTCTCTAAACCTTAATTAGCCGCAGGTCTATCAACCAAGCTTTCATACAATTAAATTTTAATTACAGTAAAGTTATGGTGGTTTTCTTTGATGTTAATGATGGGGGTGCTGCTTA
Source organism: Lates japonicus (assembly GCA_033238685.1). Lineage (NCBI taxonomy): Eukaryota > Metazoa > Chordata > Actinopteri > Centropomidae > Lates > Lates japonicus. Next base: position 3,952,260 of record BRZM01000013.1, on the reverse strand, counting down.
TGTGGTGACCTGTGGCCTACAGGAGCAAACAAGGAACTGTTTTTTGATGTAATTTATGTATTATTTGTCACAACTGTTTAACGTCTTCTTTATGTGATATTGTGAGAGTGACTATGTTCGTTTTCATATGTCTACAACTACCTTTGGAAGTTTTAAGACTGGAGTCAATGGATGTCTGCAAACCACTTTTTATTGCATTGATTGTTTACACTTGTCCTCACCACCGTTTGAATGGGGAGATGTTAAGTGGCGACAGACTAGAATGTAAAGCCAGAGATGCTCAGTGGAATTATGCTGAGCACAGTAAACACAAACAAGCAAACTAATGAAGAAGAAGGGGAAAGAAAGATGCTGTGAGGCAGCAGCTTAAAAATATCACTGGAAGGAAAGCCCTGCCACTGGTGATTTTGATCAGTTCCTGACTTGGATCTGCATTTTGGAGGCTCCATTTTGGAGGTGCCATTTGCTTTTAGAAGTTCAGAGACTGTGACAAGAAAAACCCATACCTGATTTAAATTTGGAAGCCATCCCCTTTGAAGTAGTCACCTTGTGCAGTGATACACCGCTCCCAATGCTCCTGCCATGCTTGGAACACTCACTGGAAGTCCTCTTCTGTAAGCCTGTGAAGAAGGCAGACGTCAAAGTGGTGACCTTTCAATTTGAATTTCATTTTGGGAAAGAGGAAGAAGTTTCAGCGAGCCAAATCTTGCAAGTAGGGCAGGTGGGGAGCAAAAATTGTGTTAGTGCACCAAATAGCTTGAGTGTTTCCAATGCAATTTGTCATGATGTGCCCAATTGCCATTGCACCACAGTTTATGCAGGATGTCCTCCCTCAGATGGTGCAGTAGAACTCTGCTTTAAACCCTCAGTCAGCCTGGCTACCATGTTTATAAGAAACCTGGGGTTGTTCTTTTTCTCTGCTACTAATATGAGGTTCTAGCATTACAAAAGGGCTTTATTATATTCTACTAGTCTTTCTAGATTGGTGGAAAGCCACATTATTTCCAGCTTCCACCTCTGAAAATTGCTATTTTCTCGGTAACCTGTGGTCATTTTTATCCATCCAGAATTTTTTTTAATTTACTTTATTTTTAATTTTGTTTCGTTCAGGTTCTATAGATTGTCAAATGAATGGAATTTCACTTGTGATGCTCACAGTATTTAATTCAACATCTCTTTTTGGAATCGGTACCCAACACAATGGTAATAAATAAATAATCCAAAGAATTGACTGTTTTTTCAGTTCAGAGAGTGATTGTTGCTTCTCTTGGGGAAAATAGGACAATGATGTATCGTGACGTGGTAACATGCAGCAATTTGCCACTGGTGTGCAGCCTTACATAGAAAAAAAAGTCATATGCCACTTCAGACACTGGGGTTGTTCTCTGGAAGATTCCTAACATCATTCAAATTTCAAAGGTCAGTAGGCCTAAAATTTCAGTGATTTGCACCTTATAGCATTACCATCACTAGTAAATAAAACTTTGGAGAAAATTTGTTAAATCAGAATTTGCAGAAGTAACTCAACCAGTTCTCAGTCCCTTACGGTTTGCGTGTAAGGCTGGAAGAGGCAACATCTAAACAACCATATAGGTAGGGACATCGACATTTGTCCCTATCCACTGATAAAACCCATGGGAGTGTTTTCTTAAACACAGTTTCCTTAATAAGGTGAAGTTCAGGCACAAAAACAGTTTTGTTACGGTTAGGATAAGATCGTGGTTTGGGTTAAAATTGGCACTGGTATAAAATTAAAGGACTTTTGCCGTCACAGTTACCATAATAAACCATGGTCATGGTTAAAAGACACAGTGTTACTGTCAGTTGCAAATGGGAAACAAACAGCAGTCTCCTGTGTTCTGATGTTTTGTCGTCCCACCCATCAACCCTGACCTCCTTTCTACATAGACTTTGTAGCTATAACAACATCACGTGACTTCCTCTTTTGCTCCAGTCATAATTACCATTACCACAACTTAACTTCACTTAATTATAAACATGTCATTTTGGGGCACTTGCTGAAAAGACTGATGATCTCATACACCTGCTAAATGGTGCTTTACAATAAAACAAAAGTATGGGTCATAATAAGCTGCTTACACCAATGACCTGTGGGACATTCTGTCTGTCTGAGTGTTAATGATGCAAGCTAATTTATTTTTAACTCTGCACATGAACACTCGCAGGATTACTTTTCGTTGACTTATTGTCAGCCTTTAATAGAATGCAGCCTCACATGCCGGAGTCACAGCCTGGCTCCCAGAATGTGAAAACAAGGGTTTTCACATAAAGGTTATACTTAAAACACACAATTTATCACAGCTAAATGTAACAAAAATAATAAACGGGGTGTGGAAAATCTGCAAGATTAGCCATGAAAGCAGCACGTGGATGAGCGACATATGCACAGTGGAGGTTTTACATGAGCAGATGCAAAAGATTATGATACAAAGTGGATGTCAGCAGTTGGTAGAGAGTAGCATTTGCCCCTAGCAAGTTTGGTTTGCAAACTCATTTGAGGTTTATTATACGTATCTTTTGGGTGAGTATAGATTTGAGTTTGTAGGAGCCATGCTTCCCCTTTGTATGCTGAAGTGGTTGATCTCACCAGTAGATAAACCAGTTTGTTGTTCACCTTAGTGTGGTGGAGAACTTGGGATAAGACTGTCTTTGAGGTTTCTGGTAGGTCACCAGTTTCTGGTTGCCTTTTTGAATGAGTACCCACTGACAGTGTCTATTAGAAGAATAAGATAGAAACTAGTTAGAAAGAAAGTGGAATTAGTTAGAAAGGGCTGGGGAGCTTGGGCTCTGTTGTGGCTTTGACTTCACCGGTGCGCATTGTAAAACCTCAATTTGTGTTTTTGCCTGTGGGTTTGTAATGTTAAACACTGCCTAGTGTTGTAAAAGTTGGACCCATTGTCTGGTTATGTGTTAATTTACCTTGAGCCTGGCACAGATCAGGATGTCAAGGCATATGGGCATTGTGGTTAGGTAAGTGAAGATCAAGAATCATTGCCAGGAAATAATATCCTTCAAATATTGTTTAATATTTGCAACTTGGTAGCTTGGCCTGGTAGCCTTGTAACTATAATTGCTACAGCTCATGATTTGTGATTTTGTGATTTGTGATCCTTGTTGAGCTTAGTTCCCTCTGTGTTTCTTGCCTTGGGGTGATTTGGTTGGCTTTTGCTTAGAGGAACCTTTGGGTATGCTTCTTCGGTGTAGTGCTATTTGTTATTTCCAATTTTGTGTATATTTGTTTGCTGGGGTTTTGTGTAGGCAGGGATTTGCGTTTGCTTTGTCTAGCTTTTTTGTGTACTTCGGGTCAATGGTTGATGCAATGCTTTTTTTCCATACTAACCATAGGCCTCCCTTCTCTTGTTCTCCCCACTTTCCTGTGTTCCTGAAAAAACAAATCTGCATTCTCAGGTGGATACTGTTTTACATTATGTCCTACGGGTGTACACAGAAAATGCCATAACTATGCCCTGTTTCTGCTAGCTGTTTATCATCTTTAAATTGCTCCTCTGGATCCAAGGTTGCTGGGTGGGGGATTAGGTCTGTTAGGATGGGGTAGTGGTGGTTGATGTGTAGGTCACTGTTTATATTGTTTGGGTTATGGCTATTGTAGTATCATGTGGATCTCTGGGAAAGATCGGGGAATACATCCATGTGTATGTTAACTCTTTCTAATGTTTGTAGCTCGGATTGCTTTTATGTGTGTAAGCGAGTTGTCTATGTGTGCTGCTATTTACAGAATCATTGCCTTGAATTTTCCCTTTAGAGACAAATAAAGTATCTTGAACTGAATTGAGTAGATTAGGGGCATTTTTATTCAGAAGTAACTGCACTGATACAATTGTCTTTCTAAAAAATCCTTTTATATGTTCTTTGACAGTTTTAATCTTTTTCTTCATTTTAAGACAAATTAAGAAAATCCCAGTTAAAATGAATTCTTGTTACTGTAATGCAATCTTATAGTTCCTATATGAACACTGACAACTAAATGATAACGGGTCAAAAAGTTGATCGAGAATATTTGCACAGAGAATTACTGAGACGTACTACGTACACAAGGTATGTGAAATAAACAAAACTGAAGAGACCACAAGAGTCTGTTCAGAGACTGTGTGCTTCATTAGGTGCTGTGGATATAGTAGCTAGTCCACCCTGTCCTCCCTGAGGTCCTTATGGAGGGGGACAGGTTCTATAGCTAGGATCAGAAGAGGCAGAAGAGAGCAAGGGGAAGAGAGGGGAGGACATAAAACATATATATATATATATACATATACATCTGTGACCCTCTCTGGCCTGGGCTACTTTGTGGAAGGTAGGAGTCGACAAAAAGAGAGAAGATAAAACGAAGTAAGAAAAAAAGAAGAGCTGACACAAGGTGAGGAGAGAGGGGGAGAGAAAGAAAGGGCGGGAAGGAGAAAGAGCAATAAAAGAGAGTGAAAAAGGGGAGAGTAACTTGACAAAGATGATCCCTGGGGTTGTCTTTTCTGCTCTGTCTCTCTCGCTCTCTCTCTCTGTGTGTGTGTGTGTGTGTGTGTGTGTGTGTGTAATGAGCATAGTGGGCTGTTGAAGCGCTCATGTTGAATCCCTCAAACAGAGAAGAGACACTAGTGTAGCTGCAAAGGGAGGAGAGAGAGAAGTCGTTATGGACACAATAACACATACATATGTAGTCAGGCCCCTGCGTGCACACACACACACACACCCCTAGTGAATCAGTGAGCTAAAACTGTCACAGTGAGAGAAGGTTCCAGTGGGTGCCAAGTTGTGTCCCTGTGGATTAGAAAAATGCTGGTGGCATTTGAAATGTGAATGCACACACACACACAGCTAAAGGCTCAAACTATGGTCCATAACAGGATTCACAAACCCCCAGCTGCTACCTCTCTCACCCTTCATTCTGCTTTCTAATTAGTTTGAAGCTTTTGCTATCATGTTAGCATGAGCAGTAGTTAGGGCTTCTCAAAATTATGTTTACTGTGGTGTGACATTTCTCATAAAATACACCACTAATATAATTATTATTATTATTTTACATATACTGCTCTCCTCTTGTAAGTGAACATGCAAAACATATTTCAGCACAACAGCATCACTAACCACAGCCTCAAACTGACCATGGAGCTGAATCAAATCGTCTCTGACCGTGTCAACTAAAATTCAACATTACAAGCTTTGTGTTGTATTATTGGCTGCTGTATTGTATCACATTAGATTGTTTGGGTTAAACTGTGTATGGCCTACTTGAAGGCAAACTTCTCTTTGTGGGATTTTTCCCAACATGACAATGTGCAAAACCTACTATAATTTGAGGTGGATGTCCTAAACAGACAAATCCTGCTGTTCTTGTTGGGTTTAGAGACTATTTCATAAGTATTTGTTGGATCTAATTTGAGGTTCAGGTTCAGGTTTAAGATATTTTTTCGAAGCCTGCTTGGGGTATTATTACACTTAGAAGACTAAAACTACTTGGGTAACATAGTTAAGTAGTAAAGTAGAACAATTCTTGTCACAGCTATAATTTCTGAACCTGATTTAAATTCTGAGTCAGTTATTTCTTTCTGCTAAGTTATTTAGGGCGGCTTCAATGAAATTTGGCTGCCAAATGTTGGTTTAGTGTGAGAAGGCAAACAATCAACAATGAACTATTCATATACTGCTTTGCTTACTGAATGAGTCAAAGATGTTCAGGTGGGCTTACTTCTACATAAATATCATATTAGCTGTGAGGTGGAGAGAGGGAGAGAAGGGACGAAAGGAAGAAGACAGAAAAACGTCCAAGAAAATGTGGAGTTTGTTTTCCCAGGGGTGATGAAACACTCAGCAGGAAGCAGAGTGGAAAAATGGAATATAAGCACTTTGCAGTTCTTCATGCAGCTGAGGAACTTCAACCCTTCTGCCTTTAGACAATTAGAGTGGGTGTTGCTCTTGCAGAGAATACATATGCAGCCACACACACACACACACACCTTGTGTATGATGATTTGGGTTGGGATTTGAGAAGAAATCATGTCTTTGTTGAGGCACTCACGTACACAGACCCCATTCAAACACGGGTGGATTGTAAGATGTCTTTTTTTCATCTGCTCCACTGACAGCTTGTCAGCTAGGGTTCAGTGGTCATGGAAATTACAGGTCTGTGTGTGTGTGTGTGTAGTAATACTGCTGATCAGTCTATCTACTGATATGCTCCAGTAACGACACATCTTCCCACATTGCTCTCAAGAATAAAACCTACGTTTGTTTCCTTCGTATGTGTGTGTGTGTGTGTGTGCTTGCATGTGTCCTCAGATACTGTAAAAGGTAAAAGGTCATCAGTAAACACATTGCCCTGACCAGACCAGTGTGAAGGCACCCACCTCTCTTTAAGCCAGATGGGAAGAATTTTACCAGAATATATAATATTAAAAAAACTGAACTGATATTAAGTTATGATAAGATCATTATAAGACTGAACAGAAATCTACATTTTTTCTACAGTTTTTCTATTACTTCATTAATACTAGTTTTCATTGTTTCTTAACAGTAACAGTAATCATATAGTTTTGTGCAGAACCAAGACATGCAGAACATTTAAAGCTGAATATTCAATATATATTTTTAAATTACTTTTCTAGCTATATTTTTATGTATTAGTAAAAAAAGGTGAATATTTTGTCTTTAATATTTTCTGTTTTATTTGTGTTGTTTTATTTAAAATGTAACTTTTGTTAATAACAGCACATTTATATAAACACATTTGTCAAATATAGTTAACCAAAGTTAGTATGGTATTCATATTTATAAGATATTGTTGTTTATATATTTGTTTTGAACAAAACTTACATCTCAATAGTGAGTCAATAACTGATCAAACATTATCATATTATTTGAGTTGAGGATGATCTGTGTTGACCTATACATGTAATAATACTTGATCAACAAAAACAAAGGTCTGTAAAATCCACTATCTGGGGCCAGAAACAAACTAAAGGCATGAATTTTCTCTTTGCAAATTACACTGAATGACACAGGGTTTTATTACTTCTACGAGCTCTAGATGAAATTTCAGTTGTTCAATATGTAATATTCATGTCACAGCTCAGCCCACAAATAAGCATTACACTGTGTTTGGGAAATACGAAATGATTTTATTCCAGCTGTAACCTCGCCCATAAAAAAAAAAAACAACTAAAATACATAAGATAAGACAATAAGATACATTTATTGATCCCACAGATGATAATGGTTGTGCAGAGAGAGGTACAAGACAGAGATGGCTAATATATATGAAAACAAACAAAATAGAATCTGATATAGAATATGAGCATTTATAAAGTGTAAAGAACAAAATGTCTTCATTTTTATTTTATTTGAACAGTGACAAGTGTATGTTATGAATCAGTGCTGAATAATAGCCTGAGCTAAGTCCACTTCCTTTAGATAATAATAATAATAATAATAATAATACAATAATAATAATAATAATAATAATAATAATAATAATAATAATAATGATGATGATGATAAACAAGGTGGAAATAAATAACAGTGAATAAAATAAAATTTAAATTATACAAATATTAATTTAAAAAATCTACAGAGGTAATTTTCCTTCACTGAGTGCCAACGACTGGAAATGACTGGGATGTTTATTTTCTGTTTAGAAAGCAAGGTTATTGCAAGATTTTGTCCCTACGACATCATACGACGCTATCTTCATAATATAACATATCCAAGCATAAAACTGATAACTAGTGGAAATATGACCTCTGTTATGGGAATACAGGCTTAAAATACAGCCAATCAGTAAAAAATAATAAATAAATACTGTACACCTGAATGTGGGTAAAACCAGATATTCCAAAATTGCAATATCCAGCAGATAAAACATGAAACAACAGAATAGAAATGTGTCATTGCTGAATATATCTTTATCTCCATATATACAGTTGAAAAAGTGGTAAATTTATTCCGTATGTGTACATTGTGTAAGTATATAAATGCATAGTTACATTCTACTCTGTTTCATGAAATAATGTCAATAAAACTTCAGTATATTACATATTTGTCATTTCATTGTTGTTCTGTTATATTTAACCAATTTCTACCATCTGTCTTAATTTATTCATATTTGCAACAAAAGTTGCCAATTTTTTTTTTGCTTTATGTCAGTGTGAGGTTTCACCATTGCAAAAACCTTTCTTGACACTGTCCCGTGTCTCACCTACTGGTGCATTTGCCACATATTGAGGTTGAGTCCTTAGTGCAGTAGCATGGTTTCAAGCCCAGCCCAGGCCCTTTGCTGCATACCATTCTTTCTACCCTGCCTTCCTCTCCTGTCTCAATCAATAAACAGAAATAACAAAAAATCAGATTTTCTTGTTATTATGTATAGGTGTATACCGACAGTGAACCAAAAGCAGAATGAGGAGAATATAGAGGAGTGTGTGAGGATATGTGGGTGCAGTGACAACATCCCAGCTTTAGTAGTGTGTATGGAGCTGTAATTCATGTCTTGGTCCCTTTGTTTAAGTCAGAATTTTTCACATCTTGCTTACTCATGTCGATGCACAGCTTTTACTCTCTGGAATTATTAAAGCAGGCAGACATAAACAGGGTTGTTATATCAATATATGAAGTCAATATTAATTTTTATTAAAAAAGGAGCTGTTCAGTCAGCATGGTTCACTTCGATATGATGGATATGATGCTGTTTGATCATATATTATTTTAGAGGTGGTCACATACACTGGTTGCCTGTGGAAGCTCCTTAACCAGAACTGACTCTCTGTAACACACATTGGTCAAATTCAACAAAAGCTACCATGACACAGAACCCATATTTCACAAACAGCATAACTTTGCATGTTGGTGTCAGGTATCATTTTGAGGAACTAGTACCCACAATCGCATGTAGATGAGCCTGCTAGTGTAAACTACAGCATGTTGCAGGTTCAGATGTTCTAGGTAATCCACTAAGTACTGGGACTTTATTTTTACATTTCGCCCTACATTTAATTACTACGTGGAGAGGATTTCCCACCAGTGACCATGTGGTCTGGCTTTAATTTGGGGCAAATAGGGAGTGATTAGTGAGTGGATGTCACCTGGTTGTAGCCTTAGGGTTTAGTGCTGCTGAAGCCCCATTTAGACAGGATCAGTGTTTTGGAGAAATGTGAGGATCAGGTATTAGGTACAATCAGCCCAACTTGATGGTAATAAATTACAGGAACTGGTTTGTGACAGATAACAAATCCACAATTCTGATTTTCTCCGGATGCACTGATTTCAGTGCAATTATGACACTGTATGGCTTCATAAAGACTGGCTTGATAGTATCATGTGTGTGTGTGTGTGTGTAGTAATACTGCTGATCAGTCTATCTACTGATATGCTCCAGTAACGACACATCTTCCCACATTGCTCTCAAGAATAAACCTGGCTGTTTGTTTTTCTCTGTATGTGTGTGTGTGTGTGTGTGCTTGCATGTGTCCTCAGATACTGTAAAAGGTAAAAGGTCATCCAGTGGTAAACACATTGCCCTGACCAGACCAGTGTGAAGGCCAATTCACCTTCTCTTAAGCCAGATGGGAAGAATTTTTATTTCTTCAGAATATATAATATTAAAAAACTGAACTGATATTAAGTTATGATAAGACTGGCTATAAGACTGAACAGAAAATTCACATTTTTTTCTACAGTTTTTCTATTACTTCTCTATTACTAGTTTTCATTGTTTCTTAACAGTATAATCACCACAGTTTTGTGCAGAACCAAGACATGCAGAACATTTAAAGCTGAATATTCAATATATATTTTTAAATTACTTTTCTAGCCATATTTTTTATGTATTAGTAAAAAGGTGAATATTTTGTCTTAATATTTTCTGTTTTATTTGTGTTGTTTTATTTAAAATGTAACTTTTGTTAGCACAGCACATTTATATAAACAAATTTGTACAAATATAGTTAACCAAAGTTAGTGTATGGTATTCATATTTATACATATTGTTGTTTATATATTTTGTTTTGAACAAAACTTTACATCTCAATAGTGAGTCAATAACTGATCAAACATTATCATATTATTTATGCTGGAGGATGATTCCCAAAGCTGACCTATACAGCACAATAATACTGATCAACAAAAACAAGGTCTGTAAAATCCACTCATTAATATTCAACAGAAACAAACTAAAGGCATGAATTTTCTTCTTTGCAAATTACACTGGAATGACACAGGTTTTATTACCTCTGCCGAGCTCTTAGATGAAATTTCTGTGCTGTTCAACATGTAATATTCATGCTTCACAGCTCAGCCCACAACAAGCATTACACTGTGTTTAAAATATGGAAATGATTTTCGTTATTCCAGCTGTAACCTCGCCATAAAAAAAACAACTAAAATACATTAAGATAAGACACAATAAGATAAGATTTATTGATCCCACAGATGATACGACAGCAGAGAGAGGTACAAGAGCAGATGCATAATATACATATGAAAACAAACAAAAAATAGAATCTGATATAGAATATGAGCATTTATATAAAGTGTAAAGCAATAAAATGTCTTAATTTTTATTTTTATTTGAACAGTGACAAGTGTATGTTATGAATCAGTGCTGAATAATAGCCTGAGCCAAGTCCATCCCTAGATAATAATAATAATAATAATAATAATAATAATAATAATAATAATGATGATGATGATAAATAAGTGGAAATAAATAAAATAAAGAATAAAATAAAATTTAAAATTGATACAAATATTAATTAAAAATCTACAGAGGTACCTTCACTGAGTGCCACCGACTGGAAATGATCGTATGTTTATTTTCTGTTTAGAAAGTAAGGTTAGTTGCAAGATTTCTTTGTCCCTGATGACATTTACACATGACGTCATTCATAATATAATATATCCAAGCATAAAACTGATAACTAGTGGAAATATGACTTTCTGTTATGGGAATACAGGCTTAAAATACAGTCAATCAGTAAAAAATAATAAATAAATACTGTAATAATTGAATGTAAGTGTAAAACCAGATATTCCAAAATTGCAATATCCAGCAGATAAAAACATGAAACAACATGAATAGAAATGTGTCATTGCTGAATATATCTTTATTCCATATATATGTTGAAAAAGTGGTAAATTTGTCTGCATGTGTGTACATTGTGTAAGTATATAAATGCATAGTTACATTCTACTCATACTGCATGAAATAATGTCAATAAAACCTCAGTATATTACACATATTTGTCATTTGTTGTTGTTCTGTTATATTTCAATCCACTTCTACTCATCTGTCTTAATTTATCTATATTTGCACAAAAGTTGCCAATTTTTTTTTGCTTTATGTCAGTGTGAGGTTTTCACTATTGTTAAAAACCTTTTCTTGACACTGTCCCAGTGTCTCACCTACTGGTGCATTTGCCACATATTGAGGCTGAGTCCTTAGTGCAGCAGCATGGTTTCAAGCCCAGCCCAGGCCCTTTGCTGCATACCATTCCCCCTTTCTACCCTGCCTTCTCTCCTGTCTCAATCAATAAACAGAAATAACAAAAAATCTAGATTTTCTCTTGTTATTGCGATAGGTGTATACCGAATAGTGAAACCAAAAGCAGAATGAGGAGAATATAGAGGAGTGTGTGAGGATATGTGTGGGTGCAGTGACAACAGATCCCAGCTTTGTGCAGTGTGAAGCGGAGCCAAAATTCATGTCTTGGTCCCCTTGTTTAAGTCAGAATTTTTCCTCTACACCCTACACTATGTCGATGCACAGCTTTTATTTCTGGAATTATTAAAGTGCAGGCAGACATACAAACAGGGTTACATATATCAATATATGAAGTCAATATTGTTCTTTATTAAAAAAGGAGCTGTGCTCCAGTCAGCATGGTTCACTTCTGATATGATGGATATGATGCTGTTTGATCATATATTTATTTTAGAGGTGGTCAATATTACACTGGTTGCCTGTGGGAAGCCCTTAACCAGAACTGACTCTCTGTAACACATTGGTCAAATTCAACAAAAGCTACCATGGACACAGAACTCCATATTTCACAAACAGCATAACTTTGCATGTTGGTGGCTGTAAGATTACTTTTGAGGAATCCAGTACCCACAAATCGTGCGAGATGAGCTCAGTAAACTACAGTATGTTGTGGAAAGGTTCAGATGTTCTAGGTAATCCACTAAGTACTGGACTTTATTTTTTACATTTCGCTCCTACATTTAATTACTACATGTGGAGAGGATTTCCCACCAGTGACCATGTGGTCTGCTTTAATTTGGGCAAATAGGGAGTGATTAGTGGGAGTGGGATGCTCTCATCTGTTGTAGCCTTGTGGTTTAGTGCTGCTGAAGCCCCATTTAGACAGGATCAGTGTTTTGGAGAAATGTGATAGATCAGGTATTAGGTACAATCAGCCCAACTTGATGGTAATAAATTACAGGAACTGGTTTGTGACAGATAATGAAATCCACAATTCTGATTTCTCCGGATGCACTGATTTCAGTGCAAATTATGACACTGTATGGCTTCATAAAGACTGGCTTGATAGTATCATGGATCTGCATTGGACTCAAATTCTTCCTGTGTTTCAAATCAAACTTTGAGTGAGCAGTTCTCAATTCTCAATTTCAGCAAATCAGTGGTCTCATACAGTAGAGGTCAGTGTGGGTTTTTTTTTTTTTGTTTTTTTTTTGTTTTTGTGTGTTTTTTTGTTTTGTTTTGTTTTTTTTTTTTATCTGTACAGTAATTGTTTTCTACATGTAACCATACCTTAACCATGTTGTAGTTGTAGTTTTTTTTTATTAGCAGCTTATATTTTGTAAATCTCTTTGTTAACTTTATTGTAATTTGTCACATATGATCTTATAGTTCGTTCTCCGAAATACAGTTGCCTCATCAGATGTTTTCTGTGTCATCAGGGAACAAAGCCTCAGTCTATCCTTTTTGATAAGAGAGTTTGAATTCTACATGAAAATAAATTTAAATATCTAATAACCACCATTTTGGTGTAAATAAAATAATCTTTGGATAATAATTGGAATTTGATCTCCTATACAGTGTGTTCATCAAAGAAATGGCAAGAATTCATGTAAATTACCAAATTGTCTTCTTTTCTATCTTTTTTCCCCTTTCTTTATGATTTTTTTCTCGGCTCCTAAATATTATTTTTTACCCCCAGTGGGTGACACTGAATATCATTATGCTCTCCCTTATCTGAAGGTGCCTCCTCTAGGCTCACTCTATCCTCCTCTGCCACAAATGTTTCCTCCACATGACCATGACCATCCTCCCATACCCCTTTGTCTAAGTCTCCCTCAGCAGTCTGGTTTGAAGTTCTCTTTGCCTCACTCAACGAAAATCTCCTACAGTGTTCAGATCCAAAGGGCATCCACAAATAATTCCTCCTCCAATAAACAAATTAGATCTCTGCAAATCCATCTACATGTACACTAACTAATAAGATGAGTGAAAAAAAATGTCTGCTTTTCTCTTCTCTGCCGAAATGTGTGTGCTCTGATTTCAGCCATTCTGTAAAGGCACAAAAAAGGCTGCCATGGTTACACCGCAACTAATGGGAAACCGAGTGTAATGTAATGTAATGTAAATGTAACTGGAAAACCGTGGATGTCCTTTCAGCATTCAACAAAGTGGCATGGAAGAGCTTTGATATAATGACCACAGACCAGTACAGTGGATTGAACTTCTTAACCTCTCTTAACCTTCTTAACTTCTTTTCCTCTAGAGGTTACTTTTTTGCTCTTGCTTCCATCGTGTGTTATTATTTGTATGTGTCTTTTTCACTGTTGTTTTTGTGACATTTACTAGCAATTTTTTCACCCATTTTTTCCTTCAGGTTTTACTTGATGAGCACTAACCCCAATGTACAACGAAATTATTAGAAAAACATATGTGCTACACAAATAATTTTTATTATTTTCTTTTCTGTTTGGTCCTTTTTCCATTTTTTTCTCTCTGAAATATCAACAGAGCCAATCACTCAAAATCATCTTTTTTTCCTATTACTACTGATCTCCTCATCAGCAGTATTACTGATCTCCTATTACTCCTGACCTCTTACTATATAAGTTTGTAAAAAAAAATCAGTACTGTGGTAAATGAAAGTAATTGAAACTGAAAGTGAATATGTATGCTGCAGTGATAAATAGCGACCCTACAGGGTTAAACTGAAATCATGTTTATTTTGTCAATCTTCAGTCTGGAATCATAGAATGGCAATTTTCAAGTATATTTACTCATTAAAATATTTATGTAAATAGGCATTTATTCTGTACTTATGTATCCATTTATCTGTATATTCTGGGTCATCTGTCATTGAACTCAACACAATCTACAAACTTTCCTTTAAGCTAATCTCTTTATTAAATTGGACTGGATGTGTTAAGATTCATGTGAAATGTCTTGATTTTTTGTGGTTATTACAATTTCTTGTAGATATTTAGATATGAAGTTGTTGTGGAATATGTTTCATCATCTTAGATTTTGAGCTTGTTATGTCTGTATTACAATTCTACATATGGTGAGAGTGGTGCATTACATGGAGGGACTGCACTTCTTACATAGTCACAGATAGAAAAAATAATAATACAAAGTAATAAAAACATAATGTCCTTTATGATTTACTATAAATTCTAAATGTGTTTTCTGTGTTAAAATGTTGAGTTTAGACCAGAATTGAATAAATGAATAAATTATTTCTGTAGCACTATTTGAATCTATCTGTATCTTATCAGTTAAAACAAACAAAAAAAAAACATAACTGATTGGCTTTTTCTGGGCTTTGTTTGACCAAATAGCTGCTTGTTGCTTTGGGCAGAAACTGTTTTGGGAGCTGGCTGATGCTTTGTTCGGGGACAGGTGAGAATGTTCTTTAATGAGGGGATGTAAGTGCCCCGGAGGGATGCATGTATGTTAAGTAGAGAATATAACAGACTAGCTGGCCAGACAGTGTTGTTCAGGGATACCCAAATGAGTACAACTTTCAAAAGAGTGGAACATGTATAAAAACCAATACAAAGGGAATTGAGAAAGTTATTGGCATACACCTGAGGATGCAATAATCTATCTTTGATTTTGTTAATTCTTGGATGAAACATCTTAAGAAGTTCATTCCACTGTACTGGTTAACTCAGGTTCCTCTCTTCTCATCAAACATCAAAATAGCGAAACAAATGTTGTCTCAGTGACATAATTGGGCTATTTGGAATATATGCTGGTCTCCTGTAGAGGCACAACAGTCTATATAGCTGAAAGAAAGGCTACAGTACCTCAGAAAACCACTCTCTACAACTATGCTGAAGCATCTCAGAATGCACAGCATGTTGA
The DNA here is from genome assembly GCA_033238685.1 of Lates japonicus. Classification (NCBI taxonomy): domain Eukaryota; kingdom Metazoa; phylum Chordata; class Actinopteri; family Centropomidae; genus Lates; species Lates japonicus. The sequence goes on along the minus strand of BRZM01000013.1, from coordinate 3,936,896 downwards.
ACCTTGAGGCAGATGGGCTACAACAGCAGGAGACCATATCAGGTTCCACTCCTGTCAGCCAAGAACAGAAATTTAAGGCTGCACTGGACAGATGAACACCGAAAAAGTAGCTTGGTTTAATGAATCTAGATTTCTGCTTAGGCACACAGATCATAAGGTCAGAATTTGATGGATTCAACAGTATGAATCCATGGACCCTAACTGCTGACTTGGCACTCTTTTGGCCTCTTAATACCAATCAATCACGGTTTGAATGCCACAGCCTATCTGAGTATTGTTGTTGACCATGTTCATCCCATTATGGACAGAGTTGACCATCTTCTAATGGCTACTTCCAGCATGATAATGTTCCATGTCAAGGAGCAAAAGTCATTGCAGGCTGGTTTCATGAATATGACAATGAGTTCAGTGCATTTCAATGGCTCCATCAGTCACAAGATCCAAAATTCAATAGAACACTTTTGGGATATGGAAGAACAGGAGATTGGCAGCATGAATGTGCAGCTGACAAATCTGCTGAAATGATTTGATGCAGTCATGTCAACAGGGAGCAGAATCGCAAAGGAAAGTTTCCAACATCTTGTAGAATCCAGGCCACGAGGAACTGAGCCTGTTTTGAGAGCAAAGGGAGGAACTATCAAGTATTAGCAAGGTGACCCTCAACTGTTTGTTGTGTTCCTCATACCATTCCTGAACTGTTTTTCCATGTGGCAGAGAGAAGTATCTTGCTGAAAGGGGCCACTGCCACCAGGGAAGACCAGTGCCATGAGGGGATGTTCGTGGCCTGAAACAATGTTTAGGTAGGTAGTATGTGTCAAAGTCATATCCAGATCAATCCCAGGACCCACGGTTTCCCAGCAGAACTTTGCCCAGAGCATCACACTGCCTCCACCAGCTTGCCTTCTTCCCATAGTGCATCCTGCTTCCATCTCTCCCTCAAGTAAATGATGCACACACACCTGGCCGCCCACATTATGTTAAAACAAACGTGATTCATCAGACCAGGTCGCCTTCCTCCATGACTCTATGGTCCAGTTCTGATGCTCATGAGCCCTTTTGTAGGCATTTTCACACAGCCCAGTATGCATGAAGCTGTGTTCTGACAGCTTTCTGTCATAGCCAGCTTAAGGTTTTCAGCAGTTTTTGCTACAGTAGTGCTTCTGTGGATTTGGACCACAGGGGCCAGCTCTCACTCCCCGCATGCATCATTGAGCCTTGGGTGTCCATGACCCTGTCGTCAGTTAACCAGTTGTCCTTCCTTGGACCACTTTTGGTAGGTACTGACCACTGCATACCAAGAACACCCCACAAGACCTACTGTTGCTCAGAGCTAGTTGTCTAGCCATTGCAATTTGGCCCTTGTCAGAGTCACTCAGATCATTAGGGTCGCCCATTTTTCCTGCTTCCAACACTTCAACTTCAAGAACCGACTGTCCACTTGCTGTCTCATATATCCCATCCCTTGTGGGATATATTCACTTCACCTGTCATTGGTTTTAATGTTGCAGCTGATTGGTGTTTTTTTTTTTTTCCTTTTGCATTTTTCCTAATACATTGTTTTTTTTATTTGTGAGGTATGCTATGATCCTTGCTGTCTAGGGAAAATGGAAGTAACATAAGCAACCAGGTGGAAAAGGCAAAATAGTGTATTTTAATGAACAAAAGACTGCAATACAAGTACAACAAACTGCACAAAATGGAAACGGGTCCAGCAGGTACTACTCAAATCAAAGAAATCATTTAAACAACAGAAAGAGGACCCGACTCTGGAGTTAATCTAATCTTAAGTGATCTAAAATTGAAATGCAAAAAAACCCTATCCTGATCTACCAAAAAAATGTTACAACTGGAGTAGCACCCCTACCCTAAATGTGTCTATGCAGAAAAGATAACCTCACACAGTGAATGGGAGAGTGGCTATGACCTGGACCAGGTCTCCAGCACAAGTAATCCTGACATCTAGTAACCACAGATGTGATTATGGTACTACTACATGGAGGCGAGTGACTCAGCACAGAATGTGGGTGTGCACACTTAAATAACAAGTACATACACAGGGAAGCCGGCAGCCATTAGCAAGCGACTCACCGGGGCCAGCTGCTCATATTAAATCACAGCCGCTATGACTGGTGGATTGGCAGCACATCATACTTTGCATATCAACATAAATGAACTCATTACCAGTCAGTCACAGAGAGATGGAGTGAGAACACCCAGGGCTGTAACAAGTAAGTTATTGTGGCTTCTTTGTAAATGAGGACAAAACTCAACAAAATATTGATATTTCAGTTTCCCATTTCACAAAATATGCAGCATGCAAGCTGTGAGTCGCAATATGAGATTATGCCTTCTCAGGTTCATTTTGACACATCTCTACAATAAAAACAATCTAGTTTTAAAACTAATATGTTCCAGATCAGGTCAGTTGGTGGTGACTAAATCATATAGTACATGGTATATAAATATTTAAATTTTAAGTGTCAAGTCACTGCCAGTCATTCTCATAATGATTTTTTAAATGTTTTATATTTATCACTAACATTTAGCAACTGATGATGGCACTTGTGTATCACCTGAAAACATACTGATAAATAAAGTCTGCACTGTCCATGCCTCTCCATTCAAGATCTCACCCAATCTCTGTTTTTCCTTCTTTCTCAGTCTTATCAGTGTAAATGTCACTGCTTATAAACAGGCCAGGTTGCTGGTTGCCATGTTCGTTTTGGTACAAGAACACACAACAGCTGGCTTTCTCACAGAATTTGGAATGCCATTTACTGCCAGAACTACCAAAAAAGAATCTTAACAAAACCTAAAAATTGTAGTGAGGACAGTCATTTTCACACATAGGTGATGGTTTCAAAATTAGCTGTCTTAGTGTGGACATAGTTTCAGTGTCATCACAACATCTTCCAGCATTTAAAAGATCATTTAAGGTCATCTATACATACTGTGCATCGTATTGTTTTATATTGCTTTCAGATCTGTACCAAATAAAGCTTAGTTTCCAGACTGATGACCTTTGCTGCTACATCATCCCTCTCTGTGTAATCTCATTGATCATTCTCTTCAACATACTGCCTAATACAGCAGAAATTTGCCCTAAAAATTCCTCATACACAATTTCCCCTCTCATTTGCACTTTATCCTGCTGATTCTCTCTAAAAATAAAGCAATGAAATGCATCCATCACTGGGCTGATAATGAAAGACGACTGAGACACTGCTTCCGGGATTTTATTTTGTACATTTAGCCGGAAAATGACTCTGAACTGTCATAAAGTGAAATTCTCTGATGGAAGCGTTTGTGTGCATGAGCACTGGATCTCTGTGTGTGTGTGCGTGCATGTATGTGTGTGTATGGCTTCCAGCCCCAGTCATCATGAATCATCGGTTTAAATGATCCTAGCATGCTAATTCCTGCTGATTCCTTTCCATGCTGTTATTATAAAAGTCAGCACAACAGTCATTAACAGCAGAAAACAGCTTAAAACTTTACCCATCTGACTCCTGAATGAACCCAGCACAGCACGCCATGAAACATGACCCTGTGTGGGTGTGTTTCTATGAGTGTGTGTGTGTGTGTGTTTGTGTGTATGTGTGAGACAGAGAGAGAGAGGGAGTGCGTGTGAGCTTCCTAATCCAGGATTTATTGGCCATTAGTACAGCCTGAAAGTCATTACAGTTCATTTTGCTGCTGGCTTGACGTTTTATTAGGACAAATACAGGCTTTTTGGATACGTGCGTGTGCGTATGTGTGTGTGTATAAGTGTGTGTGCATGCTTTAGGGTTTATGAGCACGTTTGCATGTGAGTGTGTGTGAGTGACATTTTATCGGGACAAATTTCCCCATAGGGATCGAGGCCATGATTTCTGAGAGCAGCGAAAAGACTAAAAAGCCTCAAGAAAGGAAAGATAGATAGATAATAGAGAGATTGACAGATGGATAGAGAGAGAAAAGAAGCAATGTCGTGAGGTGTAATGGACGGATGATGTGAAAGACAGATGGATGGACACAGAAAGATCATAGACATAATGGACAGATGGACAACATGGGTAATAGGCAAATGGTGGTAGGAAAAAGTAGAAGACGACACCTGGCGATAACTGTAAGGAAGTAGAGAGGAATAAAATAGTAATACTGATGGTAGGAAAAAATGGCAATAATGGATGAGGTTCAACTGACCCTAAAATTTCTAGACTAAACCTCATAATATGGGAATGTGACACTGTGTAATGACATTGCCCTTCGTCTTCTGGAAACTTTACTTTTAGGGTGACAAGCACAGTGAAAACTACCTAAAACTAAAGCTCAATCATCTGGCAACACTACTCTTGTAATAGCTCGCAGACAATAGATTTGTTCACTGGCAGAAATGTGTTTAAAGCAAACATTGTTTCAAAAAGCACATTAAAAAAACAGTGAAGCTTTATAAGTAAAGCAATTAAAAACAGCTTTAAGTGTCAGGATAATTTTTTTGTTGTTGTTGCTAGTTTGTTTGTTTGTTTTGGCGTCACTCTAATTACCAACTATATGCCTCTTACACATTCAGCACATGGAGCATTTATTCATTTGAACATTAGCATTAATTTGGGGTTGTGTTAATGACCATCTGCCAAATTAATTAATTACTTTTTTACTAAAATTCTTGAGGAAAATAAGTGGCTCTGTGGCTGCTAGGTGGATGTTGGACTGTCTTTGAAAGCAAGTAACTTTATTGGTCGACCATTTGGTGCTAGGTAGGTAGAGTGCAGTGCAAGACAGTGGACAGCTACCTGCTGTTTGAAACATGCTCAAGAGTGGTAAGATTGAAAAATACAGTGACCTGTAAAACTAAAATAATGAGATAATAGAGAAAAATTTTTAAAAAATACATATTTCAGCTGTTTTTACAAACAATATGGAAACTCATTCTGTACATTCTATGTATATATAGTTATTATTACCAAAATATGAAGATGTGAATTTCAGCTTCATGCACAAAAAAATTAGTTTTGGAGTCATGTCTCTGTCTACCCAGTGTATGCAATGTTCAACATTCATGTTTCTTTTAGCTTTGTTTTGGTCTCCACCAACTCCTGCTGAAAACAACATGATGGCCTGCAGTAAAGTCGCAAGTTACAGTTGCAGTTGCAGGCAATGAAATGAGGTTAGACCTTTGGCTGTCTGGAAAGTTGGAAGAGTTAACTGTTTAAAACAGTCAACAGTAAACTAACCCTAATTTTGTACAATGCCAGTAAGGGCAAAATGTAGTTTGAAACCCAACCTCAACTCTGCAGTTTGTCTGTTTGGGTGGGTCAGTTTATATTTTAAAGAAAACCGCTGTAGAGCTGCATGAAGTCAATGTCATTATCAATATTGCTGCAAAGTCAATAATATTGATATACAACTACTGCATACAACTGACAATGTTTCAAACAGGCAAACAGAGCAATAGTGATTCAATTTATGGCACAAAAAGTATTAATTCAGTCAAACCAGTCAAATCTCCTTTATTTTCTTTGTTCAATGTCATGTTACCAAAACCCCACATCCAGAGGTAGTAAAGCTGAAACTAATGCTCAGAGTAATTATTGGCAGACAGCTGCTGTAAACAGCTTCAGTGAATGCACTTATTTATTTTCAAAGCTAGAGAGGCTAATTGGCTGCAAGTCCTAATTGGACCTAAGTAATTGTTCTAACAAATGAATCGATCTCCAATTTGAAGCTGACATTCTGACTTTCTTGGAATTCAATGATATCCTCTTTTCACATAAAGAGCGTTGAAAACAAATTAAATTTATTTGGGCTTTGTCCAAGTTCTGCAGCATTCCTTTATCTCCTAATTACCACAACTAGCAGCTTGTCATACTGTCATATGTTGTAGAAGAATGTTTCCTGTTGCTTTCCAAATGGCATTAAATATAAACTTTTATAAAAGCAGAATAAAAGTAATCATGATAAAAACACATCAATGAATGAAAGCATGTGCATAGATCAGTTTGAACCCAGTATGTGTGACCAGATACATGACTAAATACATGACTAAATTAAAATATGTTTTTGTGGTTTCAATCCTTTTTGAGTACTGTCTGGCCAACTTAATTTAAATTTTAATTTAATTTAAAATACTGGCAGTGAAACACATGAAAATGTAAATGAATTAAGAGTCTTTTTCAGAAATCACTCAGTTTTCTCAGAGTTTTGAGAGCGCCTGTCAATCATAGCTTTCAATCAACAACTTATTTAATAAAATACCACTTGAACATACATCAGCATGATAGGTCTAAAAAACTACCCAACAAGGGGCAATCAAGATATTTTGGCTTCACTTCTGGACAGCTGTCATGTCGTCCATCTTTAGACTGTTCACAACGAGAACGTGTCATAAGCTGGACACTGAGACTCAGGACAGTCAGAGGTGTGTACTGTATTCCCTGAATGCCATTTTAATGTTTCAACTTAGATGCATGCCACATAAATTACTAACATTTTTTTCTCTCCTCCATGTACTTCTGGCTGGTGGCGCTCTAGGTGCCTGCCTAGTACCCCTGCGTTACAAACAGGAGAGCAGAGTGGAGCAGTTTCCTTGCCCTGAAAGCATTCAGAGCTGTCAACTGCTCTCAGTTTCCTATTTGTCACTCTTGGCTCACGCTGAGAGAAAACATGCTCCATTCTGCTCCAGAGCAGCGCTTCAATACATTTTCTTTTTACAAAAATGTTAACATTGTACATGAGTATTCAAAAATGTGCTCTTTGTTTGCCATGGTAAATGCACTTCAGTCGGATATGATGAGGTCAAATTTAAAGCATCAGAAATCATCTCATATTTTTAGTGAATCTTTGTAACTGTTTTAAGTCATTCTTTGTTGATAGTGGTGGTTATCTGGCCTGTGTTGGTCTTATTATGCATGGAGGTTATAATAAAGGTGGCAAAAATGCAAATAAAGTTAATGGGAATGGCATGATCAGAGGTAAATAAACACAGATTCACTGTAGGTGGTGTGGAGTGACAAGAGGATCCATGCAACTGAGCTGAAAACAGTTCAACTTCTTCATAGCATGATGTTCCATGCCATCACTCAATAGGTAAAAGTATGATGGACACTTTTAACTCTCTGGCATCTACAGGTATTTTCTCAATTTTTACTTCAACACCTTTCCTATTGTACTTGCATAACACATAAAAATGTGTGTAACACTGTGGAGTGTGGAAATTTGGCCCAAATGCTGGAAAACTGAAGTCCAGTTTTTGAAATTCTTCAAATCATTTGTGAAAGCATACCTTTACTCATGTGGATGATTGTTTTGGTACTTGAAATGTTCACCAAAGTCTTAGCTTCACAAAAGTAGTGGAATATATGAAAAAAATGAAAATAAGTGCATAAAACATGTCTAAAATGAAAATTTATGATACTGGTTTTTGAGCAGAGGTGTTGTGTGTTACTCCAAGCTCCTCACCTTACCTCTAAGGCTGAGCCATGACACCCTACGGAGGAAACCCATTTTGGCCACTTGTATCTGTGCACGACTTCTCAAGCCTCAAAGACGTTCCTGGACATGGCAGGTTGGTATCATAGATTCATTTCCAACCTCTCCCGGATTGCTGAACCACTTAATGCCTTAAAGGAGAAAGGAACAAAGTTCAAAATTCACTTTCACTGTGACATACAGGAAAGTACAACACTGTGCCAGATGCCCTCTCCCAGGCCCCAAACGGAGATCAGCCCTCCGTACTAGTGTGTGCTACCATCATGCCTGCTTCCTTGGGACCATCAAAAAGTGTCACTTCTGGAGTCTGGTCAAATGGATGTGTATTTCCCAGTGGATGTGTATTTCTGAGACTAACCAGGAGTTGCTGGTCTTGGCGGAGCGACAGCCCACTCTGCAAACCTGACTGACAACTTACTATTGACCGACTTCCCGATCAACAGTGCCATGAGTACCTGGTGTGAACATACACTGTAAATAGTTCTGTTTGAACTGCGATTACAAATGCTGTTTTTTCCTGGTTTTCATTTCCTTTGTGCGGATCCATGGTAAAGCCTGGAGAAAATTTTTGCATTGATTTTTTTTTTTTTTTTTTACCTGTATGAAACTTCACTGAACTGTATTTTCGGTTGTGGGGAATTCTAAACGGACTCTGTACCGAATGGACTGAATTCAGGAAAAGTGGAACACACACAAACACATAATTTTTGCATGCCTGCTGTGTTGATTGAATGTATCCCTTGCAAACTGATTTCAGTGGTGAACAATTTTTTTTTGTTGTTGAATATATCATTACCGTTTGCTATTTGCTTTAGTATTTTGTATGGTTTGAATGTTCCAAGAGTATTTGTCAGACATGACTCAGACTGGCACCCTTCTGTATATAACCAGGTCAAACCTGCTACAATATTATTTAACATATTCACTCGACCCATGGCTCAGCTCCAATCCTGAATGTAGCATATACTGTAACTGTGGAGAACTATGAAAAGTAGACTGAAAATTATGCATAACTATAGCGCTATTTTAAAAAAAAAAAAAAAAGAAGACATAGCATATGGTTTTCAATATAAAAAAGTTAAGAAATTAGGCCCATATGTAAAGTTATAGTTATATATACAGTGCATTCAGAAAGTACTGGACCCCTTAAGTTGCAGCCTTATACTAAAGTTTTAAAAAAAGAATTCCCTCATCAATCTACACATACACCCGCGCACGCGTGCACACACAAACAAACACAAACACAGACACACACCTAAACCTCCTATTCGTCCCGTTCCCTCTGACAGACTTTTCAGCCACCTTGTTTCCATTCCCTGGTCGTTTTACGTCCATTTCCGCGTACATTTAAACCACGTCACTTACCGGAGTTTGTCTGGCGTGCGTTTCGCTGATCGTGGTTGGCCAAAATAGAGGCGTAGCATTTGCCGCTATTAAATATCATGTTCTCGCGGTTTTTCTGGGTCACATGCTCTATCTTTCTCTCTCTCCGTCTGTCTCTCTCTCTCTCTCTCGCTATTGATAGCGAAATTACTCTCATATACTATCATATACTATCATATATATATATATATATATATATATATATATATATATATATATATATATATATATATATGTGTGTGTATATATGTATATACATATGTATGTATAATATATGTTAGTATGAAGCCCAGTATAACCATATATACGCCTGCTGCTCTTCCAATATTACTGGGCTACAGTGCATTACTAGCAGGTAATGTCTTTTTTCCTTTTCTTGAGCCTGGAGAGAGGGGCTATTGGTTTAAAAGTGACTGCCATGGTCCTGCGGTACCACAGGACAAACATGTACTCAGAGTTATTACGGAACTCTATTGTATTTGAACTTTTTTTTTTCTTGAACACTTGAAATTTAGCTAAGGTGCCTCCCTGTGGGTAGGAATAATATTGAGGCTACACTACATAAAAATTTACTTTGAGCAAATTGTCACACTTTATGACCCCATGCTTAAGCCAGTGGATAGATGATGGTAAAGCTATTGTCTCACAAAAGACAAAGTATAATATTATAAAATATAAATATTATAAATTCCTCATGTTTTCCACCCAGTCTGAAGACTTGCTTTTCTAGTCCATTCTGATCTCAGTGACACAATATTATTGACCCACATCCTGCTAGAATCTGGTGAGACCAATGGACTTCTACTTCAAATGCCATCCTCATTTCTGACCAAAAAATGATATTAGTTGCATCAAGCAACAACAACAAAGTCTAATTTAAGTCTATTGCTGTACCCAAGGCTAAGACCCCTATCCCATTTGGATGAATTTTCAGGTCAAGTCATCCTCATTTCTCATAAACAACAACAAAAATAATAATAAAGGTAAAGTTTGAACTAAGACAGACATTATTTCCTAGATTTAGTCTCTTGATTTTTAAGATTTCTAACTTTTACTCACTCACTGCCAGTTGGAGGCGCCAACCGTGCACACTTCTCGCCTCATCTTACTTTAAATAAAAAAAGAAGTATTTCGGAAATGCATTTTATTCTCTGTGGAGCTCCACGCTGTATGGCTGTCTAGGTACATGAAAGTAAGCCCAGCATGTTTATGATTATTTAATGCAGAGGGGTGTCATTTCTTCACAACAATGGCATATGGAAAAAAAGAAGTATTTACCAACTTTGCCTATTAGGTACTTTACTGTGCAAAAGCTACCGTTGTGTGAAAGTGCTCCCAGCATAGAGTGAATATATTCTACTTTTATACATTTAATATTTCATAGCTTATATTCCTAACTTTACCAATTAAGATCGCCCTGGGGGAAGTAGGACTCTGGCTCTGGCTCTCTCTCATACTCTCTCTCTCTCTCCCTCTCCCTCTCTCTCTCTCTCTCTCTCTCTCTCTCTCTCTTATTCCCTCCTCTCCTATGGCACAGTGTCAATTAAAATGACATCTGGTGTCACTGTCACTGTCGATGAAATGACATGTTTCTCCTGAAAGCCCTAATAGGATCGCCTCTCCACCACTCAACCCAAATCTCTGCTATAATTGTTTCACATTCAGTCATCAGCCAGTGTTTGAAACTTTGCCCCTGTTTTTTCACCCCACTCTGTAGACTTTTCTTTTTTCCAAGGCTTTCTCACTTCCCCTTCTATCAGTGTAGCTTGGTTTTCTTTGCCCGAAAATGATTTTATTTAAATTTTAATACACAGTTATCAGTTGCTTTACATCACTATCAGTGGCCACTGAAATTAACAGATACCCACTTAAGATAATCATAACACAAGTAGCTGCATAGCAAGCCATTTACACACAGATGCTGGCTGGTGATGTCTAAAAAAAAAAAAAAACAGTCAATACTCGTTAATGGCTGCTAAAACAATTAGTGCCCACAGCTCATCCCGACCAACCAAATGACACCTGACAGCATATCACAAAAGCTTTTGCTATTTATGCAGCTAATCTGGTAAACATTTTAATATGATGTGTGTATAATCTGTTACATAGTATGTGTGACAAGGAGGATTAAAATGTTCACAGCGATGGCAGAACTGTTAACACTTCAATGCGTCTGGACAGTTATGCAGTGGAGTGCACTCAGCACTCACTCACGCACACACACACACACGCACACACACATACACACCCACACACACACACACACACACACAAATAGTTGCAATTGGGAGGTTCAGGAGATATCCTGGAGGGCCACTGGTGTTTTCAGCCTGATATGAAATATAGGATGTGGCAGATAACAACTATATGTAGTTAAATTAATTTAGTAATTGCATTTAAAGAGGCAACAATCAGATACCTACTCCCTTGTCACAGTTAATTAATACATTTGCAGTTTTTCAGTTTCAGAGTCATTTTAAATGGTAAGGATATCTAATCAAGGTTTAAACAAAAAAATCTAATTTTAATATCTTCTTTTTCTGTTATTTCTATCCAAAAATAAAATAAACAGTGTAGAGAACTACGTAAGAGGCCATAAAATGCTAGAGCCCACAGTACTGGTATTTTATATTTATTTCTTAGGAATAAGTCTGATTTATGATTTATTTATCTTGATTATTTTGACAGGTTTTACAACAGCAGACAGGAGAGCAAAGTAGGCAAGGCCTTATAAATGTTTATAGGTGAAACCATATTAATGTGGAAATGTAACCTGGACCATGTTCGGTAATACCAAATCCCAAATCTATAAATTAGGTAATATACATGCCTTTAAATGTAACATTTTTTATGCATGAATTCCACATAAGACATGTTCCATGATTTCTGCTACCAAGGAGGTGCATTCAGTCCGTTTTGTTGGGGGAGAGGAAAATGAGACACAAATTCATACTATAAATATACATTCATTTATTTTATCCATAAAAATTTAACAACATCCTGTTTGAATACAGAAAGGTTCTGCTGTAGTCTGATATGAAAAAATCTTGTGAAGACATTGGTAAAAGGTAAACAAAACAGAATAAACTTTAAAGCTTTCATTCTTCAAAATCCTTCACACAAAGCTTGCAGGACTTTCTTGCCTCCACAGTCTTTGGAAGTGGCTGTCCAACACAATATTGTTGACCACTGCCTAATTCCATCTATGTCTGCCTGACACATTCTGCCTGGAGTGATGGCCATACAGTGGGCCCACCTTTTCAATTTACCTTAGGAAAGTAAACAACACATTTACATCCATGTCTGTCCATCTGAGACACTGATTTACCACAGTGTTTAGTCCTTAGTCTCGAAAGCAAAATCTTCATAAACTGCTTTCTAAACAAGGCTGCGGGATAATAGTGGGATGGTTACACATTACACAAATCATGTAGTGAGTGGACACTGTTCTGTCCTGTAAGGGGTGTGATATCACCTGTTTGCATTCATCTTGTAATTTATTGGCTGCAATGGGCTATTGTCTTTCTGTCATTTCCATGGGCGTGACCGGATAGCATTAACAAAGTCTGGGGCTTGCAAAGCAGAGGGAAGAGCAGTATTTTTTGGACGATTATGTGTTTTGGGACAGGTGACTAGCTATAGCTAGCTACAGACATGTATGCTTGTCAAGCTGCCGTTGTCTTAGCTTCCACTGTTCTGAGATCAGTTATGATACTGCACACGTGCACAGATGTGTGTGAAAACCAAACTTGCGCATTCTAAAATTACCTTAATGGTCCAGAGCTTTGTGTACTTCCAGCCTGTACTACAAGTCCAAGCCTCAGCTCCAGGTTTCAAGTTACCAGTCCAAGCCTCAGCCTCAGGTTCCCAGCTACCAGTCCAAGCCTTAGCCCCCAGTTTCCAATCACCATCCCAAGCTTTGGCCCCAGGCTTCCAGCTACCAGCCCCAGATGGCCAGCTCTTCAGAGCCTCTGCTACCCAGGCACGCCAAGCTATCCAGCGACCCCAAGCCTCAGGTGCCCAGCGACCACAAACCCACAGCTAGCCAGCGATCTTGAGCCTCAGCTTCCCCATTCCACAATCAACACCTAGTTGGATCCTGAGTCAACCGATCTGGCCGATGTTTCATCTGTTCCAGCCATGGGGGACCCAGCCGAAGTCTCACCTATTCTTGAGTCAACCACCCCCAGCCGACACCTCACCTGTTCCAGCATCTGGGGTCGCAGTCGATGTCTGACCCTTTCCAGCATCAGGGGTCCGGGTCAACATCTTGTCTCTTCCTGTGTCATTTCCTGTGGTGAGCGGTCTGGCTAATGTCTCACCAGTCCCAGCATTGGAGGTTTTGGTTAAAGTCTCATCAGTTCCTGCTCATGTTCCTGAGCCAACCATCCCAGTCAATGTTTCATCTGTTCCAGTGTCTGTTCCTGAGTCGACCATCCTGGCCAACATCTCGTCTGTGCCTGAGACTGTACCTCAGTTGGCTGACATCGAGTCTATTCCTGGTTCTCACTCTAGATCTCCTGTCAGCATGTACCACAGACAACCCTTTAATAGGTTCACATATCTAATAGTCAATTTTCATATGAAATATAAAAACATAATATATACACTAGTTCCTTTTGTTGCAATACAGTTCAAATAAGGGATATTTGTTTTTTATGACCAAATTTAGTCTTTTCTCTGATCTTTTCACTGGCTCATTTTATCTGAACATGTGGCCCATTTTACCTGATCACAGCTTGGCTGGTCCAGAAGGGGGCATCTGACAATATAAAACCTTTATAAAAATGCTAACTATTGTCAGAATAGAATAATATAGAAGAAGTGACTTAAGAAAAACTTTTTTGGATGTGTTAGCTAATGAGCATTAATGTTTTTATGGTTCTTCAAAAAATTGCCAAAAAGTGGCCCAATTTACCTGACTTCATCCCTACAGTGTTGTTGTTGTTATTAACTGTTTATATGTCATTAATGACTTAGAAATGTTGATTATAACAAATTATATTTGCTTCCAGCTACATTGTACTGTGTTAGAAAGACTTAATTTGGCGTTTATGTACTGATAATATACTGAGGTGGGGGATGGGTTGAAAGAAAGTATTACTGAAAAACTAATGAGGAAAGAAAATGACCAACGTCAAATACTTATATATTACTAAATGTTTTATGAATGTTTTGTCTGCTAAACAAGATCATGTTTGTGATTTCATTGTTAAAGCTTTCAGACACCAGAACATATGCATTTGAAGTTAAGTTGGACATAAATCAAGCAAGCTAATATTGTCTTTGCAGTTCTGCAACTCTGAATGAATGTAGTTGATTATCCAACACAAGAGTTCTCTACAGACAAACCTCACTGTGCCTAACTTAGGCCTTAGCTTGAAGCGCTTGTCTATTTTTAGGGGAAAGAAAGATATCTAAGTTGAAACACCAGGTACCTCCAGGCTGAAACACACACACAAAAAAATGACCAACAGTCCATCTTCAACTTTGCCAGCTCAAAGCATGGCATTCAACAGACAAAAGCAGCAAGTGACATGAGAATAGACAAAGTCAGAGAGAGAGAGAAAGAAAGGTGGACGTGGAGGATGCAGCTGGGTCGGTATCAATATCCCACAGGCCATCCAGCAGACTGCTTCATTCTCAGCAAACACAACCTGTCTGAAACATGGATTTGTGTGTGTGTGTGTATGTGTGTGTGTGTGTGTGTGTGTGTGTGTGTGTGTGTGTGTGTGTGTGTGTGTACTTTGTGGGACCTTTGTGTTGACTTGTTCAGACTGACTTGTTGTGCTGTGTTCTTTTTTTGGACTACTGACTTGGCTCTGTGAGTAAAACTGTGTTTAATCATCAGTTGCTTGTAAAATGGTGTAGGAAATTGTGAAAAAATCTCGCCTTTGTTTTTTCTTTGATGCTTTAAGGTGATTTATGTATTTTGTCAAAGTGCTTGTTAACTACTTCAGATGGGCACAGTGTTCATCAGCACAAATATAAACCACAGCACAGGCCAAGAGCTTATCCGTCAACTGTGAAGCAGTTTGAACTGCACTAACCGGTATGAGAGGTGCTATACAAGTAAAGTTTGATTGAGCTATATTCAGTAATCTGTATTTTATAAGCATGAGAGGCATTACCCCTGATTACAAAATCTCTCATCCTGTAATTATGAAATTTGCATCTCAAAAAAGAAATCTGTATCTCATACTTTGGAGATCTGTATTTTGTAATTCCTAGATCCACGTGTTATTATTATGAAATCCATATTTTTAAATTATGAGACCTGTACCATGTGGTAATGATATTTGTATACAGTAATTATGAAATCTGTATTTTGTAATAATGAAATTCATCCCTCATGATTGTAAAATCATTATCTTGTTTTTATTTTTATTTCACAACTGTCAGATTTTAAACCTGCAGCTACGCAATTTAAAAAGTTAAACTTAATTCAAAAACAAGGTCAGAAAGTTGGCTCGATAGAGTCATTCATAATTTTGACCAAAATTAAGTTGGCGCAAGGGTCACATTCTTTTCCTTTTGGTTAAATTCACATCATTATGACTATAACTGTCAATAATGCCTTGAGGAAATATGTCCATCACACCACGCTGGCGCACACACTCGCAGAGCCCAAACAGGTGTCTAGGTGTGACTTTTTTCTCTGCCCCTGAGGAGTTCTGCCAATCATACGGGTGCCAGACCAAAAGACAATAGAAAATGTGTTATTTTATTTTTATTTATTTTCATTTTTACCAAAAAATAACTGTCCACTGCCCCTAAGAATGTGTCAGAGGGATCAAGAAATGTCAAAACTGGCACTGTCTCACATTTAGACAACATTAAGACACACACAAATGCACACACACACATTACCACTCACTCATGGATACCTCTGGTCTTTGGCCAGGGATAGTCTGACAGCTCCCTGGGAATTGACTTTAGGGATCCAGGTGTGTGTGTGGACCATTAGGGACCCATGGGAGGAATGTCAGTCAGTGACAAGGGACCGGTCCATTCCGCAAAGGGGACAGCAGGGAAGGGGTAATAATGGTAGTGATAGGTGAGCACCACTCTGTCTTTTTTCACTGTGTGTGTGTGTGTGTGTGTGTGTGTGTGTGTGTGTGTGTGTGTGTGTGTGTGTGTGGCTGTACCTGCTGCACTTCCAGGCCTTGGCTTGCCTTATAGGAATATTAGGCATAGACTATAGTGGTGACAGTGATGTTGATAATAATAATGCTGTTGTAATGACACTGATGATAGGAGATGAAACAGCTGCGGAAACTAGATTCGGATGCCATCTGTCTTTGTATTGATAGATTAATGGAGAGAGGCAGATACATCATGCAGTTTCACAGAGGAAATCAAAATATCGCATGTAGCCAGGAACTTCAGAGATCTTATTGAGAGAATAAACAAAGGAAACCTCATTAAATCCACTGATATTTATTAATAACTTCAAATACAGCCATTTCTAAGCTAGACAATCTATTGGATAGAATTTGTTTGATAAATCATGGAAATTTCATGCTATTTGTCCTTATATTAGAGACAATACGAAGTATATTTATTTAGTAGGCTAAAAGGCGATATTACAATTTTAATTTATTTTTAAGCATAAACTATACTCAGGGACTGGTTACTTATTCCTCATGCAAAACCAGTGTAGGAGATGGGGAAAGTGCATTTCTAAAATGCTTATCAAGGTTTTATATAAACATTTTTGTAATTATATAAAATATGTATATATAAGTGACTGATATTTCTTCATTTGACTGTATGCTTAAATTCTAACTGGTGTTAGATGATGATGTTAAGATGTATAGCAATAAAAATTAGACTTGCTCTGCCTTTAGACAACACTGTAAATTTTAGTATCCATAACACAGAGGGGATAAAATTAATTAAATAAACCATGAAACACTGTAGAAGAAACTCATTTTAAGTTGATTGGAATTCCTCTCAGATCAGATCAAGTCCCCAAGACTATTTTTCCCTTTGCATTAACTTGGGCTGTGATGTAAAAGTCCTCCTCTATATTTTGCTGTTCAATTCGAGGCAGCTTTTTGGATACGATAAATGGTCTGATATCATCATCAAAGTACTTTGAAGTGTCTTGAATTCACTCTCTAATAGTATTTAAATAATAGATAGTATCAATGATCACTTTAAAAACCTTTAAGTCATGCCCATCTGTCAATTTAAAGGCTTCGGCAGCCAAAGAATGGTTTCAAAATGCATTAGTGATGCGGCCTGGAGGAGAGATTTAACTCACTACTGTCAGCTTTCATCCTGAGCATGAGTTCTTTCCATTAATGTCATCTCTGTCTAAATGAACATAAAGAACATCACTGTGGGGCCATATATCTAAAGACAAAATGCCCATCCTTATGAATAGATAGAGACAGCAGTATGCATATTCCATGTGTAGAACTGGACAAAGTGAGCTGCCTTTCTCTGTTTCCGGCACAGCCGAGGATACTGTCATCTTATTTGAATAAACCTTGAGTAGAGTTATCAATGGACAAAACTGGCGGAGTTCCGTTCAGTGTGAGCTCTATGTCGCGTGGTTGATTAGTTGATACACGCAGGCATAAATAAAACACAGTGTCTCACTGTGGACTTCAAAGTCTTCACTGATCAGCAGACCAGCGGCTCCATCCTGAGGCCCTGCTCACCGAGTCAAGATAAAGTAAAATCCCACAGGTCAACCTGAGAATATAGCCTCAAAAAGCAGCTACTTAAGATTGGTGACCGGTAGATCCTGTCGACTGCCTTGCAGCATTGGATTTGGGTAACTGGCCTTCACTAATAGCCAGCTTCTCTAAGTTCAGGCTAGCAGCATCTGCCCCACAGCTGGTTTAAAGGAGTGAATCGTCAGGGGACTCCTACCAATATATCTAACAATGCAAGTCTGTGTGTACATCTGTCTGTCTGTATCTTTGTTGTGTGTGTGTGTGTGTGTGTGTGTGTGTGTGCATGTGTGTGTGTGTGTGTGTGTGTGTCTGTAATTGGGAACAGTGATTGATCATTAATATTTTATTTCTTCAAACCCAGTGGGGCCCTTGAGGAAAAACATTGTGTATTCACATTCCACCATCTCACACACACACACACACCTATATCTTACCACCCACAGCCTGCTCATTTCACGAGCACACCTGCCTACCATCAACCACACCACATGGATGCCTGAAGATACTC
Organism: Lates japonicus; assembly: GCA_033238685.1. Classification (NCBI taxonomy): domain Eukaryota; kingdom Metazoa; phylum Chordata; class Actinopteri; family Centropomidae; genus Lates; species Lates japonicus. The sequence continues at coordinate 3,918,845 of BRZM01000013.1, read as the reverse complement.
ACATGCATAGATACACATAGTCCAGATTATCTTTCCGATGGCTTTGGACACAGAGTCCGCAGGCATGAGCTTTGTTTTGTAATAGCCACTTACTTGTGTGTATGTGTGTATCGGCTAGTCGCACCTGATTATCTAAAACAAGACCCAAAAAGCGACTAAAAGGGCCGTGGAAGAAATCTTACAGCCTTTGTCGAATGCCACGCTGGAACCTCTGTGTTTGTGTTACATTACCAAATTTAATTCTTGTAGGTGAATTTGTTTTAATTTAGCAGTATCACTACAATGTTGCCTCTCCTCCTCCAGTCCAACACCATCAGTGTGGGAATTTTACATATATTCTCATTTAGATTTGTTTCTTTTGCCCTGAGAAAAAAAAAAAAAAAAAAGTATTCTCCATCTGGACTTTCCGCATAACTAACGCCCATACACCAAGGCATGCTTTGAAAAACATGGTGGGTGACTGTACAGGGAATAAGGGAGGCGTTCTCAGAGGTCAGTCTCATTTTTTTTTTTTTCTTTTTCTATCCTCCAGCAGAGCCTTGCCCATGTTTAGTTTACTCGAGCTAGGAACTTGTAGACGCAGTGACTGGAGATATCAGTTCTGATAAGATTACAGAAGTTTCGCGCAGCTAATACTGTAATTTTGACCTTTGTAGGTATGAAACTAAAATTCCTGCCTAAAATATATTGGATGAATTGATTCAATGTAATCTGCAGTTGGTTTTGTCCATTGTGTACATTTGAGGATCCTTAGATTTAAAGGTTTTAATGTTGATGTAATGTTGTGTTTGGCAGCTCATATAGAAAATTTTATTTACACGTAAAGATCCCATATCAGCTGCTGTATTGCCACAGCAGACCTACCACGATATCACACTCACACTGTCAAGATCGATTCATCGAACCATTCAAAAATATTTTTAGAATCAATTACGGGTTAATAATTTCCAATTCATCTCCACTTGAAACAGATGAGTTTAAATCCTGCCTCGTAGTATTTCATCGCCAGATCCAAGCCGCCCTCAAAGTCTTGAAGTCGCAGCCATAGAATGTCCTGCGCCTTGCAGCCGCAAAATCCGTGAGGCTCAACCCGCATGTTGAGAGCTGGACATTTAGAATCAGCCCGTGTACAACAAATGCTGTGTACTATTATCACTGCTATAACATAGCCCAGCGAGTATGTATCGTGTGATCTAGTTGTGGGTATGCTGTGTGTATTATTGTAGGGATAGAAATTCTGCAGATGCTACTGGTACGGTAATTGTTAGGGAACATTTTGTATATATATCAGGGCAGATAATTCCACGAATCAAAACTCCATCATCTACATCAGTGTTCTGCTCCTCACTCCTCTGCTGCTGCAGCTGATACCCTAGCTCAAAGTTTCCATATAGCTGAGGAGGATAATCTCACTGTATCGGTATATCTTATAGCGTCTTTCGTCTTGGCTTCGATCAAAAGTGCCATCGTTAACAAATGACACCGATACCCTTTCCTTAGCCTTCCTGTCACGTAGCCTCCTAAATCCAGAGAGGTAAAGACCATAGTCACCACAAAGGCCAATTGCATTCTCAAATAAAGAATGAGTACATCATTTATTGTAGATATGACTTTTAATTATTCTAACAGCTATCAAGTGGGTGATTTATTTTTCACATTCGTATTTAATACCATTTATGTTTATAATTTATTAGGTTTCAGTTCTCTGATAAAGTTCATTTACCAGTTTCCTAGATTGATAAATGCATTTCTGCAGAATTCCTTTTGCCTCCATTTAAAACTCTAAACACCGATCAAAACTGCATGATCATCTCCCGACACAAACATGGCCCTCAAAAACTCAGACCCATTGTTGCATGGTCCTAAAGTAACATGGCGATGGAGTACCCCATAGCTGCTGATGGCAGCACATATGGTCACATTTTTTACTCCTACGTTGGCCTTGTGTCCATCAGAGTTGATACTATAGGATTGGCTATTTGACTTTTGGTCTGTTCACAGATTTCCTCAATGTGCTAATAGGCTGCCTGGAGTTGGAAAGAAAGGCTCTTCTATGTCTGCTTCCCATCAATGAATAGCTGGGTGGGAAAGCTGGGACTGGATGGTGGCTCAGGGCCATCATTTTTTAGTGACCTTACTTTTAACCTAATGCGGTCTGTGGTACATGTCTGTTTACATTTCACCCACTATTAATCTGTGAATAATGCCAGACATTTCATCTTGACATAATGTAAAAACTGTTCATTCTTCACATTGATTATTTTAGTTAATTTTTCAGTGTTTTAAACTACAGTAAAATACTTACATATAGCATCCGTAACAGCAGTACTCTCAGCACGACAATTAACTACATGATGAAAGTGTGAACTTCATACTGACAAAAACTAGTAAAATAGAACTCTTACTGAGAAGTGGAGTTACAATGTATTTTGTATATGTATAGTTTCATGGGTCTAAACACACTCACACATCATTAGCTTCCAAGTCTAGTTTTTCTGAGTACTCAGCTGTATGTTGCTGGAATGAATGAACCAGCTTCTCCAGCTCCATTATTATGAAATGACAGCACTTATACTGTATTGTAATTTATTTCATTATGTAATTGCCATCTGTTTAACAATGTGAAACCCCCTGTGGCTTTCTTTCCCTTTGTCAAAACATCTGGGTTTTAATTGAATTCCTTTTTGTGCCATTCGCTGTTCCTGAGCTTCCTGCTTAGACTGTGTGCATGTCCTCAAAGGTAAAGTCATACAAGTGTGTGTGTGTGTGTCTGTGTGTGTGTATAGAGCATTGTCACACTAATTGCTGGGCTCATATCTGTACTTGTTCTACAGGGAGCTGAGCTGCAAATTTGTTTCTGCAGTGTAAGAAAAGCCCCACCCTATTCTTCCACGTCCAGCCTCTGAGGGGCGCTGATCATTGTTTAAACATCTGGCTCCTTATTGCCTCTGAGTGTTCAACCACTTGGCACAGCATTTCTGTGTGTGTGTGTGTGTGTGTGTGCATACGTAAGCGAAACCAAAAGAGTGCGTTGGAGTCAATGAGTCTTAAGAAAAAAGGAAGTGAATGATTGTTTCAATCATGGGGAGAAAGTAGGATTTGGTGCGTGTGTGCGTGCATGTGTACATATATGTGAGTGTATGTGTGTGTGTGTGTTCATTACAGTACGAGGGATATAGATATGGGTGACACTGATAGATTGATGAGCCATTTGTTTTCTGTCTCAGCAGGAAATGTAATTGATTGCCTGACTTGGCAGGTTTAGCTCTCTTTAGGAAAAAAGATCCTTACACACACACACACACACACATAACGTATGTGTACATGCAGGTAGTGAATTCACTTATGGTACAGAGTACTTTGCAGGCAGCAGGTGAGAGCAATAACTTTCATAAGTCAGCAGTAAGCAGCGCCATGTTGAAGTCTGTGATCATCTCCGAGCCCACGGTCTCCTAGACGGAAGAGTGCACGTCATGCTTGTCTCTTCTTCAACATTTGTGGGCTTGTGCACTGTGAATTTCTCCCCTAAGAATCAGACTAACAACACTGAATCTAATCACCCACTCACAGTTATTCATCAAGTTTTTGGCAGCACCAACACAATCGTGGCTCCCCATCCACCTCTCTCACTTATCATTGGAGTAACATGGCCTAGAATACATATTGCCTGAATCTGCAGAGTCTCCACTTTCCAGCCCATATTCTCACAAGAACATACGTTACTCACAGCTGGAGATAGAAACCAATAAGTGGCACCAATGGGCACTCAAGAAATCACTAAGGGAATGGGAGAGGGAAACGTTTTCAATGAATTTAGTTAATGAATGTCCTAAAGTTTTTGTTTTTACAGAGAGGATTCTCAGCTGCCAGGCCCCATTCAACCGCATGTAGCATCTCACCAGCAGTAACACACAATACCTCTGCTCAAAAGATGATATTACAAAATTTCAATTTAGACATGTTTCATGCACTTATTTTCTTGGTTTTTTTTCATATAGTCCACCACTTTTGTGAGGCTAAGACAAAGACTAGCTAAAACTTTGGTAAGCCTGTTTCAAGCTTCATCCACATATCCGAACATCCATATGAGTATGATGTTTTGATTTGGAGTATTTAAAAAATCAAACTTCAGTTTTTCAGCATTTGGGCCAAATTATCTCATTCCACACTGTTTTAGGACAAAAAAAAAGGGGGGGGGGGGGGGCGGTTGTGTAGATGGAGCTGAGATTTTTCTGAAAGTTTTGATATAAAATTGGGTATTATGTGATATGAAAGTGTGGATTTAAGAGATGATGGAAAAATCAATAAAATACCCTTAGACCTCAGTGTAAACATAAAAAATAGTTATTTTAGTAGGTTTACAATTTGGCTATTGTCATAACTTTATCAACACTTAGATGTATGAGTGACTACCAGTTCAAAATAGAGCAATGGCCACAATGTTTACACGAGTACTCATTGGGCCTCAGGCCTGTCAGTCAGTTTTGTAGGGTTATATTAGATGTAAACAAGGAAATGACCAACAATCTGATGGCTCTGAGCCAACAGAGTGTGTACCAAGAACAGGAAGATGTGAATGTTCTGATTGAATTACTAGACTGCACCCACAAGCCAAAACCTCTCTAGCTAAGATTCAACATGTATATAAGTCAACTATGGAGCAGATGGCAACTAGCTAGTAGTTTACCCCTGCTTCAAGTCTAAATTAATTCCAGATTTTCTGTATCATTACATAACCACAAAAATTTGGTTGTATCCTCAAATGTTACAGAATATGTATGATACATGACAAAATTCTGTAAAGTTATAATCATAATGTAAAAGATGCAGACCTTAAAGCAATTATACTTAATAATCTGCATCTGCAATAATCTGAAGATAATGACACAGTTTGGGTATTCTTATATGGCTGAGTAGTAGAAACAGGCATTAGTTAGTCTTTTAGAGGCTAATATTTCCATAGCTGTGTCTCCATAGAGGCTTTAACAAGGTTTTCTAGATACAGCCCCAGGGCTTACCACAGGCAAGGCTTTCCTCTCAACATGGGGAGAACACGTTGAGAGGTGCTCTACAGACACAGCAAAAAAAAAATTTAAAATTTAAAAAGATAAACACGCCATTACTGTAAACACAACCTTGATGGGCATACGTGTAAACACAGAATGCATTCTCCCTGATCTTCAGAGTGAGCAATCACCACAAATCACATATCATTCAGAGTGAGGTCAGTGTGAAACTGACCTGCCAAAGGCTGATCAATCTCACTCTCCTCATACATTTATTTTTTAAAAAACAGCAAAACAAAGTCAGACCACCACAAACAAAACAATTGCATATGTTCTTGTCTGTCTGTGGACAGATCTGTGCAACATACAGTCACAAACTTTACAGCTGTGTACTTTGGTTATCAAAATGAATGATGAGTGTGGTCCACCCCATGAGTACTGAGCAGTCATGTAGTAATAGCTATGTAACAGTGTAATAACTGCTGAGCACTTATCGGTCAAAACATCAGTGTGTTGACAGGTGTCACGGCTGGAGCGATCCCCTTGCAAGATGGTCTGTAGTTGAATTTGTGTTTGGTCTATGATATGTCGTTGTTTATTTTACCAAGGGTACCCAAGAGAGGAGCAAGTCCAGACAAACAACAGTTCACACTCACATTCACAATTTAGAGTCACCAACTGACCTAACTTAACCTCTGGATTGTGGAGAGAGTCCACGCAGGCACAGGGAGAACATGCAAACTCCACACAGAGAAGCCCTGGGCGAACTGGGGTTTGAATCTGGAACTTTCTAGCTCTGAGGCGACAGTGCTATAACCATTGCACCATTTTTGCCACCCTGGAGACCAAACTGAAGGCAAAAAGCTGAAACAAGACAGCTGCAGTATAGGCCTGGCAGAAATATTTCATTAAACACAAATAATTTGGAACCAAATGTCAAATATGATGATTTTGTTCAACTTGCTCAGTAGGCAGGCATTTTACGATGGGATGCCCAGCAGAGATTTTCAGGAAAAATTTGAGTTGAGAATCATAGAATATACATAATATAGAATGCTTCCAAATGACATGGGTAAGACTTTCTATTCTGTGAATGGACTGAATGGAGGGATCCCGTTTCTAAAGCTAGAGGCAGAATACCTCTGACCTCTGCTCAGGGTAAGGGTGACTTACTGAGGATTGTGTATAGTAACCCAATATGTTCTCACTTTCTAATTCTTCTGACAATTTGACTTTATAATTTTCAAATTCCAGAGAAAGTAAAACAAGTAACTAACACTATGAGGGGAACTCTTTAACTCTCTAAGTCTCCTTGCCAATTAATAATTATTCAAGCAATCCCAATAAGCAGCACAGCTGTTGTCAGGCATGTTAACTGATGTACTCCAGTTGCAGTGTGTTACCCTTTCGCCTAACTTCACATAGCTCCCATCCCATATCACCACATATGGACAGCTCAGAGGCCATTTTAAACGCACACCCAAGATACAACACAAAGCTCTGTTTTGGACTCTCTCACTTTGTTTGTCTGCAACAGCCCCAGATCCCTGCAGTGTAATCCAAAATTGGAAAGATAACAGCTGTGTGTATGTAGTGTGACCAAGATCTTTACAAAGCTTAATGTTATTTAGAAATATCCCTACCAGCAGAGTCTGACAGGATTTTTTTTCTGTTTTAGAAATAAGATGGTCATCTAAGGTAAAGCCTAAATATTTGTTATGAGTATGAGAAAAGACATATATATGAAGTGCAAACTTACTTTTGTGTATTCCCTTTTTTTCAAAATCAAGACCTGAATTTTATCTTTATCTTCCATCACCATTCAGTACATCAGCACTGTGATGTATTTAGCATAATCTGAAGATCCTGTTGATCCTGAAGATCCAGAAGAACTGCAGAGAGCTGCATAAAGAAAACTGAGGAGAACACATCTGCTTGTTTTGCATCAAAAGGAGTGGGAAACCAACCTGTTCTACATTCATTCATTTGCACACATGCAACTGGGGCATTACAGAGTGCTTTCACAGATTTTTGTAGTTTGAGCTAATACGGACATGATTTTCATGATCAATAGCAACACAATTTTGATCTCCCTGTACTCTTGCACAAATGATCATAGACAGAGAATACATATAATCAGTGCAAGCCAGGTGACCAGATGATTCCAAATAATTCTGAAGTTTCTCATTAAGAGTAGCTTTGTTTCTAAACACAACTAAGAAGACTTCTCCCTCTGTAATTCATGTGAAGTTGGTCAGTTCAAAATATTCATTCATTCAGTTCAATATATCATTCACAGTCGTTTTTTGGAAGTTTGGGAAATGACTTTCAGTTTATTTACACCACACTGAGGGAACCATAATATTTTCGAAACAGAAACTAAGGAGATGATACAGAATAGGAAACAGACCAGGTCATTTCAGGAGCTCCTTAGATAGCCTATCAATGCCATCAACACGGTGTTTTTCATTTCGGCTCCACCAATTGCCTTCTTAACTGTCTGCTCTGTGAAGCTGGCATTTAAATACTGAGTGCACGCATATGCCTCCGGCTGCACATTAGACTTGCTTAAGATCAACTGTTCTAGCAAGAAAAATATCATCCCAATCAGATGTACAACTTCATCAAGTGATAATAATGTCAGTGTTGTGTTCAGAGTTTGTTGAGCTTGTTGATGCAGCTTTAAACCCATTAATGATGAAAATAGGCAATGTTGGCAGTTACATGGTGCTATACACATTCATGTCATCACATTAGAATTCAGTTTCCTGTAACTATATTGTTGTGGTAAACTTAAGTATTGGAGCATAACCAAAATCTCGTAAACTCATATATTCTCTGTCATCTCTCATTTATGCTTGATTGAATGAAAAAAAGTAAAAAATTAAAAATTAAAATTAAAAAAAGGACTAGTGCTGTGGATATGTACTGGAGGGTATAGCTGGGATCAGGACCAAACCATGACCAAGCTCTGGGCACAGGTCCAAGTATGATAAAACTGGAAAGTACCAAGGCATTCCAGCTGGAGGCAATGCCGGGTCACCGTGAACTGTCATGACCGGGGCAAAACACCATTAATATGGCCCTCAGAATAGATAGACAGGGGAAATTAACCATTAGTAAAGAATCCCAGTAGAAAATGGGTAGGGATCTCTAGGGGTATTAAACCAGGAGTCCTAGAAGCTCCAAGTCAGTCTGAACCCAGTTTATGCTCAAGTTTATTGGGGTTGCTGTCTGAGAGAACACAATAAACTTTTTTGCAGTAGTTTCTGCCTTTTTCTGACTCTAGTAGGTACTGTGTTTGTTGGTAGTGTTTGACTAAGTGTTCAGACAGGGCCTGAATTTTTTCCGGGCCCATCTCTGGGTCACTGCAACACAACAATATCTTACTTACCTTCTGCATTACAAATAAAACATAAAATTACATATACCTTTTATTTGTCTCATTGCTCTTTCTGCTGTCACAATGTGTGTGTTACCACTAAAATGAACATATGTCTTCCTTTGCACTGGAAGTGAAAACAATCACCTGCAGGTGACTGCAGACTGTAAATAAAGAACCAAATGTGGGAGCTGTATGCTATGTAAAGGTAAGAATATGAGCTAAAATTTGAGTTGTGACCAGCCTCTGTTGTCTGTGGCTGCAGACTCTAGTAATATGTGAAAATGACTTATCAGAAAACATAAAAAGAGGACTCTTGTCTTGTTGTTGACACTGGTGAGAATATCCCCTCCCCAGGTTGATGGAGAAATAAAATCAAATAATTGTCAAATCACTTTCATCAGAGATTGATTAGCAAACCTGAAGAAAAAAATCTCTTTTAGAAACAAATAACTTTTACACAAGTGCTGTGAGGTCACATTTGAAGTTTTAATTACATGGTGTAGATCTCTTCAAACAAGCCGTATCTCTAACATTTTTTCTTTTTAAAATTTTACACTAGTTAGATTGTTTACAGTTAATAAATGAGGAACTCCATGACTGAACAAAGAACAGACTGACACTAACAGAAACACACACCTCATCCAGCAAAACAGTCTGGTATGTATGCATTTGAGCATGTGTGTGTGTGAGTATATGCATTTATATGTGTGAATTCCTGCATGCAATGTGTGTGTGTGTGAGTCCCTGTGTGTGGCCTGCTTCTTATTCAAAGTGACATTTTAAGCCGTTTAGCTGTCACTCAGCAGCGCAGCGGCACGGTGTTGATGACCACCACCACCACCACCCCCCCATGGGGGTTTTGGTACGACCCACTGGAGCTTTGCCTGTTAATAAGGGTCCTGCCATGTCCAGTGGGTAGGGGGGGGTTGACAGGATAAGTGGCTACCCTAGCAGGAGTGACACAGCTGAATAAGTCCAGAGTCACTGATGTGATGTCTAATAAGATTTTAAAGGAGTGAAAAAAGGAGCAGTGTGGGAGCAGAGGGCCAGTTAACCGCAAGTCATTTGAAGCTCTTTTTGAAGTTTTCTGCAGTGACAGAGAATCAATCACTCCTCTGAACTTGAAACTTGAAATCCCATATACATTATTATTATTTAGCATTATGCATGGTAAAATTCAATACAAGAGTAGCATTAATTTGGACAAATGCGACTAATAATAAAACTTTAATTTTGATTCACATCCTACAAGTCAGGGAAGAACATATAATATATGTATATGTATATTGTATATATTATGTATATACAATATACAGATATTTCCATGATTGTTTGGGATAGGGCATAGGGTAGGAAGGAGAGAGAGAGAGAGAGAGCAAAACACACACTCTCCATTGGAGAGTGCTGTTGCTGTTGGCTGATCTGTGTATCTTCATCATATAGCACCATCATCAGGTCAAATTTTCACTGTCCAACTCTTAATGACCAAATACCAGCAAAACTAATTCTGGTGTATCTGTTTTATGTCCCATAAATGTGGCTATTGTAGCTCTGTGAGTTGTGAAAACGTTGCATTCAAAGTTCTCTTAAATACTTGAGCTGGAATGAAGTGAAGATTAAGTGTGTGTTTACTGACGTAATTGCACATAGACACCACAGTGGTGGCTGTGGCCCAGTTACAAGTAAAACAAATACGTCTGTAAACACTTGAGGTTTTAATGCCTGGACAACATTTATTTATTTATAATGGCCAACCAGTATTGGGATATCATATCTGAAACTACAGTAACGGACAGCAGAGCAGTTCATTACCTCTGCTTCCTGGGATTATATGTCTCTCTTCCTTCTGTGTGTTGACAAGACTGTGAATGTGCTACTGGCTGGATGGACAGTTGGTTTCGTGCCTGGCGAGCTGTTTGGACGGCTGTCTGTGTGCTTGGCTGGATGGCTGAGCAGCCTGCTGGACCACGCCGAAAAAACAGCCTGTGACTTTAATCCTCGACAAACTTCAAATGTGTTTCCTGTGTATCTAGACAGTTTAATCTCTGTCAGTGCACACACATTTGCATGACTCAGAGGGTTACAAGGCCATGTTTGTTTGCTGAAATGTTGTATCACACTGTATCCTCCATAGAGTGGAAGCCCTGTTACCAGTACCATTTAACAGTAAATGGATTGCATTTATATTGCAATTTACTAATCTTAACCATTCAAAGCACTTTACTTTACGAGTCAGATTCAGATTCTATGGGGGGGGGACTGGAGGACCTGGGGACTGAAGGAGGACTTGGGGCTCGAGCCAATGACGTGGACGACCCACTCTACCTGAATGCTCTTTGTGACCCTTTTCGTAAAGTCGAAACCATTTATCTCTGTCCATACACTTTTCCATATGTTTGGTCTGAGGCTGTTTTTCATGGTTGATCTAGACCCGTTAGCTTAAACAAAGGAGAAAAGTAATGCTGCAGTGTCCTTCCAACTTTTTGGCAACAGTTTGTGAAAACCCTTCCCTGGAGAGTAGAGGCTGTTATAGCAGCAGATACACGTGGAAACACCACCATCAGATACTTCCATCTCTGCAATAAAACATATATACACAAATCCCTCAACAAGGCTACCAAGACTCTGAGAGGAGAGGATGCTTCCAGGATTTCCATTTTGTTAAGTATTTCTCAGTCTTGATTATTTTCTGGCTCCAAGTTAGAGCAGCAGAGCTGGATAATGACTGTCCAAACATTTATTTGTTCTGTCTCTATCTCTGCTTCATCCCACTAAATGAGCTGTCATTTTCTTTCAATACACACACACACACACACACACACACACACACAAAGGTCTCCATTCATCAGTTCTTCTTTCCCTCAATAAATAGCACTGAACTGCCACAGCTAAATCAAAGGCTTTGAATAAAGACATGTTAAATGTGAGTGTGAGTCAGTCTGCGTGTGCATGCGTTTTCTGTGAGAGAACACAAAAAGAGAAAGAATAGAACAGAAGGGGAATGAATGCTCTGGGGGTAGTTCTTACCTTCACCTTACTTCTAGACTGGACTATTGCAATTCATTATTATTAGACTGCCCCAGCAAGTCTCTGATCCAAAATTCTGGAGCGCGATTACTGAGGAACTAGGAAAAGAGATCATGTCAGCTTCCTGCTCCTCACCTAAAAAGCCCTAAATGGTCAGGCACCATCCTATCTTAAAGAGCTCATAGTTTCCTATGATCCCACCAGAATACTGCACCCCCAGAATGCAGGCTTACTGGTGGTTCCTAGAATTTCCACTAGTAGAATGGGAGGCAGAGCCCTCAGCTGTCAGGCCCGTCTATAGTGGAACCTTCTTCCTGTTTGGGTCCAGGAGGCAGACACCTTCTGCACTTTTAAGAGTAGGCTTAAAATTTTCCTCTTTCATAAAGCTTGTAGATAGGGCTGGCTCAGGCCTGAACCATCCCCTAGTTATCCTGCTATAGGACTAGACTGCCAGGGGAATTTTTCATTGTACTATATTGCCATTTTCATACTTGAATAAACTCCACCTAGACACTTCAGCAGATCAGCTTCAAATTTGATCAGTCCAATCCAAAGAGTAGTGCAACATGCAGTACATCATGTCTGCCACCCCGAACTCCACACAGGAAATAATGTCTTATTCAACTGCACGGTGTACACACCTGCGTCAACTGCCATCCTGCCAGCACCCCTAATGTGCGCAAAGGTGTGAGGGTCCGATTAATGTTGCTTGCAGCTTTGATTATTTCAGGCCTTGTACCTACTACTTTTCTACTTTTCTAAGTTGCTCTCAGTCTCAATGAATTAGTTAAATCCAGTTTATACAGTATAGAGAACTGTAACCTTTCTGGAAATCACTGCATGATTCTAACTGTGTTTGCTCCCTCAAGCACATGAGAAATCAGACTGTGCATCTCTCTCTCATTTTCTCCCTCCTGTCCTCTCTTTTCATTTGTGCTTTCTCTGTCTTCTCTTGTCTCCCCCTGTTGCTCTCTAAGAGGTATTTCTGCCTCTGGAACTGCAGAGTCTGGATTTGTGAAAGCAAACCACCTACTGCCCCCAAGATCCTGCTCAACACCACTGCTACAATATTAATAATAATAATAATAATAATATATTTCTATGTGGAGGTTGCATTGTGCGATTTTCTCTTTCCTCTCTCTCTCTCTCTCTTTGGTTGAGACCTGTTCTATATGAAAAGTGCCATGAGATAACTCCCGCTGGGATTTGGCACTATATAAATGAAACTAACTTGACCTGACTGCACATCAACATTATTGTCAGTGGGTTAGAAATTCAAAATCCAGCTGTGATATCACCTATTGGAGTGTGGCAAAAATGTTGTGTGTTTTCTGCTACACTGGACGACATGTTGGATCACCTTCATGTCTGCTGCACTTCTGACCACACCCAGCCACAGCGGTGTGTGTAGTTGGGTGTGGTCGGACGTGTGCTCTTGCACAGGTCAAGTCATATGGGATGGATGTTACAGACAGGAACAATTCCCAAGTTTATAACTGAAGACAGTTGTATGACTGCAGCGTTGGTTGTGCGATAGTTACAAATAGCGTGCAGTGACAACATATCCATTAACTTTGGGTTTATTTAACTTGAATGGTAAACCTTGACATAAACATTCATGTCTGTTTGAGTGTGAAAGTTCTAAACTCAAGGTCCACTAATGAAGACCACGAGACATGCTTAAAAGCTCCAGTAAAGTTGAGTTTTCTTTTTTATCAAAATGCCCAGATTTTGTCATGGTGCTTGTAAAATCAGTGCTTACTGGGAATTGTTGGGTTTAGATTTTGATCACTGTTTAATTTACTGTAATGTAAAGTTGGGTTGGTCGTGCATATTTTAATAGAAATGGGACTGATTCATTTTGTGTACAAATATAATAATTTCAAAGTACGAATCTCCTCGTCAGACCTGCGATTAAATATGTGGATGTGCTTTAATGTATCCTGATACCATTGCCAGAGAAACTGTACAATAATATTTACAGTTGAATTTAGTTTTTCATCATTTATAGGAAATATGTTTTGAAACACTGATGGCTAAAAAGATTACAAGACATTTTTACACAGTTTCACAGCTTTCATCATTAAATGCCAGTCAGATGTGTCTTCTTTCTTTTTTAAGTTTTGAACATTGTCAGCTTCTGCTTTGCTGTTTGGTTAGCTGACATCTTACATCAATGTGCCGTCATGTTTTCAAAGCATGATCAGGAGGACGGTGATGAAACTAGAAAAAAAAACCTACTTGTGTTCCTGTTAAAAAAACGCAAACATTTACCACACGAGAGAAGAAAGAGACAAGACGGGTGGGGAAAAAAAGAGGCCAGATGACTGAATGTTCTTCTGTGTGTATGTGTGTGTGTGTGTGAGTGTGTGTGCAAGCACAAGTGTGTCTGTGGGTGGTTGGTAATGTGGGGGAACTAAATATTCTTGTGGTTATTCTCCCGTAGGGAAAAGGCAAGTCTATGAAGTGTGTAAGCTGCTCAGAGTATGTGTGTGTGTGTGTGTGAGTATGTGTGTGTGTGCGTGGGTGGTGGTTGTGATTGACAGTCCGTGACGAGGTGCCTCTCATTCCCATCTGCACGCTGAGCTTCCGATCCGACAGTGCTCCGGATCAATCAAAAACTTCCGGGATGGGAATGTTGAGGAAGCAGGAAAACATGACTCGCTTCCCTGGTTTTACACAAACTCAGACAGACAGCTAGATCGATCCACGGCCTCATCTCCACTGCTGCTTTAAAACGACACCAGACAACTGCTCAGTGCTGAATCTCAAACAGTCTCCAAATTAACTATAACTTCGCTATAACTCGAGTTTGTGGAATTAATAATACTTGCTACATTAGTTCTGAAACTGTTCTGACTACAGACATCCAATACTTTAACAGTAGGGTTACATTCCTGGCTTGAATCCCTCATTTTTTACATTTTCACAAACAAATAATGAATAACAGTTCCAATATTTCCTGTTGAAGCACACCAGTCAAAATGTGTCTAATGCAAAAAGTAATATTTGCCCAGGTTTTTACCCACTTTCAAAATATGTTACAACAAAATATTGTATGTATCCAAATGGGGGATTGTGGAACTGTATTTGTTGAAGCAAAAGTTGGACATTTTAGGAAAAATACAGAAATCCAGATTCATCAGACCAGACTATGTGTTTCCAGTCTTCAACTCTCCAGGTTTAGTGAGCCCGTACCCACTGCAGTTCTTGGCTGACAGCAGTGGAACCTGACGCAGTCCTCAAGCTTCCACCTCAAGGTTCAATGTGTTGTGTATTCTGCTTCAAATCTGGTTTTGGTTCAATCCTGACTTCCAACTCAAAAGGCTGTTGTGTGTGAAAATCCAAGAAGATTGGCAGTTTCAGAAATACTCAATCAGCCCGTCTGGGTCAAAGGTCAAAATCACTGAGATAAAATTTTTCCCCATTCTGATGTTTGATGTGAACATTAACTGAAGCTCCTGACCTGTATCTGAAGGGTTTTAGACACTGTACTGCTGCCACATTAGCTGATTGGATAATTGCATGACTACTCAGGTGTTCCTGATAAAGTGCTTGGTGTGAGTAGTTCTGTGTAATCATCATGTAATCAGTGTAATGGTGCTTTCTCCTGGCTGTTTTGAACACACCTCTGAAAATGTAATGTTTTGGTGCTTTAAAATGCATATTGAGAATAGTGTCACAGCCTCCCCCTGTGACTCCTAGTTTCCCCAGTGTCTCCTGTGTTTTGTTTCCCATTTGTCTCTCTGGTGTCTCCCTCCTCCCTGCGTCTGTCTGTGTGTGTGTGTGTGTGTGTGTGTTCTGTGCAGAGGCGTGGTGCTCCCACATGGTATCCGCCTCACCTGCTTCCAATCAGTCATCATGCTCTGCTTAAGAACCCCCAGTTCTCCCTCCATGCTTCACCAGTACAGAGTTAATCTCTAGTGTCACTAATTATTGTTTCCTGTGCTCTGGTGCTCTCGCCTGCTGCCTGCCTCTGCTACTCACCTGTGTCCACTGGCAGTCTCCACCTTCTCCCTCAGCCACGCTATTCACCTGTCCGCCAGCCGCAGTCTGCCTGGCATCTGCCTCACCATGCTGCCAGTCTCGCAGTTTCCCCCCTCAGCCACTTCACTCACCTTTATCCATCCTCAGTCTCCACTGGTCAGCCAAGCCCTTCACCTGTTCATTGCCATTCTCCAGCCTCACCCAGCCACCTGGTCCATTCACACATTCACTGCCAAAAATCAAAACAAAAAAACATTTACCTTTTGAGCTGGCATCTGTGTGTCTGTGTCTACCTAGGGACTAAATATTTAACCCCAGAATGTAACGTACAGATCCCTAAGTATGTAAGCCTCTAGTCTCTAAGTAGTATGTGCTGGTGGACAGACAAGATGTGGTATACATAATTGAATGTGTCTATCAAGTGATGTTTGCTCTTGAAGATGCTTCTTTATGATTTATGGATGTGCATTCGGGATCGAATAAAAAGTGATATATTGATGCATATATCAATGCAGACAGGTGGAAGATGTGTAGCAAATGGAAAGAGGGCATACACCTATGCCAAGTAAAGTCAAGGAAATTGTCCTGTATCTGTGTTTGCAATACAAGGTTGTAACAGACACCCCGTTCAATGCCAAAATGAGCACCAACACTGCACAGCACCACCTTATCAGCATCAGTGCAAACATGTTTGTTTGGTGCCAAGAAATTACCAAACAACCACAGTGCAACTGGCTTTGCACTTGCAGGAAAATACAGTGTAATGTGGATGGTGTCACTCATAGTGACATGCTTTCCCTTTTAATTTTGAATAATGAGATATGTTAACAGCTGGAAAACCTATAATAAAGTTTATTAAGTACTGTATATGTACAGTAATACCTCAAACGAAAACTTGTGTCACCTGTTGTCATCACTTTCATTTCACCTTTTTAAGCTTGGATTTTTGGACAGCTTGCAGTTATCAACACTACTGTCCAAAATCAGAAGAATAGCATAATGTACATTCTATTTTGGTTTGGATTTTTCCTTTAATGTTATTCGTTTGAGAATGCCCAATTGTAAGATACTCAGAAAAGCACAGGTACAGAAGATTTCTTGGTTTCAAAAGTAAAAGTCAACACATTTCCTTGTTCCTACTTTGAGCTGCTGGAAGCAACATCTGAGGGCTTTGTACTGTCCAGGATGTATTTTTTCAGTGCTGCGGAGGTGATCCGCACACTCTAACCCGACCAGTGATGGTCGAGGCTCTAGGCTCTCTGCTTGCTGTAACTTAAAGGAAAAGCAGGCTCGGAGCAGATGCTTTTCAGACCTTTCTAGGAAAGTGTTTGGCAGTTACTTCGCTGCTTCTGCGTGACTGCGAATGCAGCCAATGTTATGTGAATTCAGCTGCTTAAGTAAACCCCTCTCATGTGGCACTTGCTCCCTGTGGATTAAAACAAACACCAAAAAATGATTTGCAGCTGCTAATTAACCCAGCAAGTCAGATGAAAAAGTGTTAGCCACAGAAGTGAATGCTGGGATACCACCTGCTGCTTAACAGCAAATACAGTCCCAGAGGGCCGGGCCTTCCCACAGCGCATTAACTTTCAGCAATCTACTGTAGAAGAGGTTAATGATGAGGGTTAGAAATACCACATAATGGCCTGGATTTTAAAGCTGCTAGTCAGATCAGTCAGTCTTACAGAGCTGAGGTGGGTGGTAAGTTCTCCAAAATTCCTTAAGCCTTTTGTGTCAGTGACAGTATAACATAACAGGAACTAATGTCTGGACCAGGCGAACTTAAGCAATGGATTACCAACCAGGCAAAGAAGGTAACTGAGCCTTAGTTTGTCTATGTGGCAATTACTCTGTGGGATTTTAATCAGTTTTGTTTAGTAATATTGTTGTGTCACCAGATTTGAAGGCAAAGCCAAGTGTAGTGGATATAAATTAGTTTTCTGGAATATCTCTGATCCACGGCATTATGAGCATCCTAGGGGAAGAGTTTCAGCTTCCAGCCATGGTGCTGACCAACAGGGACCAGAAAGAGATGCAGAAAGAGCCTGAAACTGTGGTTGGTATCCAGGCAAGGCCAAAGGTTAGCCCCCTCCGACCAGCTGCACCGTCTATCCAACAAACTGGATCACCTGAAACTACAGAGGGCCACTCGCCGTGAGATGTTTTTGTTTTTATGGAATCGTGGCCGAAAGACAACTTCCCTGGCATGGCCCTTCGACTAGACGGACCCACTCTCCACAGAGCTGACAGAATAACATCACTCTCTTGTAAGACCCACACAGAAGGCCTTTGTGTATATATCAGCAAAGCATTGTGCCAGGATATCGTCTCCAAGCACTGCTCAGGACTAGTGGAGTTTGTTCTTATTATGCCAGCCATACTACCTGCCGAGGGAATTCACAAGCATCATTATGGTAGCTGTGTATATCCCTCCCAGTGCTAATGCTCAGGAGGCCCTGAATAAACTACATATGCCATCAGTGAACAGCAGACTGCACATCCTGATGCATTTTCCATTGTACTGGGAGATTTCAACCATGCCGACCTACAAACAGGCCTGCCAAAGTTTTACCAACACATAAACTTTGCAACCAGAGAAAATAACACACTGGGTAAGGCTTACACCAGAGATACAGATAACAGAAAAACATCTTTGTCTCTAACAGAGTAGCAATGAATGTGGACTGTCCTGCTGGTACTGCATAAAAGGACAGAGTGCCAGCAGGACAGTGTTTCAGAGTCTCCTCTGACACTCTGCTCTGCTGGCAGCGTGTCTCCTCTGAAACACTGATCCACTTCCACACCTTCAACACCACATTCACTAAATCTCTTTACCCTGGGTTTCAGTTTAGGTTCTGATACAGATCTAGTTCCTCTGTGTCATTAGTTCAGTGTAGTGAAGAGAGCCACCACCTGTTAAAGAGACCTGTTTCTTACTGTTGAACACTTACTGTTCACTTTGTACATGTCTGTCTCTTGCACTCGCAGACATGTTTTCAGATGAATTTTTAAAACTCTTCTCAATGATTCCTTGTAAACTTCTTCCTCTTCCTTTCTGACCATTATTTTTTCTTTTCACAATAAAACAATCACAGTGAATATCACTTATTTTTCTTTCTCTCTGTCTTTCTCTTAGGACTACTGAACGGATTCGGTTAAAACTAGAATGCTGTAACATTTTGTTTTAAAGACCCAAGACGAAGACAGTCAATGAAAATGTTCCTGAGGCTCTCAGTGTTGAAGGTTCATGTGCTGTCCTTTCTGCCAGTTTGACATTTTTATTATAGGTAAAGTCCAAAGTAAAATGATAACATTTTAATTATATAATTTTCACTTTGGCATTTAAGTATGAAGCATTATGAATGCTGAACTGATGCATGATTATAAACATTAATAAGGAGTTTTATAAAGCCTCAGAGATGTGTTGTCCCAGTAGGTGAGGCAAGTGTTTCAGTCAGTCAGCTTCATTTCATTGTGTTTTAAATGATCAGAAATATACTTTGTACAATCTGCTCCGTGTTTATTTTAACAGTTAATATATTACTCAGATTTAAACATTTGCTTTTAACAAATCAGGAATAAATCAGACATTTGAGCAGTTCTTCACAAAAAGAGTATCAAAAGGTTTATTGTTACAATGACAAATAAAACAGCAAAACATCTTAAGATGAACAATTTTGCAGCATTTGTTGAGAACAGTCATTTTTTGATTCCTTTAAAGGACGTCTCTCCTGCAATAGAGAGGGTCGGGGGTTTTTGGGACAGTCTTGAACCTTGGTTTGGAGTGAAAGTGCCCATGTGAAGGGATGCTCTCAGTTGGGGCAAGGAGCAGCAGTTGGAGGCGAACTTGGAGGATGAGGAGGAGGAATAAGATGAAGACGAAGCAGATGAGGAGTCACTGCTGTTATTCACGGTGAAGACACTGGCGGACTGTAACATAGCTCTGCTGATAAAAGGATAAAATCAACATTAATTTGGATTGACAATTTCTTAAGTACAAAGTAAGTTATTTATTTAGTCAAGGTATATTAAAAGGGACAAATGTGAGACTTACCTCTGCTTCTTCATAGTGTCCTAGGAGGTCCACAGGGGACATGTCATGCAGGTCACACAGCTTGGACTTGATTGGCACCTGAAACTGAAACAGTGTGATGATGTTTCTTTGATCAACCAACTGACATTTGCCTGCAATGATACAGAGGAAACAAATTGAAATGTCTCATTATTACACTTACATGCAGTTTCTATCCTCTCTGCCAGTTTGGCCAAAGCATCAAGGGAACCTAAAGAGAAGAAAACAAGAACAAAGTTTAAGAAAAATGAAGCGGTGTTAGTCTTCACTGAATATTGCAACTAGGTAAGCCTTTATACACTGTGGCTGCAGTTGGCATGAGGTTAAGGTTTTTGTAGCCTGGAGTTGAAGTTGCATCTGGTTGTCATCTTGTTTGGAGTCTGCAAGAAGAGTGAAAGACTGTAGTTAAAGCATGGGGATGAATCAAACTGTCAGAGGCAGGTGGAGGGTGGAAGGCGTGGCTCATTAGCTGGTCAGCAGAGGATGGTGGAGGTGGAGATTCATACTGAAGCCATCTTTCAGTATCTGCCGGTGGAGAAAGCTGCAGGTTTCTGGCAGAGATTGTACATGGAAGTAGCTATCTGTAAGCATCTGCAGATGAAGGCTGCAGAGGATGTGGCTAGGGGTTCAGACCTCAGTTGTCTGCCTGAAACTGCAGGATGCTGGTAGAGACTGGAGGTGGAGGAATGAGGTTGTCAGCAATAATGTGTAGGTGGAGGTCACAGTGGAAGTTGCGCCATCCAAATTTAGCCCCAAGCTCCACCTAGCAGTTTAGTTAGCTTACAGAGGTTTTCAGTGGAAATGTGCCTGTTGCTGTTTGACAGACTCTGCAGGTGGAGACTGAGGCTGTAGGTGGAGGATGGAACGTGGCACTTTAGGTGGTTTGCAGATGTTTGTGTCCTGGCAGATGATTTAGGTGGTGGTTGAGGGTCATTTAAGAGTTTGTTGTTAGAGGCTGCATTTACTGATTTGCCATCTTTCATCTGTAGGTGGGGGAAGCAGCAGGTGTCAGGTGGAGGCTGTATCGAAGTTCAGGCATCAGCTGTCTGCAAGATTCTGCAAGAGGAGGAAGCTGCAGGATGGTGGCAGAGGCTAGGGGTAGAGGAGTTAGCTTGCAGCAATCTGCAGGACTGTACAGGTGGAGGTCACAGTGGAAATTTCTGGAGAAGGATGTAGGTGGAGGGTTTCTTCAACAATTGACAGGTGGAGGAGGCTGCAGGTTGCTGGGAGAGGCTGGAGGTGGAGGCTTGGGCTATAGCTGTCTGACACACTCTGAAAAATGGCAAATCAGTAAATGCAGCCTCTGTCAACAAACTCTTAAATGACCCTCAACCACCACCCAAATCATCTGCCAGGACACAAACATCTGCAAACCACCTGAAGTGCCACGTTCCATCCTCCACCTACAGCCTCAGCCTCCACCTGCAGAGTCTGTCAAACAGCAACAGGCACATTTCCACTGAAAACCTCTGTAAGCTAACTAAACTGCTAGGTGGAGTTTGGGGCTGCATTTGGATGGAGCAGACTGCAGATTGAAGTGGAATTCAGATCAGATTTAGTCAGAGTGTGTGTTCTCAGCTGTAGGTGGAGGTCAGGGCCTCAGCTGTCTGCTTCAAAAATCTGCAAGTAGAGGAAGCTGCTGATTCCCGGCAGAGGCTGGACGTGGGGTGGAGACACTGGAAATGGCCACATCCACAAGTTGGTGATAAGCTCTGCTGAGGGCATCCTAGAAGAGGGAGGGATAAAATAAGCATTAATTCAAAGTGACAATTTCTACATACAAAGTTATTTAGTTTCCTAAAGTATATTGAAAGTGACAAACGTGTGACTTACCTCTGTGTCTTCAAAGTGTTTTAGGAGGTCCACAGAAGACATATCATGCAGGTTACACAGCTTGGAACCTGAAACAGAAACAGTTTGATGATGTTTCTCGGACCATCTTGATGATACAAAACAGAAGCAAATAAACGACTGAAAATGTGTTATTAAACTTACATGCAGTTTCTATCCTCTGCAGGTTTCTGGCAGAGGCTGTAGGTGGAGGGTCGAGCTAAAGCTGTCTGCCAGAATCTGATGGTGGAGGTGATTTTGCAGAGGCAGTAGGTGGTGGAGGAGGAATCAGGTTGAAGCCATCTGCAAAGCTCTGCAGGTGGAGGTCACAGTGGATGCTGCAGGAGGAGGATGTGGGTGGAGAGCTGTTTGGCAAAAACTACAGGTGGAGGATGCTGCAGGATGCTGGCAGAGCCCAGAGGTGGAGGATTTAGGTTGCAGCAATCTGCGGGACTGCATAGGTGGAGGTCCCAGTTGAAATTTCTGGCAGAGGATGTAGCTGGAGGATATGGCCTTAGCTGACTTCCACAATCTGCAGGTGGAGGAGGCTGCAACTTGCAAGAGGAGGCTGAAGGTGGAGGCTTGGGCTATAGCTGTCTGCCAGAATCTGATGATGGAAGTAGTATAACAAGGTTTTTGCAGAGGCTGTAGGTGGTCTACAGGCGGTCCACAGGAGACATGTCAGCTTGGACTTGATTGGCACCTGAAACAGAAACATCTTTGATCAACCAACTGACATTTGCCTGAGATTATACAAAACAGAAGCCGATGAAGGACTAGAAATGTCTCAGTGTTCAACTTACACGCAGTTTCTAGCAGTTTCTGACATAGTAGGTGTGGTAGTCAGGTTGCTGCAGACATCTGAAGATGGAGACAACAGATGATGTTGCTAGCAGGATGTATGTGTAGGAAGTATCCTCAGCTGTCTGTCAGAATCTACAGGTGGAGGAAGCTGTGGGTGGCTGGCAGTAGCTGTTGGTGGAAGGTCAGACTATGGCCATCTGCTTGAATCTGGGGATGAAGAAAGATGCAGATTCCCAGCAGAGGCTGTAGGTAGAGATTGGTCACAATCGGTTGTAGATGGAGCATGGTCTCAGCTGTCTGCTGTCTGCAGGTGGAGGCTAGAGCAGCAGATGGCTGTTGTAGTGAGGAGGCAGTTTAAATCCGACGGTGGTTGGTCAGTGGAGGATGGAGCGAGGCAGTTCGGTTAGCTTCCAGACGTTTTAGGTGGAGATACGTCTGTAGCTACAGGTGCACGCTGAAGCT
The DNA here is from genome assembly GCA_033238685.1 of Lates japonicus. Taxonomy (NCBI): domain Eukaryota; kingdom Metazoa; phylum Chordata; class Actinopteri; family Centropomidae; genus Lates; species Lates japonicus. The sequence goes on along the minus strand of BRZM01000013.1, from coordinate 3,896,272 downwards.
GTGGGTGGAGGATGGAATATGGTGCTTCAGCTGCCTTGCAGAGGCTGGAGGTAGGGTGGAGATACTGGAAATGGCCACATCCATAAGACCATGACACAGCTCTGCTGATAACATCCTGAAAGAGGGAGGAAAACAAACATTAATTTGGATTGACAAAACAGAAACAAATAAAAGACTAGGTATTGTGGGGGTTGTGAGATGGTGTTGTTGGTTGCTGGTGGAAGTCTTTTCTCAGCTGTCTGCCTGCAGGTGGAGGCTAGAGCAGCAGTGGCTGTTGTGAGTGAGGCAGTTTAAATCCGGCGGTTGGTGGTGGAGATGGGCGAGGCAGGGTTCAGTTGGCTGACGTTTGGGGTGGAATCGTCTGTAGCTACGGGTGGAAGCCGAGCGATGGTGGAGATGGAATATGGTGCTTCGGCTGCCTTGCAGGAGCTGGAGGGTGGAATTTGAAAGGTGGTTGTTGTTGGTTTGTGGGTGGAGAGTCTTTTCTCAGCCATGCAGGTGGAGGCTAGAGCAGCAGGTGGCTGTGGAGGCAGAGTTTAGAATGACGATGGTTGGTGATGGAGGGTGGGTAGGCAGGTATTGTTCCAGACGTTTGAGTTGGAGATTCGTCTGTAGCTACAGGTGGAGGCTGAAGCTGTAGGTGGAGGATGGAAAATGATGCTTCAGCTGGCTTGCACAGGTTGTTTGTGTACTTGTAGATGATGGTAGGTGGTTGTTGGTTGAGGAGGTTGAGGCGGTTGAGGCAGATTGAGGAGTGTACTAACAGAGGCTGCACTTTTCTTAAAACTCTTAACTCTTAACACTTAACACTTAACACGTAACTCTTAACTATTGACTATTAACTATTATACATGAACTATTTACAGTTGACTGTTCCAATGTATTTCATTGTTCACAGTCTTTAAACTACTTTGAGTGTAGTTTCATTTCTTTGCTTTTTTGTTTGGTGCCCATCCAGGTTGTGGTTCTCCAGAAATGTCAACATTATAATGGGGAGGATAGATTCCAGCCCCGTATGATACGTTCACATGCGTGAGTCCGTCTTCGTTAGCTGACATTGAAAACATGGGACAATTTAGTCTGTCCCAGAGCTTTTGTTTGATGCAACGTCCAAGCTCCAAACTGTATGGACGAGCCCTGCCACTCTTGTACCTGTGCGGGGAGGAAGAAACAGAAATTGAATAATGATGAACAACCAAGATTTTTGAGTGATTTGATGAATGTGAAATGATCTGACTTTTTTTTTAAAGACAAACATACCTGAGCATATCATCAATGACCTCATGATAGATCTTCTGATACTCTTCAACTGAGTGGTTATGTATCCTCACAGGACTGCCAGGGTGTACGGCAGTGGAGGTGGGCTGAGTATCAGCAGTGGAGGGTAGAGGGCTGGGTGGCAGAGTGGAGACTGGTGGCAGGTCAGCAGGTGAAATTGGAGACCGAGGCCTCTGGATGGGATCCAACTTCCCTGGGGCTTGAGCAGAAGGTCCGGCAGGATGGGGCTCGGAGCTCCTCTTCCTCTTCTTGGGAAGTCTGGAGGTGGTAGCAGAGCGCTGGGGCCGGGGGATGGAATTCTGCACATGGGGAAGATCAGCAGCACATGAGAGGATGTCAGGCTCTGGAAAACTTGATACTTATTAACAGCATTTTTTTTACAATCTGACAAGACACAAAGAGCTACATCAGAAGCACTACAGAGGACTACACTACAAATTAACTTTTTTTTTTCTCTTAATAGAAATGTCCAACAGTGAATGAGTGTACAATTTGGTCTTTTCTTTCTTTCAATCCAGATGTCTAACCTCAGAGTCCCTGCAGCACGGACAATTGCGGCCGAGTCTGTGGCTCCCTGCGGTCTCTGCCTGGCGTGCAGAGGTTCTCCTGCTCTTGGAGTAGGTGTGGTCTTTAAGGTGGATGGGCACAACAAACTGCAACAATACACATACTTTAGAATGAGGCTCTACAAGTTCAGTTAAAGTTAAAGCAAGTCATATATTTAAATGTAAAACTACAGAAGTGTTATCAGCAATATATATAAATATATATTATTTTAACACCCTTGATGCATAAATGTGTAAGATGAGTTTTTCTGTAAATTGGTAAAGGTTCAGCTAATTTTAAATACCTTACATAAAAATGGGTTGTTCAGTCTTTAAAGAGCAATCACAAGTTATGTGTTGCTCAAATGTTTTGTAACATATAACACATAAAGTAATGAGTAACTTTATAAAAAGTACAATATTTCCTTCTGACATGTAGTAGAGCAGCAGTACCAGAAAATAGAAACTGTAAAGAACCTCATGATTGTAATTAAATACAGTATTTGAGTAAATTAACTTTCCAACATTGACTTTTTCATTTCATTGTTCCCTAAAACTTCACAATAAACATGGTTGAATTAAACTGCTTGAGGCCACAGACCAAAAATCCAGTGCTGGGCCCCCATTAACCCCATACCTCACACTGTCTGTGCAGTTATATAACACATCAAACTCATTAATTTGGGAATATGCAACATGAAAGCACAAAATTGAAACAACAAAAGTCTTAAAAACAGATACAAAGGGCCTTCTTGAAAACAACCTCAAGGTCTGGTAATTCAGAGGGGAGGATGGGGGATAACTTTAAGGCCCCCATCCTGTCAGTTATTAATGTGCTTAATAGTTGTATGTTTCCAAATACATATCGATTTAAATGATAACAACTGTTTATAATGTCTGAAAATGTAACATCACATATCTGCTAGGAATTATACAGGTATACTAACTATGGCTCCACTCAATTCACAATATTATTATTTATCCAAGCTGTGAGCTGGATGATACAAATGTGTGATATTGCTTATATTGGGTATTTCTAGATTATTGGTGTCAGTACAGTCCAATACTGACAGTGTGCATCATGACAGTAAACTAACTAATGACCCCCTACACTGTGTTTAACAGGTGCAGGCCTATAGGTCTACACAGATATTTGTGTTCTCTACAATTTATGGATCAACTTAAATCTATTTTATGCAACATTGTAATTTTATTGCAATTACATATTTTATAAAGCATGTGACCCCCGGGGTGGGGGCAGAGATCATGGTAAACGTCAGTTTTCTAAGTGTCTACCGTAAAATACATAGAAAACACTACAGGCTTTCAAAGTGTTCAAATCTCACATTTTCCATGACAGAAGTTTGAGTAGTCGCTGTTGTCAGTCTCAGTGCTTCTTTAGTTCTTGTTAGATGTGAGAAGTCCTCGGTAGAAGCGATATTTTTGGAAGAAATTGGCGAGCAAAACTTGTGAAAACTTTCCTGAGCGCTGGAGGTTTTGTTTGTTTTTAAATGATTGATCATATGTATGTATATATATATATATGATGCACCCGGAGACTTGCATAGCAACCATGGAATCCATGACGTCCATGTTCACATGTGATTATACAGTCACATCTCACCTGTGTGATCCAAAATTCCATTCAATCAACCTGTAAAAGACCTGAGGTCAAGTCAAGCTCTGACTGCGGCCTCGGTCAAACCTGTCTGCTACAAGTTTAGTCTCAGTTTTTATGTGAACGGCTCCTTATGGGGTGAACCTTACCAGTACACGTTTTTGCCACATTTTGACATAAAATCGACATGACAAGTTAATTTATTACTAACTGTTCATGGGATGGTTTTGGTTTTTATTCCAGCTATATCTCAAGTTTACCAAGCAGCAGCAAGATCGATACGTGTATCTCCACATTTAGAGCTGTGCGCATTTTACGCACTTGGCACAGTCGCGGTATCTTTATTAATAATTTATGTTTGTTTTATACACGGTGACAGGATGAGTCAGATCTAAACGTAAATGCTCTTCGGGACTTTTGCTGTCCCACAGATTTCAGATTTATCCGGTAAAAACATCTGGGACATAGAAACCGTCCTCAGAGCCCGTAATGTCCGTAATGATGTAACTTAATGAATATTCAAAATACATAAATTTTAAAAATCGGTCCCGTAAGTTTACTTTTACAAGCAGCTCTCACAATATTTATACTACTGGCATTGTGCGCACTGAAGCCACCATCCATAAACATCTGTTTCTCTGAAATAGATTGGCTAACGCAATATCTAGTTATATAATAAATATATAATATAGAATAATAAATATATATTATAATAATCAATAAAATAAATTGACATAATTGTCATCCTAAAACTTCAAATCCTTGGTTAGTGGTTACCACTAGTGTATGAAATGTTGATATATTTGTCTCTTTACCTATTTATTTTTTTATTACCTTAAATGAGTTCTCTTTTTTCTTTCCTCCCCGCAATAAAGAGGTCAGAGGTCAAACGACCCACGTGAAGGGGTCCTCTCAGCTGGGGGTAGGAGCAGAAGTTGGTAGCAAACTTGGAGGATGGTGAGAAGGCTCAGGGGGAAAGAGGAAGCAGCGTGTATGGATATAAAAGAGAGGAACGCGGGCCGTCTTGCCAGCTCGGCTAAAGGCTAGCAACAGACCCAGTCTTCTAATTCTTTCTGGCTAACCTCCGCTCGTTAGACAACACGTTGAATCTAATGCGACTCCAACTGGGTAGCTACAATGAAATGCTGTATATGCTCCTGTGCGTTTCTCAACAACAACAACAACAGCGACGAGGACTCATCTTACCGGATCGACGGCCTACTCCTCTTCCGAGCCGACCGTAACCACCTGTCGGGGAACTCTCGTGGATGGGGCCTCTATGTCTACATCAACAAATGCTGGTGCATAAGCTGTAGCCCGGTGAGTAGCCATTGTTCGGAATTTGTGGGATGTCTATCGCTGAAATGCCGGCCGTTTTACCTGCCGAGTGCTAACGTTAGCATAGCACTCAGAAAGCTACATGAACATCTCCGTGAGCTCCAGACCAAGCACCCGGAGGCTTTTTTCGTGGTAGCAGTAGACCTTAACCAGGCTAAACTGACGGACATTTTGCCGCGCTTTCACCAGCGCGTCTCCTTGGCAACCAGGGGAAAAAATAGGCTGGACCGCGTGTACGCCAACAGACAGGAGGTGCACAGGGCGCTGCCCCGCCCCCACCTGTGCTTCTCTGACCACATTTCCATCCTGCTGGTTCCTGCTCACAACAGGCCCACACAGAGGACCACCACTGGCCCAGTGGAGCTGTCTCTATGCTCCAGGACTGTTTTGAGTGTATTAATTGGCAGGTATTCAGAGAAGCAGCAACTGGTGAGAGCAGAGTGGACTTGGAGGAGTATGTGTTTGCGGATACATCAGCAAATGTTTTGATGATGTCACCATCACCAGGAAAATAACAGTTTGTCTCAATTAGAAACCCTGGCTGAATGGAGATGATGGGGATCCTGAATGACCTTGGGACCCATCACTTCCTGATGCTCTCAGCACCTTCCTGTGCTCGCTTCGAGTCATCCAACTCCTCCCACAGCACCCGGCTCACACTCCCACCAGGTGAGCTGCCTTTCAGTGTATTTCTTATGCGAGGCAGACACTGCGGAGGATCAGCCCCCGTAAAGTAGCTCACTCTCCCAAGCTGTGTTGCCTGTTTGTCTCTAGACGTCCACTATTGTTCCGGTTCCCAAAAACAGCTGTGAAAAGCATCAGTGCCTATCGTCCGGTGGCCGTCACGCTGATAGTGATGAAATGCTTTGAACGGCTGGTTTTGGCCCACATCAAGAGAACTATCAACATCAAGGGTACAGGAGGCTGGGGTCTGTGTCTGAAGCAGTGTCAGCTGTCATCCAATCTGCTCTCCCATCTGCAGGCAGGGATTCCCTGTCAGACTGCTCTTCCTGGACTTTAGTTCTACTTTCAACACCATCAATCTACAGACGTTAGTCAAAACTGCTGTTGCATGTTGGGACTAGAAACCATCTCTCTGTAAGTGGGACCTGGACTGCAGTCTATTTAAGATCCATGGCATTTCATCTTCACCACCACTCAACACCAGCTCCCCGGGGATGCCTCCTGGGCTCTCTGCAGTACACACTCCTCCCACACATGATTACTCTGCAAGGTATCCAAGCAATCATATAGTGAAGTTCACAGATAACTGGCTGAGGGTTGGACTGATCTCCAAAAACGATGAGTCTGTTCACAGGCAAGGGGAAGAACTTGGGACTGGTGCCCCTCCGTGGGCCACCAACTGAAGGCCACCAGCGTCTGTACTTTTGAGGAGGCCCAATGAGGCTGGCCTCAGCCCTGTCCTGACCTCTTTTTGCAATATGGTGATCAGCTCACTGACATCCCTTATCACTGTCTGATATAGGGTGCTTTGTGGCTGACAGAAGGCATTACAACAGGTGTAAATCTGCTCAAGAAATAACCAACAGCAGTCTCCTTCCTTGGAGGACAGCTATGCCAACAGGTGCAGAAGCAGGCATCCTGTCATGAAGGACCCCACCCACCCAGCACACTGTTCATCCACCTCCCTCAGGCGGGAGGCTGCACAGCATCAAAACCAGAACAGCTGCACTTTAGCTTCCCAGAAGCTGTGGCTCTATGAACTCTCTGCTTGTAAGTCTGCCATCTGCACTTTCTATTGCTATATTTGCATGTGGCTATATACTATATGCTGCTTAGTCTTTATGATGTGGCTAATTATACAATGTGTTTTATATGTGTGCTGTGTTCTTTAATTATTTATTACAGGGTCTGTTGTTGTTTATTTTAATGTTATTTATTCTGTACGCTGTTGGACCTGGGTAACAAATTGTGTTTCCTCATGTTTTTAACATGGTTGAATGACAATAAACTTAAACTGAACGGCCTGAACTGAAAGTTCTGAGGGAGGGAGGGAGGAGGATAATTTAAAAAAGGATTTATATACTTTCTGTGCTTAAGTACTTGCGTCTTCATAATATTCTAGGAGCTCGTGGAGGACCTGTCATGGCTGCAGTGGCCGAAGGGCAGGGAGGTTACTGTGGGCTGCAGGGGAGAAGCGTTGGACCTGTGAAAGTCTGGTGGGATAAACATCATCAGATCTACAATAAATAATTAGTTAGCACAAAAATCACATTAAAAATCAAACAAACTAAATTTCAACTGCATTTGCAATTAATTCATGTGTCAGTTCATTAATTTATGGCAAAAATGTGTTTTGTTGAGTCACGGTGACTTTGACCTTTGACAGTCAAATTCTAATCAATTCATCCATGTGAGTCCCTAGTGAGTTTTGTACCAAATTTGAAGAAACTCCTGCCAAACCACTAGAATAGAAAGAATGAAATAGATCTTTATTGTCACTGTTTCCCAAAACAATGAAGAAACCCCATTTAACATCTTGGAATGACAGCACAGTTAACATGTGAAATACTTAAAAAATATGAAAATATAAAATAGTCAAAATAAATATAAAATAGAGATGAAATAATAACAAATATAATTGAGATTACACAATATACTCCAATATAGATATATACACAATAGTGAGATACCGTGTTATGAGAATGACATCTGGATAACTATGACTGGTATTGGTATAAAAAATACACAGTCAATTGTTTACGCAAGTTGTTGCTGCTATTTCTAAGAATACTCACTGTTACCTTAAAACTGTATTGTTGGTTCATGTTCACAGTTTTTTTGATGTTTTGTCTACATTTTTTAAATCTATGTATTGTTTTACTTATCCTTAAATCTGTTTAACATTGCTCTAGGGTCCTTCTGTTCTGCATCAAATTCCAGTTGTTTTAATTGGCAGCCTCTTTGATTTTATTCCATGATCTGGTAGTGACAGCCCAAAGTGAAGTCATATTTTAATGACCCGGTCCCTACATGTGCCAGTAATTAAAGCGGAAGTGTTAAAATGTTATACTGGTCCAAGAAAAGTGTGAACTGACTCTAAGTCATATGGTTGGCTATAAACAGACACTGGAAAAAGAGCATTGAAGGCATAAGCTATAAAATCACGTTCTCATCTCTAAGCTCTCACCGTGTGCTGAGTCACTCTGTCACATTAGCAAAAGGTAAGGACTTTCTGTCCGTCTTCAGATGTAATGTAAAACATGCTGTTGTGATTGTGAAGCTAAGGGCAGTCTATGCATTTTATTTAATTATTAGTACGTTCAGTGACTAAAACTAAAACAAAAATTTTAAGTTGACATGAAAGAATGAGTTAGTTCTGTAAATTCAGAAAATTCTCCTTTTTCCTATTAATAATCTTATAATAAGCAGAGGCAGACCCAAATGTAGGGCACAGACACAAATATAGATGTAAGAATGGTTCATTGCAAATACTCAAGAAGGAGATAGGTGATGGCTACTTGAAGCTAAGGGCTGAGGATACCGGTGGCTGATGAAATTCGGGCAAGTGGAATGGGGCTGAGGAGGGCTGGGCTGAGTGGAAGGCGACTGGGCGGTGGCGAGCAGGCTGAGAGAGGAGCTGAGGAGCAGGCACAGTGAAATAGAGTTGTCAAACATTAAAACCAACACGAGAACAGAGGCTCAGAACCTTATTCTAGGAACACACCTGGAAAATCTTGTATTATCGATATTTTATTTCACAATATTTGTTTTGACATATGTTTGATAGTTTAACCTGATCGATAATGGATAAAGAGTCTCCAAGTTATGTTAACATTTGATATTGGGGTGAGTTAGTGGTGGAAAGTAATTAAGTACATTCAAATGGCTATACTGATGATGATCAGTGTAAACTGAAACTGGGAAAAGAAAGTGAGGTATAACCTATAAAACCTATCTTCTCATCTCTCTCATCATCATTATAAGGAGTCATATAAGCTCTATAAGGTAAGGACATTTTCGTATTCAGATATGGTAGCTATGGCAATCTCTGGATGAGTTAATACTAACAAAGTAATTAAGTAACTTAGTAATTAAGTAGTAACAGCATATGTAATTCACCATATAAGTCTACATGTAAGTCTACATATGCTGTTACAGCCTTGAGTATAAATGTCAGTGTAGTGTGGCTACAAGTTTTTTTTATTCCTCTATCAAAGATGATGACAAAAATGTTCTGTATAGCCAGGGCTAGGATATAAAAATAAATGAAGCCTCAGTCCAGTTGTACCTGTTCTGTGTCCATTGTTGTACTAGTAGTTTTAAGTAAAATATTTGACTACATCTTACCTATTTTAGAGAGTATGGTCTAGACCTGCTCTATATGAAAAGTGCCTTGAGATAATGACTTTTGTTGTGATATAGCGCTAAATAAATAAAATTGAATTGAATTGAATTGAATTGAATCTTCCACCAATGGGGTAAATCCACTCATTCACCTGTAAATGTTTCACAGCTACGGGAGAGGTAACTCCCACGACCTATCCACTTCACCTTCTTGTAAGATGTTCCAAATATTGCAAAAATCACTCAAATTTTAATAATGATATAATTCTCAGGAAGCGCATGATGGAGTTGTTTAAAAAGTACAGTTTGTCTTATAGTATGTTAATGTATGTGCGCAAACAGCCATGGAGGTCCTGCCAGTGAGTCTGAGTACAGATTGAGTAAGGTAGTGGTGTGGTTCTGTTCCTGACACCTGACTCAAATGGCTTGTTGTTTTTGGCTTATTGTTGGCTGTGACAGCAAAACATCAATCACAATGTTGTTCAATTAAAAATCGCACAGTAATTTTATTCTTATGTTGTTTTCCCTAAATCAACAGAAATAACAAGGACAGTCTTGTTTTGTGAAATCTTATCAACCTCGAAACAAAAAAAGTCAAACATCTTCTGGTGCATGGACCAGTTGGTGCTATGGAAGTGGATTTCAATAACTCTGTTGACGCTGTAGCCGGTCAGGCTTTGACAGATACAGTGTCTGGCATCAACACTTTAGCTTGCCCCAAAAGTATAAAATAACTGTTGGTTAAGCTGCTGTGCAGTGCAGTGTCTGCTATTATTAGAATGTCAGCAATTGTAAAGTAACATCTTCTCTGCAATTTTCTTTCTTCAGATGTTACGTTTGTGTTTTGAATAAAGAAAACTGGAGATAGAAATTATATTCAGCACAAGCTGAAATAAATGTGCAGAAACATCAAGTCCTAGTGAATTTGTCTGTGGGCAGTGGTGAAACCCCAAAGGTTAGAGAGAAGCAAATTTGTGACAAGGAGATCGTTGGTTCAATCTGGCCCAACAGGAGTAAATCTGTGGGGAAAGTGAGAGAGCAGTGTTGCCTTCCTTATTAATATCACCGTGGTGCATGAGCAAGGCCTGGGAACTCCAACTGGAGTTGCTCACTGTGATGTACCTTCAAAGTGTTAATGTATAATTGTCAGATGTGATCGGGTGTCCCTGCCTCTCAACATTTCACAAAACATGGTGATGCACAACAAACCTGAGACAGATGTATTCCAGCATAGAAATTCGTTGTTCTGGGACTCAAAATGGGTTAGAACCCAACTATTCTGGGGGTATCAAAAGATAAAAAGTACAGTAAAAGGTTTTTAAATACATAATTAAATAAAAAGTCATCGAATAACCCACCAATTTCTAATTTGACCAAATGTCGTATGTCCTCTAGTAATTTTCAATACGTCCACAAGATGGCAGCATTTAGCTATTCTTAACAGAAAGGTGTTCTGCGCTGCATTGCTTGAGCAGCACTGGCTAAGGCAACTAGTAACATGTAGAGTTTTACTTAAATTCAACATTACGGTTTTGAAATTCGTCTCAGTTCAGACTTCTTCACCTCTAGTATACATGTCAAATTGCTGATAGTACTTGTTCAGATTCCAACATGTACCATTATGTAGCCACATTTGGCCAGAATAAATCTCAAAAAGGTCATTGAGCGCTGCTTTGTTCTGGCAATAATGCAACATCCATAGCACACAAAAAAAAGTAACGACTCATTACCCACTCACTGGGTTCATGAAGGCGAATATTTACAGGAGACCTGTCAAATTCTGGTTGGCCAGAGGTTTGTCTGAGTAAAGAGTTGTATTGAGGTGTCTGGAAGCACTTTAGAGCTTTGCAGTGGTTTGGTTTTGTTTCCCAGAGATGTATCTTGTTGCTAAGCATGAAGTAGCTACAATACAACGCTGGCTGGCACAGTATGTGTGATCTGATCAAACATCCCCTCAAGAGATGTCAGGCCTGGAAGATGTCCATGTAACACAGTCAAAAGTGAACACTGGTCAATGTCAATTTTATTTTGCAATTTGACAGTTTCATGGCTGTTTTCTTCTTTCAAAACAAGATTCTTTCTACAACCTTTGATTGAGTGAATCATGACAGACGAGCAGCCATACAAACAACGAAGAATCTGGATCTTGAACACTAGCAAAGGGATAACCAGTCAAATTCCAGTCCCACTGTTCTGATGTTTAAACAGCCAACGGGCCTCTTCAGTAAACTCATACATTCAGATTGAAGAGCGGGTTAGAGTCTTTTCATTCCTCTATGTCAACCAGCAACAGTCACACCAAAAGCTGTGTGCAAGGCTCACAAGCACGTGCCTGAAGTCTTTGGCCCCTACATAGCATCACTGGTGCATATGTGTTGTTATAATCAGTGTCACTGTTGTTGCTGAGCAGCACATCTGGATAGGTGTTTTCAGTGTAATAGTGGGAGAATGATCTGTGTTTCCGCCTATTTACTTTTACGGTAGTAAGGGTAAGGTGAAAGGTGATTGTCTCTAAACTGTGTAGAGAGCTGAACCAACTGGGTTATCACTTTGTTGTGGTCAAGCACAGATGCTCGAGGTAGCAGTTCTGTGGGAGCACACACTGTCTGTTGTGCTGGTCTTTAATACTGTGTGTACTGTTTGAGTTATTTGTTTTACTAAACATCCAACATGTAGTTGCTCGTTAAAGATTTAATACTAAAAACATGCTGATGGCTGTTCATTTCCTTAAAGCTATAATGTGTGGGTTCTGGAGATCAAACTAGGGCTAGCATGCGCAACCCACTCTGCTCTTCCCACCCCTCCCTCTCCGAGCTCCATTATACCCTTCACCCACATCATCATCATGTATGCTTCACCTAATGCAGTAATCAGGATCTTGTTAGCCTTTGAGCCTCATAGCAGTGTCTTCCTGCAGCTTATGCTAGCTTAAAGGCTTGGTGTGGGGGGAGCAGTATGACCAGAGGCATGTTCATTTACTCTTAGTGTGCAAAGCATAAATTGTGCACCATACGCAAAACTGAAAAAAGAAGTTTGGTCCTATTTAAGTTCTTTAAGGTCAGTCACGTTTGGACCCTAAAACAGTTCTATATTGTCTTGTTCTGTATGTGTGCGCGTATATTTTCCTAACTTTGTTTAAAAGCTAAAATGCTCCACTAAGCACACAGCATTTTAATACAGTGAATCAAGATGTCAGACATTTTGATATGACAACCTCCCTGAACCTGGACATCCCCACGGGTCCAGCAGACAGACCTCACAAACATTCTACCAACAGTATGGTGATCTGCCATAGATAAAGTTATGTTCATGAAATATTTATGCCCATGTGATTGTACTTCCGTTCCCACGTTTAGAAGTCAAATTAATAACATATAGAATGATGTGTGTGTTTTCAGAAGTTGTGTAAGCTAGACCAAGTGTCTGCCAGTGCTGGCCGGTGGCTGTGTTTTCATAACAGAGAGGAATAAAGTAACTCTGCTCTCTGTTTCTGTCTCTCTCTAGCACACACATCACTGCAGCCAGCGAGTGCTTCAGAGATGTTACATAAAAAATATTTTGGCTGATAGGCATGTTCAGGGTTAGAGCAAGGTCAGACAGTTGAGATGTTTCAGAATTACATACTGTAACAAGGTTATATACATCACATGCTGACCTTTATTCAAACTCATATTAACCAAATACTCCCATTCAGCTCTCTTTAATTTTGTCCACAATCTATTTGCAACTGGAATTTCAAATTGTATTTTTTAAATCCATTTTCAGGCTTTTTGTTGCAGGTTGTATCATTACTTATGTATAAGATTAAACAATACTTTTCTTTGTTAACACCTCAACACCCAGTTCTATTAAAGAGAATGCTTCAGTCAGGTTTTAGGGCCAAAACTGATCAGTGGCTGTGGTGAACATTTTCTAGAAAGACCTCCCCCTAGTATATTCATATGCTTTAAAGCTTCATCAGAATAAACATCTGATCATCTGAAAACAAACTGAAAACATTCTCATAACATAATATGTATTCCAATATCTGTTTTTGTTTTTGTTTTTTGTTTGGCGAAAAAACGGTTTTCAAAGACCCTGTACTGGCTGAGCCTAACAAAGAAACAGCAAAGAAACATGTAACACAACTGGGTTAATTTGCGAGGGAGATACAGGAGATAGACAGGGACGTGGTGTACAGGTGGTTACAACAGCAAACTATAATGTTTATATTTTGACTAAATGTCAGCATCACACATTATCAGTTATTCTTTTCAATTCAATTCAATTTCAATGTTATTTATATAGCGACATATCACAAAAAGTCATCTCAAGGCACTGTTCATATAGAGCAGGTCTAGACCATACAGTCATATAAGTCAGCCAGTTTAGATTAGCTTGTTACACCTTCAAAGATGACTTTATGGATATTGATATTAGGACTAAGACACACACACACACGCACACCACACACACAGGCGTCGAGCAGGTGGTTTAATTTCTGCTGCTTTCATTCCACAGTGTTCACAATGGTAGTGACTGAATTGGCCCACAGGAGACACACACTCATATGAGCTAGAAAATAAAAACCTGATGTGTAATGTGACTTTTTAATTTGACTTTGTGACAACGACTGGTGGAACCACAGTCATGGGATTTTCAGGTCTACCAGCAGCTTGTTGGGGCAGACTAAGGTAGGTTACACTGCAGCTCCTGCAGTATAAAACTAATGACCTTTTCAACTTATTTGCTTTTTCAAATTGAGTTCAGGCTGTGTAGTGTAAAATCATTAAGCCAAATTCCTGATTCTAAAGATAAGCAGCGAAATAACCAGTCTGACTTAATGATTGTAATGTAATGATTACAATAGCAGATTACAACAGGGGCTGTTACATGAAGGCCGATGCCTTGTGGGAACAACAAAATTTCAGGCAGTACTTCCAGGTAGGCCGATAATCAAAACCACTAAACCAAACCAAAAAAAAAAAAAAAAAAAAAATGAGGGAAATGCACAATTGGGTGTCACTACTTACAAGCACAACTTTCACATTATTGTAGTCATTTAATGAATTGTTAATAAGAAACATTTTTTAAACTTTTAAGTGTAGGGCAGCTTTATAGAACATTGTATCGGATATTGGAAAATAAAAGTAGTAGCATGTACCTGGAAACAGGATGATGTATCTGTTCAGCAAATCTCTGCTCTATTTAATTATGAACTGATGTGGATGGGCCTTGTGTAACCATGGGTCAGGAAGGGACTCACGGTCACCTCATGCCAGACTACCAAAATTTCCCTCACATATGTGGCTCTGGACCAAAGTGTTGAACCAGACCGACCCAACCAGCTATAATGTCGTCATCCCTCTCTTCTTTTAATGTATACAATAATTCACTCTAAGTGACTGCTATGATTTCAGTGCCAATGTCTGACTCGATTTATTAGCCCTCTGTGCTGTATCTGTAGAGTGCAACATAGACTCACTACTTTCAGCACCACATATTTCAGTTTTAGCTTCCTGGACTTAACAATTTGTCACAATGTCATCTAAACCCAAATTTTGGGTTAAGTAGTTCATCAATCTGCAGTTTCATATGCTAACATCAGAGACCAAAAAAGTCAGTCATTTGATTTTATTCATTCATATCATCTCGTCTAAATATATGGTGTCTAAAAAGGGAAATAATAAGGAGGAAAGAAAGAGAGATGTCTGGGAAGTTTAATCTTGTTTGGGTCATTTCTTTGAACTCTTTAATAACAGTAACTTGTGAGCATTCCAGTTCACATTTTTAATAGAGGCCAATCCCCTTCTAATGTAGCAAGGACATTATGTAGCAGCCAGCATCTAGTACTCCTGTTTCCCTCCTATAATTTCATGCTCTCTCTCCCTCTCCCTCCATCTTTCTCTCTCTCTCTCTCTTTTATAGACTCATGCTTGCACACACATTGGCAAACACTAGCACACACACACACACAGGTCATAAGTCAAAAAGAGTTTGAATGGCAGGAAGGGAGTGAGCTTGTTAATACTGGACTAACTGTAATATATGGTGTGAACTGCTTTCTGTGCCACTGAGCTCTATCTTCACATCTCTCCCTCTCTCTCTCTCACTCACTCACTCAAACACACACAATCCAACATTTGTGTGCAAACATTTTATCTTCTCATCCAGCGAACATAGGTAGCTCCGTTAGCTTCCTTCCCTGCTATGGAAGAACTTGAGGTGTGTTTATGTGTGTGTGCCTGTATGAGTGTGTGTGTGTTGTGGTTGTTTCGTGGAGCCTCTACAGTTGTCCCACCTTTACTTCCTGGAGACTAAAACAAAAACAAACCAAAAAAGTTAAAGGAACTTAATGTATCAAAGAGGAGAAATAAAACAAGTCACTTCTCAACTTACAAAATTATATGTTCTTTCTTTGAATGTGTAGCATTTCAATTCCAAAATACGAGGAGGTCTAGAAATGTGCTGCATGCATGGACTTTAGCCTCCAAAACTGAAAAAGTACATGAAGTGAGCAAGCACAGAATGTTCAAGAAAATGCCATCTTTGTGTGTGTGCGCATGTGTGTGTGTTTGTGTGCACGTGTGTGCGTGTGCGTGATGTGAAGTTCTTTAAATACTCTAAAAAACATTTTATTATCATCATAGGCTTAGACAATGAGCAACTATACAGGTAAGTCTGAACTTAAGTAGTATGCATGTCAAATAAAAAATATGTGTCAGCTGGGACTGACTCCAGCTCCCCGCAACACTTAACGATAGTATAGATAATGGATGGATGGATGATCCCCTGACAATTACAACTGTAAAACAAAAAGAAAAGCTGAAGTTTCTCAACTCTCACCCATTTGCTACAGCAGCATATTGAGCAACATGCAGTGTCCATGGGTATGGACATGGGATAAGTTGGTCCAGGTATTACTTGTGTGTATATGTGTGTGTATCTGTCTGTGTGCAATTTAGAACTTAATCGTAGTTTATTTTGATGTCAGAGTAGTGATTGTGTCTCACGTTTACACTTAATATAAAAGACAATGGCAAAGATGCACACAATGAAACACACATACACACACTTGTGCGGTGCCTGAATGAATGGCATGAATGATAAATCAGGCTTGAGACCAGAGACAGATAGTGACACAAGAGGAGACAGGAAAGAGAAACTTCACCTCTCTTTTTCTCCCATGCGATTAGCTGTCATTGTCAAAATCTTACTGTATACTCATATTGGATTTTGAACCTAAATGTAGTGCCTGTGTGTGTGTGTGTGTGTGTGTGTGTGTGTGTGTGTACAGAGGACGAGCTGCTCCAGAGGTTGATATACTTTATAATCCACTCCAGATGTAGAATGTCGGTTGAACCACCATCACCTCTCATATCAGCCCAGCTAATGTGTGCAAGTGTGTGTGTGAGAGAGAGCAACTTTTGAGGTTTCTGTTAAACCTAAAATCTACATTACCTCAGAGGACTTTATTAGAAACAACATAATAATTCTGGGCCTCCTTTGCATTACAAGATAGCCTCCAATTCTTTCTGCCATGGACTCTACAGTGTTGGAAACATTCCTTTGAGATTCTGCTCTATGTTGACATGATTGCATGAATAAGCAGGTACAGGTGTTCTGTCAAACATAACAAACTGCAAGTGATGTCATAATGATGGTGACATACAGTATGTACTATAGGGCTGTACCAGCGCGGGAATGCAATTTGAATCGGTTGGTTGTTCAATGCAAAGATTTAAAAATTTGTTCATGTTTCTTTTTCATCTTGTTTGTTTTGTTTTGTGTGTACACATTTTTTATACAGATATACCCCAAATGTAAAGGGCGGGCATTAGGATATAAACTTGGATGAATTTTTAAACAGTTTTTAATGGTCTATCGGCTGCACATTAGGATTTGTCAAGTCAGTTTTATTTATATAGGGCCAAATCACAACAGAAGTTATCTCAGTGCACCTTTCATATTGAGCAAGTCTAGATCATACAAAACAACTTTTGAGGCAGAAACTTCCTGCAGAATCAGATTCGGGGTGGTTGTCCATCTGTCTCAGCCCTGGGTGGGCTGAGAGAGGAGAGGGGAAATGGAAACATAAAGATCCAGACTCTACAGCTCTGGAGGCAGAAATATCTGCAGAGAAGCGAGGCAACTGTGGGTGTTTGTTGACCATCAAGGAGATATTGGCCATTGTCTCTACCTCCAGAGTCACCAAAAAAATCAACTTGACTAGCGGTGATGTTGAGCAATTGCGGCGCTCATCTTATCCTTGTGCTCACATTGTGAGGCATTTGTGCATGTGTTGTAATTTTTGGAAAATTTTTTCTGGAGAAGTTTAGACACAGTCAACTCAACCTGGAGTTTGCTCTTGGATCCTCAGAACTGAGGAACCAAAAAGACCAGGAGCATGCACAAGAGTGACTGATGATGATTGGAGCCAGGTGTGAGGACAATCTTCCACAGCCTTCGGCCATCTAGTTGACTCAGATTAAGTTATTTATTGCACAAGCTAAAATAAGGAAAAAGTGTTCTTCAGGTGAGATGGAGAATTTAACAACTGTAAGATCAAATATGAAACACACACAGTCCCAAGAGTTCTCTTAAGGATCCTAGCCTCAGTCCGCTCATATCAGTTGCTTGTCAGTTGACTTCCTTAGTTGACTTCCCTTAATCAGGCGCTCTTATATATGTTCCACTGTATAAAAACTCTTCAAATTGTCTGAGTTAAACTCACAATTTCACTAATATGAAATAAATCCAAATCCAATAGAAGTGTTTTTACAATACAACCAAACTACAAAATCACAAAAATCTTGCGATGAAGTTGCCAGAAAAAACTTGTTAAAATACATTAGAATACTGTGACTTACTGGTGGTACCACAAATACATCATATAGCTGTTATTTTAGTTAGAGTCTTCTCTACCAAGGAATTATTGTCATTTAGTGAAATAAACTGAAAAATATCACATAAAATATTAACCACCTTTAAATGACAGAAATATAATGTTGAATTACAGATTATAACCCTAAGAACAACACAAAATTACAATAAATATATTATTATTTCTGTTTAAAAATAAATAAATTAAAAACCATAATATATCACTGTAGTACAAATTGCTTGTAAAAAAAAATAGTCTCAAATTCCTGTTAAAGTTTGGTACAAATCATTTATAAAACAAGTATCATTCAACCCATGGCAATTTTCACTTACTCTACTAGGGATGTGCTAGTATCAGTTCTTACAAAGCACAAATGATGTGATGGAAACAAAGACTTTTGACCCAAAATTTCTCACTAATATTTGGGAAAGTAAGTCAGCTCCACGGTTAACACATCAGTGTATTCACTGACTTGCCTTATTGTCAGTGCACAGACAGACAGATAATTACTGGGGGCGTTACTAACTGTACCCATGTCGTAACACTACTGACATGTGCCAAGTAACAGCTATAATGATTTAAAACTGATAGTTTAACCTGCCGGATTACCAACCACATTGTCTCAAAGCAAGTTCTGCCCATCTTCTCCGTAACAAGCTACAGTATCATTGTGATCACAACATAAAATGCAATCTGTTTGTATAATAGTAAATGTAATTATACAGTTGATATATTTAAAATCAATTATTTAAAAATATTAAACATCATCTAGGAGTTTATTATAATTGTTTCTTTTGAAATGACAGAAAATATCTGGCAGAATAATGAATACATGTCAGTAATTTTGACACATTTAAATATAGTAAAATTATGCAATTTAGTTATCACTTGTAAAATGGCCTGTGGATATCACTTACCATTTGCCCTGTTTTTAATATTTGCCATGCAAATTAACACTTTTTCCATGTGTTTTACTAAATATTATTTGTAATTTGACACAACAGAAAAAACTGTAAAACAATATTAAGTTTAATAAAATTGCAGTTTAAAAATGTTTAAACATGTTTTTTGATGTACAACTGCACCAGAACAGATTGGATAACAAACTAAGTTAACAATACTCAACATCAGTATACTTTATTTTACATATACTTCATGATACAAAAATACTGATCACAGCAGTGTATTTTCTTGGAAAAGATTGAAATAATAAACATAGGTTTGAAAATAACATTTAATAAATTATATAATTAATATCTGACTTAAGAATCTGGAGACATAATTAATACACCACCCCCAATATTTTTAAAACAAATTGACCAACATTTTAAAACAAGTGTCAGTGTTGACTCTCTTTCAGTCCTTCTTCAATTCCTGGGCTCCAATCAGTCACTCTCTTATTAAATATCCTCACAGCCAAGTCAGTGCATTTCTCACCTTCAAATAACCAGTTTCATATCTGCACTCAAATCTCTAAAGTTCCCACATTCATCAGGGTCCCACACATAGCTGCCATCAGCTGATGGGGATACTCATGACCCACAAGTCTACAGGGGATGGTGATGAATTCTACTTGTTGAGTTTATTATCTGCTCATTTAGCATCTCATTAGTGTCTCATTAGCCAGCGGTTATTCAGCCGTCTCCAGTGGGAATGATGTGGCTTACTTCCTCACTGAAAGAGAAACCTGGCTCACACATACGCCTCCTGACCTCATGGGAGGCCTGAGACAACTGTAAAGAAGAAGAGAAAACAATAGGATTAAGCACAAAACTATTAACAGTAATATGTAAAGTAGGTAAAAGATTGAGTTGGGGTCAAAAAAGGTAAAAAAATGTCTAGCGGGACTGCGTCCCACTTTCACAAGTATGAAATGGCCTTTGTTTGCAGAAAAAGGAAGATTCTTGAAACATGATTATTCTAACCATGTGTGCATGTTTGTTACCATGGGCCTGCAATTTGTAGTCAACATCAATAATCACCATGACATAGAAAAGAGGCGAGTTAGATATATTGGAAACATTAGTGCTCAAATCGACGTATGCTGATGTAAATAACTTTTCTTGGTCATTAGGTATCTTGTTTGCAAGCGAGAAAGGTAATGGAGATTGAGTAAACTTCATCCTCTGGGGACTATGAATGTCTGTGCAAGAATTTCATGGCATTATCTCTGATAGTTAATAGAAATATTTATCCTAGTCCGATGTTGTAGACTGACTAGCTGACGCTGCCATTCCCATAGACATGGTGCTAACATCACGTAAAACACAAGTTTCATTAAGATTAATCAGGGACTTTGAATATCCACATTAAATTGGAAATCTGACTATGAGTTTTCTAGAGACCTTCTTCAGGCCAAGTATTGTGAAGGAGAAAGTGGACGAAAAGGTGACATTGAGCCCTAACAAATGAAGGTATCCGCAAAGTAGTAAAATCATCCTCTGGGGGAGCATGAATCCTTTAGAGCTTTTGGTCCCGCAGGAGTAGAACTCCACAACAAACTAAAAATCACATATGTCTGATATATCATCTTAAAAAGTTATGGTCAATGCCTTAGCAAACAGTGATCTGTTTACTCATCAGTAGACAGCCGGAATGTTGGTGGCATTTGCTCAGAATCATGTTCCTGGCCACTTGAAGAACTGAAGTCAATATA
The DNA here is from genome assembly GCA_033238685.1 of Lates japonicus. NCBI lineage: Eukaryota > Metazoa > Chordata > Actinopteri > Centropomidae > Lates > Lates japonicus. The sequence goes on along the minus strand of BRZM01000013.1, from coordinate 3,875,666 downwards.
GCAAGAAGGCATCTAAAAATGTTTGGGGCATTTTACAATATATTGTGAGGTGCAGTGTAATTTCAACTATGACAACATGGAAAGTCACCATTTTGTGTGTTTCTGCATTGATTACTTTTGAAAATATATACTGCTACAGCATAAATCATGTTTTCTTTGGTTTGATTTTGATCATCTTGTGTGTTGTTAGTGAATGAAACCCTCATCCTTTGAATAAAATCCATCGTACCATGCATATGATTGCACATTTATTGTATAAATGTGGACTACATCGTTGTTTATAGACAGCGGTCAACTGGGCTGCTTCCAAAGTAATGTTTTTTCTCACCGGTGTGCATGAAAACTATGGTGCAAATAATCTATATTTTAATTTGGTCACTTGAGTCTACGCTCGCGGCTGTCACAGTGGTCTGCAGCCAAATAGTGCTAGGATAGACACAACCTTTGCTGCTTTACAAACAACTACTTTCTTGTCTGTTCAGCGGTAAGAACTAGGGTTGAATTTCATAGCGGTAAAAACTACAGCCTATAGAACTACTATATGATTTACAGCCTGTATCTAGACCATCGACTTTCACAGAACAGAACATGAGAGTTGGGAAAAATGTATTATAGTTTTATAAATGCAATTATTAGTCTTCGCATTCTAGATGTAGTCTAAATCCTGTTTCTAGGTATTTTTAACCTAACAGAACTGAATAAACAAATATCAGGTAAACATATGAAATCCACTCTTACCAGCAGAATAACAGCTTGAATATCTTGTTAACCCCAGCTAGACTAAAAGCCTGACTAGTCTTTAAATTATTAAACAATGAGTGGATCATAGGATTCTGAGGAGCACATGAAATGTTCAGGACTGGGCCTGTTCTACAGAGCACTTACACATAATCACTTACCACTAACATTCTGGTACTGGCGTGTAATTGCCACTGCTTTTGTGGCTGCATGCAGTGTCACATAGTGGATGACAGAATATTTAGACACGGATACTTGAGACCTATGAGCCCATGATGAAATACACATGAGTCCACATACAATCTCTCCCAGAAACACACACGCCATGGCTCCAGATCTCCAGACACTAGATTCCTACTGCTATATTGTACTCATAAATCACTTGCTCTCAAGCAAATTCACAAAGAGAATTACGAGACTGGGTGGGATGGATGGATAATAACTGTAATGTGTGTGTGTTTCCTCCAGTGCAGGGAAAGGAAATGGTTAAGTGACAGCTAGGAGAAGTGATTAGCACACTGAGGTCTTGTATTACACTCTGTGTTCACTGCAGTGACCACCTACCACTGAAGGACCAGTGCGTTCCTCTGACTACATACAGCCACTAACATTACAAGTGTGTGTGTGAGAGAAAGTGTGTGTGTGTGTGTGTGTGTGTGTGTGTGTGTGTGTGTGTTGGCAGGGGGTGACTACCCCAGGATGATGCAACCATGAACCACTAAGCCATGATCTTTATCACATTAATATAGAAATCTTTTTACCTAGTGGGTCATTCGCCGACCTTTAGCCAATAATTCTATATCAACACACTTGGCGTCACATAACATGACAATATGATATAGGAATATGGAAATTATGCATTGTTGTATGTAGGATTTTTTTTATCACAGTCTCAAAGGGTGACACTAATTGAAAATAATCATGGATTTGTGCTGTTAAGGTAGATTTAATGAAAAAGACTAATAGTGTTACTATCAATAACAATGGGCACAAATCTAATCACGAAATAATTGGCCCCGGATGGATGGATGGATGGATGGATGAATAAGTGGACACATAAGCGAGAAAAATGGCGCCCTGTTTGGCTGCGGCTGCACGGAGCTCCGCGACAGTTTCGGTTCCGACCAAGTGCACTGAAACTGTAAAAGGCCTGGAAAACGAAATTTTGTTCTGTATACACCTGCGTGCTGAATGACAATAAAGTCTGTCTAAGTCTAAAACATGACCATCCTCTATAAATTGAACATGCTTTCATCTTTTACTGTACTTTATAATCATGGTCTTCTTACATTATGAAAATGCGATTTTATAATACAGTAAATTCTAGAACAATAAAACATTGATCACACTTCCTTTTCTCTCCTCAACTGAGAATTTACAATCTAAAACAATATACTTATTTCTTCTAACAGAGGAGAGGAAAACAAGAAAACCGGATAAGAATTTTGTAATTTGACCAGAGGACAGTTTTTGTAAGCATAGGCTCAACATTGTACTTATCTGAGCTGGCTTGTTTTGCTTTCATTCTTGAAATTTTGTTTTAGGGTGAATTAAGATGATTAATTTGATGATGAGAAGTAGAGTATTGAAACAATGTCAGCTGTTGTTGTGTCTGTATTTACTCCAAGTGCTGTATGTGTTCCTTTTTAGACTGTCAGACTAAAACATCTGGGCAAGTTAATTGTAAGCTTGATGGGTAAGTGTAGTTTGTCAGTGTTTGTCAGTTTCAGCAAGTCTCAGGTCTGTCCAAACTTGAGGCAAAGGTTCTATATCTTTAAGCGCTGGGTGCTCTCCAACCAAAAGTGTTGTTTAAATCACCAAACATCAAATGGTACAGAGCCCCCTACATCCCTCCTTACCTGCATGTAGCATGATGGAACCTCCGTCCCTTTAGGAAACACTTATTGGACGACTCATTACATTCACAGGAACACTTTGTTTTATTGAGGGGCTGGTGCCGCGGACATGTCTTGATACATGTGCACTGTCAGGTGTCCTTGTTGAAGACGTGGTTGAGCGGGCAGGTGGGCGCAGGCAGAAACGTTGCAAACACACAAGCAGAGTGTGCGGTCGAGATCGGTTAGGGCCACAGTCTTGGTTTGATGCTGTTGTGCAACACGTTCAAAAAAATCAGTTCCTTGTCCTGGGCCCACACATCTGCTGAAAATATGTCTGGAGGCGAAAGAGAGAGACACACACATGTAATTTATTTTATTTTAGAAATCTGAACACAGGGTAACTGGCTAGAGACAGACATTTTCTTGTGCCTCTGGTCTCTGAGTGGTCTAAGGTTCCCCAGCATCAAATCAACTTCATTTAATCAAAGACATGCCGTTAAGTTAACGCTGGTGACTCTAAATTGCCCGCAGGGTGTGAATGTGATGTGAATGGTTGTTTTGTATATGTTGGCCCTGCGATGGGTTGGCGATCCGTTACATGGTGTACCCGCCTCTCACCCAGCCAGCAGCTGGGATAGGCTCAGCCCCCCGACCCTTTACGTATAAGCAGTATAGATAATGAATGAATGAATGAATAAGATGGTATAAGAAAAACTATGATAATCCTACCTCCTCACTGCTGTACACCTATTGGAGTACTATATTGGAGTGCATATCATACTTATTATGTAGATAACTGACAGTTATCAATAAACCCAAACTAACTTCTTCGTATACAGTTTCGTATGGGAGGGCTTCTGTAGAATGGGTAAGTAACCAAACAGCATTAATGAATCATGCTTACACTTTCAAAAGCGTCAATAAAGTCCCTCCTATTATTAATATAATAAAGGACTTTATTATTTTATATAAAACATATCAGATGGACTGGTATGAATATTTGCAGAATAATCTAGAGAATATGTCACATGAAGAAAGTAGTGAAAAGCTAGAGTTACAGTTGTGGTCATTTTGTTGCTTTAAGTCTTAAGAAAACAAACTGATACCTAACAAAACACTGTTGTATTGTAAATGTTGGCTATTGTTGAACATGTTACACAACTACATAAAAACTGTGTGGGTGACAGTTGTTTGAGAACAATGATAAACTATGAAATTGAGACATTCCTTAAATGGAGTAGAGATATTCTCTCTTTCCTCAGGGATAGCACAGATGGTTCTTTCTCAATACTGGTAAATCGTCCTCTAGCTGAAAAACACGGATTAGGCATAGAGAGCAGCATAGCGTCAGGCAAATGGATATTCAGACTGTCTATACACACACCATGTGTGTATGTTTATGTTCTACAGATGAACAAACATGTAGATGCTGAAAACAAAATACTTCCCAATCACGGTTTACAGGCAGATAACAAACTGCTCACTACACAGTATAATGCGTAAATCCTCGTGGAGAACACTTTTGATAAATGTCTCCTCAAACTGATGATTTTGCCCTGAAATGACATATTAGTCATTGTAGCCTGGAAATTACTTGCTATTTTGTCATTTGCCCAGGATATCTGTGACACCATCACAGTTGTTGCTTGATTGAATAACAATACACTATGTTTGACTGGCATCACCGCGGGTATATTCATTTCCAAAATCAAATAGATACATGATGGATCCAATGGAGAGAGGGTGATAATGAAATAACTTGAAAACATGTATTTCTGTCCCTGTATCTGACCAACTATCACAGTTTATATACTGCTAAGCTACATAATTCAAAGTACAATATGCAAGTTCTGGAGATCAAGCTAAAAACAACATGAGACCTGAAAGCAAAATATTCTGCTCCTCCAAGCCCTTTCCATCTGCCTTTGCTCACCCAACCCTTGACAGACCAGGAACAGGTTCACACTGACTGACAGCCGTGGCACCCACCCTAACTAGAGGAACCTCTCTGCACTGCAGCCAGGCTGTGCAATGAGTGGGTCTTTAACGGCACCTCTCGAAATATGAACAACTTCACAAAAAAATGTAAAGTTATGTACAAACTATTCATGTGAAGCAACAATCATAATTTCCTGTGGTTTAATAAGTTCTAACCATATGATACCAGAAATGCTGAGTAAAGGGTTTTGTGCAGTTTATGGATTTTGATAATCTTGAAAACTTGGATGCCATGTATATTTTGTACAATTATGTTCCTAAGAAAAACAAAAAGGTTATAATTATGGATACATAGTGCTGATGCATTGTGGGTTGTGACAATCTTGTTTTTCATTGATTGTGACACTCACTGGCGAGTTCAGTGCTCTGCACACATACATACAGAAACAGCCATACAAACGCACTAGTTAACTACTAGGGCAGGAAGATGTTATCTCTGTGGAAACTAAGCAACAAATGTGTGGTTACTCCTCCAAATTACCCCATACCAGTATATTATATGGAAGCCATGTTTAGAAAAGTTGCTATTGTTTTGGAAGCTCTGGGTGCATTGTTTCTGGTGAAACAGTTTGCAGAAAAACCTTTAACCTCTGTATACAAAGTAAAACTTTCACCAAAGATGACATCTGAAGGTTGTTGACCAAAACATCCAATAAAACACATAAAATAAAATTTTCTCTGGATGGGTTGACTCAATAGCTGCTGTTTTGGACATGCTTTCTGGTTTCCAGTATAGGGGCAGAGCATGTGTCTTGATTTACGCCATGGTCGTTCTTTTGTTATTTCTTTGCTCTGTTAATCTATTTTTCTGTTTTTGCTTTTTACTTAAATTTTTTTTGTTTCACCTTTAATTTTCATCAAAACACAATCTCACAACAACAAAAGAAATTTAATCTTAAATGTATGGATTATCCTGAGTGACATTTTTTCTGGAAAAGAACACATTGTTTTTTTAAATGTCACTTTGACTATACTACCTGGTTCTTAATGTACTAAAACCTTTGCCTGTCTTGTTGATTGTCATCTGGAATGAAGCCTAACATTAGATGGGTTTTGCTTCAATAGCCATTGTTGACCATGAGCCTTCCTCCACGAAAACTCTCCTGACCTCTTGGAAATAACATTGTCTTAAATCTAGATGAAAAAAGAAAGGTAATGGGAAATGGTCTTTGTTTCAGTGAAGTCTTAATGGGAACACTGTAAAGCAGCATAAACCAATATACCCTTAATTATTCAACCTTCAGGAATGAAATTTACAGATTCCAAGCCAGGCGTAATGGTTTGTTTTAGATTTAGGCTCAGTATGGAATTGATCTTTGATTTATGACAGTCTGCCACTGTCTCTGACATTTTATATATTTGAGAAACATCTATTTTATAACTTCTCCAAAGAATTAGCTTCTTGTAATGAACATTATAAAATAAAAATAAAAATAAAAATAACAAAGGTTAAAAAACAAGGGTGAAGAAGTGCATCTTGGATCTGTCAGCTGATATAACAGGTGCTCTGATGCATGGATTAATACCACTGTCCACAAGAAAGGTAATGGATACCCCCAAAACTCAAGGCGTGCTGTTTCAATGAAGTACAAAAGCTAAAAAGCCTTTATTACTGTGGCTATGTAATGAATCAACATACATCAACTGGAACTCTTGGAGAAAAAGTCAACAGAACACTGCCGGCAATTCATAAACAAAGTAACACATACACTGCAGTTGAAATCCATACAGTCTACTATACACTTTTTCCTCATTAGCCTCTTTTCCCAGCATTCTTCTATGTATTCATGGACAGTAAGGATATAGACATCCCCTGGAAAGCCATTCCTGTACTCATTACTGTTGCCTATCCTCTCTTTTATCTTCTCACCTTTAACCTGTTTTCTTCCCTTGTCATTTATTTTTTCAGCATGTTCTGGAGCTGTGTCTTCATCCTCAGGAGACACTGCCTCACCTCTTATGATGTGCTTATTTTTTCCTGCGTAGATGGTGTCCATGTCTCTCTCCCTCTGTGTAGATGATGTCCTTATCTCTCTCACTCTGTACGAATGGTGTGACAGGTCAGGGGTAAAAGTTTTTGGTTCTGACAATATCCCCTCAGCCTCTATTCACTTTCTAAAACTTGGCTTGTGAGACTGACCTCAAAAAAAAAAAACTGTGTGTAGAACTTTGCAGAGGATCTCATATATTTTCATAACAACATGATCATCCATCTTCATTATGCCTCCCTAGCCCTTATACCATCGTCATGCTCCTCCCTAGCCTTAAGGCTATTTCTAACCTTTCAGGTACATCAACACATGTTTCCTGGGGCTCTGGCAAACTATCTGTGTAATATTTCCTAATATTAAGGTCTTCTCTAATAGACTCGTGCCATGATTTATCAAACCTACTTGCCAAATTTCTGTATTATATGTCAGATCTTTGAGGTTGACTTTGGCAGTCTCTCTCTATCATGAAATGTGTCTGGTTGCAGAAGCCTGTTGCTCCTTAAACTCAAATTAAACATGGTGCAACAGACTCAAATGGATTTAAGAGGAGTCAGTCCACAGATCTATTTAGACATCTATCCTCACAATTACACAGCACCATCAAAGTTCTTCTTCCATCCCTGTAAATGTAATTCATCGTAATTCATTTGTAACACAAAATGGACAGGGACTAAGTTTTGACAGAAAGAGATGCAAAGAGAGTGAACGTAAGGCTGAAGTTGAGAGGTAGATGGACAGGTATTAACCTTCCTTCAATGACAAAAGAGAAAGTTTAGAGTGTCAGCACAAGTTATCTTTTAAAACCTTGACCAAAAGCTTATCGAAACTTTTCACATGACATGGTTAAAATCATGTTCCTGATTCCTGCAAGTGAAACATAACACTCGTCTCCAGCATGCAGCAGTACAGATTTTCCTAGTAGGTTTTTAAAAAAGCTAAGTGCTTTAAAATACAGTTAGGGGTCATACAGTACAGTACAGTCTGATCTGATCTGATGATATTAGCCACTCAGGCTTTGCTTTTTAATTTGGTATTGATCAAACTAAAAGTATCCCTACTATCTTTTATCTTCTACAGATAATTTGTTTGTCCCTTTCATTTCACACTGTGTAAATGCATATTTGTATGCACGAGTATCTATGGAATCTCTGCTACTCTGGAGTCTCCACATTTCTTCTGTTTCTCATTTGTTTACACTTGGTCCCGAGTGTAACACAACACACACACACACACACAAAGGAAGTCACAAACACACACATACAGACTCTCAGCAAACACACTGCAGTCATAAATACTCCTTGGTGAACACATGAACATTCTCCTGTCACAAACACCAACATAGAGAAAGATGGGCTTCAGTGACTGTGTGTTTGTTTCAGTGTTTGGTATGTGTGTGCTCACTGCAGGCCTTGGGGGACACGTCATCATGCAGCACTAATCTGTTGTATTTATTGGCTGCGATATGTTTGCACTAGTTGATCTGCAGTGTTGGCGAGCTGTTTCTCTAACAGTGCCAGGTATGTGGAGCAGGGTAACCCCAGAGTCCAGTTGGAGAGTCCAGTTTACTCGTCCTCACATACATTTTAAAATTGTTTATGTGGATTCTTAGAAAACTTCTGGCTGTGTTTGTTAGTTTAGAAGCTAGAGGATAGGTCTATAGTTCTGAGAGTTCTAAATTTAGGGTGAAATCATAGTCCTGAAAAGCCCTGAAAAAGCACCTTTGGACACAGAGTAATAAAAGCGCTTTAATGTATATTAGCCTCAAGATGTAAACAGGACTCACACAGTTTTCATTGTCTGACCCTAAACTTCTCTTACTATTCTCTGTGAAGTTTGTTTGTATAAGAATGCCACCTATTTGTTAACAGGTGTGCATTTGTGAGATTTCATTTTAAGAATAACTAGTTGTGTCTGGTTATATGTGTAAACAGCCCAGAGACCATCCATCCACTACCACTTATCATTAAGGAAGTGTATACATTCAAAAGAGAATCTGGGTACAGATTTACACAGCTCTTAACAGCTTTGTCATTCAGACTGCTCATTACTGCAGTCTTGACATAGTTGGCAGTGAATGGTAATTTCCCTGCCATGTATGCCTAACAGCAGCATTATTGTTTCTTCCTCATTTTTCATTTTTTTCTGGGCTGCTGCAGGAATATAAAGCAAACGCAGTTTCCTCAACAGTGTTGTCAGAAAAAATGACCAGAGATACAAGATAAACTTATTTGCCAGCAAATGTGTAAACACTCACCAAGGTGCTGTTGGGAGGACCTTGGGGGGGGCAGTGGTGGTGGAGCGGTGTTGTGGTGGATATTGGCGGCCATGCTGACACACCAACACAGCCTGTTGCTCCAAGTCTGACCAGGGGGACACGTCCTGTTGGCTGTTGGACACCTGCAACAGAGACAGAAAAAGTTCAATAGACGCACGAGAATTTCTTGCTTAGTTGACTGTAACATCTCACCAGGTGGTTTCCTGACTGTACACAATAAAAAATGACAGATAAGTCACATTGTAGTTTATCAGATATTGTAAAGATATAGGTATTGCAAAGGCTGAGTCACAAGATTGCATGATTGTATTGCCACTTACCAATGACAATACTCATTTAAGCAAAAATTTTACTTTGATATTATCTTATTACAAACCATGCCAGCCATGTCGCACTTAAATGAAATCATCTGTTTTTCATTAGTGCCATCAACGCTTGAGTCCACAAAAATCTCTTTTTATCTGATCTTCAGGAGTTGGCTGGGACATAAACTGGGATATGTATGAATGTGAAAGGGCACCTTGCCCACTCTTAACCTGCTATCTATGATAAGCCAGCTGAAGAACTGTAGACAAATAAACACCTTGATCAAAGGAAGATTTCTTGGGTCAGCTTCAATCAGATGGTCAGGCGGTAGAGGGAAGAGCGATGGTGATTAGATGTCTCTGGAATTTCAAATTTTAAAAAGGATATATGTGGGATTTCTACTGTCCTTATGTCAATGCTGATATACAGTGGTATTATGCAGTATAATGGTGCAGTATTATACAGCAGAACCAAAGTGAGATTATGTTTGTGCTATTCCAACCTATAAAACAAAAATGAATCATTTTCTCAAACACATACCATTGAACATGCTTCTTCCCGAAATCCAACAATGATGGGGTAATTAACCTCAAACTCACAAGATACAGTTACAGGATGCACTGTACTGTAAGAGTTCAAGACTTAAACCATTGGGTGCAGATCCAGATGGGACCACATTTTTAACTTTAATTTTCAAGACTTAACTTTTTGTTGAATCTAAATGTCCTCTTGCAGTTGAGGATGATCTCTCCCTCAACTTAGAATGACTTTTTCTGTTGTAGTAGCGTAAGTAGGTCATATTTATGTATTTTTTTCTCAATCCAACCTTTAGTTAAGAGCCTTCCATAGATCTAACTGGTTATCTAATCTTCCCCATTCATTGCTCCATTTCATCCCTGGAACACCTGGGGACCACAACAACTACAAAATGTCATGGGTGACACAATAATGACACAGCAGTCCTGATTCAGACTAGGTGACACCATACTACCAACAAACTAACACAATAAATACCTACATAATAATCCATAAAATCACTTCTGTTGAGTCAAACATTTAAAAAATGTTAAAAATTTTAACTCGGATGATAAGCACTACTGAGTGTTTTGTGCTTATTAGCAAATGTTAGCGCACTAAAACACTAAACTAAGATGGTGAATGTGGTAAACATTATACTTACTCATTGTCAGACTGTTCATATCTAAATTGTTAGCATGTTAGATGCTGACTTTAGAGTTTCGCTCAAAGCGCCACAGTGCCAAAACACAGCCTCACATAGCCGCCGGCAGCATCTTTCCCTAACCTTAACCAAGTCACATAACTGACCATACTGTAGTTGTCAGGTTCAGATACAGTATTGTACAAATAATCATTTGAAAATGTTGACAATGGTGAATTGTCTTACATCAATACTTCGTTTGGTGAGAGGTTTGAAGAGAGAGATTGGAAAAAGACAGAAAACTACATAGATTCCAATTTCCAATGGTAAATGGATCAAATATGGTTTAGAATACTTAAGTTGATTAGGAGACTTGAAGGGAGCAGATTGTAGGCAAATAAACATCTCATCAAAGACAGGCCTCTTGGGTCAGCTTCAGATAAGTGGAGGAGAGTCACTGATATCTCCCTGTGACTGCAGCAGCTCTGCTGTTTGCTGTGTTAAGACCACATGACCTTGGTATTTGTTTTCCTCTAGTTAAATTCTTCCTGTTTTCCATTCCCCATGCCTGTTTAATCATTTTCCATCCTTCTTCTTTCAGGCTTTCTTTCACCTCATTTCTTCCTAAAAAATCAAAAAATCATAGAGACTGTGATGAAGGCTCTCTAGCCGTCTCCTGATCCACACAATAAATGTAATTTTGAAAAAAGAGTGGATAAATGTAAGTGGTTTATTATGCTGGCCTTTCTGCTCAATGGTAAATGTGCTGGTATTGAGCACTAATTTCCCAATGAAAACGGTTTATTGTGTTGCCGTAATAGGTTTTACTAAAATAAGTTTGTGAAATATAGCTAATTGGCAAGTATTAATTATGTAGCATGAATCAAAATAACATGAAATAAAAGCTGTAGAAGACTGGGATATTCCACTGTGTACTTGGTTTAAGCAGCTTTTCATTACTAAATAAAATCACAGTAGGGAAATGACTAAGTATGGAGATCTGACGCGCACACAGAGGAAAAAAAATCTGTGACAGATTATGATGATTATGATCATCCTCATATTTGCTACATGTCCCTGGTCACTCAAGTCATTCTACAGGAAATGAGTTGGCTGTTACTTATCAGCTGATGTGTCAGTGGGAATGTGAGTTGTTCTTAGCTGAGTCATGGTTACTGAAAGATCCCTCAGATATTTATGGTCCCCAGAGACAGATTCTTAATGAAATACGTCAGTATTTTGGAACCTTGGTATATTTCTTGTAGTTTTAAACATCATTCCTGACATTATGATGTATTTACTCATTAAGTTACTTGTTGAGCTCTGCATCAATGGTACAACAAAGTCTAAGATGGCAGAAACAGTCACACAATCAGACAGGTTGTAAAAAAATATATATTTTATCTATTTTATCTAAACCACTTGTGTGGAGGTAAAATGAAATGTTACTACTTGGGAAATGTAGATTATTGTTAATGGCTGTTGATTTATCGATTGGTTAACAATTTCACATTTGATTTTGCTTTCTCCTTGCAATAGTGTTTGCTATGACCTGATCTCTCCAGATCCAAGCAATGAGGTTATTCAGTTAAGGATGATAAACCTTTCCTTTAATACTTTTAGGTTTGTGGCCTGCCCTAACCATATCCCCTTGTACACAACAAATATCAAAATCTAAGAAAGTAATCTTAAAATCTAATGCACATATCAATAAATGTCGTCATTTCACTCAATGAGACATCATCCTCCGCCAAAAAAGTCATTCTCTCCCTTCGGCAAGAAGGATTTCATAATTGTCCCTATTTTCTTAATATTTTCAAAAACATCCTGATTATCCATGTTACTGAAAACAAACGTCAGCCTGATGCTGAATTACACCGGAAACTAGATACCTTGTTTAGATTTCTACAAACCGCCAAGAAAAATGTACTTCCTTACTGCCACACACTCAGAGAGAGAGAGAGTCAATTATATAAAACACCACGATGTCAAAACATTCTAGCTAAAACAAAGCAGTTACTTTATTTACTTTATTATTTACTTTATTGACTTGGACATGGAGACAGACAGCAGGTGGTGTGAGTCTGGCAATAACAAGAGACAGTGTGGTTTTAATTAGAGCTGCAGTGGCATGGTCACATACACACTACTGATGGGGGGCTGAGAGGAAAAGAAGGAAAGTGAAAGAAAAGGATGGAGAGAGGAAAGGACAAGGAGACATTTTTTGGGGAAAAAGGCTGGAGTGACTTGTGTGTTCTTTCACTTAACCTAATGTGAAACATACGTGTTCTTCATGGTTAAGTGTGTGTATGTGTGTGTGTGTGTGTACAGTATATTGACTCACCACAACATCCAGATAGAAATAACTGTACCACCAAGAAGAATGAAACTTTGGCCATTTGAAGAGTGAATAAAATATATCTGTTTAACGGGTTAGTTCAAATGTCTAAATTTGCCTAAATGCATATGATTTCCATTTCATTAACAAACCATCAGTCATATCATAGCAGATACAATATCATTTTACACATCCTACAGGTTACATTCCATTGACGTGTCTTTCATACACACACACAGTGTGAGTCTTCTTCGACTAACCCTCATGCTTTTCCTTAGCTTAAATTTAATATAGCACATATAAGCGCACATTCCATATTGAACAGGTCATTACTCTTTGGTAGGATACCCCACCAACACAGACACACTCACACACACACATACACAGGGACTTCTTTGAGCAGCATCTACTTGGATTTGATCTGCACCAAGGATCTGACTATCGTTCAACATATTGCTCATCCACCTAATTTGAAAAAATGAGTGGAACTAGAAAAAAAAAGCTGTGCAAGTAGAGGAGCATCCTGTATGCCTGCTTATGCATGCAGTTATCCATTCAGCCAATTATGTGGCAGTAGTGTCTACAATACTGCACATACAGGTCAGGAGCTTCAGTCAGTGTTTACTGTACATCAGACATCAGAATGTGGGAAAAATGTGATCTCAGTGACTTTGAATATGGCATGATTGTTGGTGCCAGAAAGGCTGGTTTGAGTATTACTGAAACCACTGATCTCCTCAGATTTGGACACCCAGCAGACTCTAGACTTTAACCGCAATAGTGCCAAAAACAAACAAACAAACAAAAACATCAAAGGACTTCCAGCATGCTTCCAATATGGCAGCAGCATAGAAACGGAGCTCCCTGATATTGAGCTATAAAAACCCTGTGTAATAAATTGTTTCTAAAAAAGTGGGGCATTGTAAAATCTTAAAGGAAAGGGTGTTGATTATGACTAGAGGAAAACAAAGGAAATGGGTTTTTAAAAAAAGTGGAGTTCAATATCAAGGAAGACAGACACTTAGCTAGCAACAGACCTAACGGAACTGGCAGAGAAGCCAACTGAGATAACGCGAGAGATGAGCCAGGGTAGTTGAAATGAAGAGGAAATACAAGAGATTACCCAAAGCATAGCAGACCAGGAAACAGTTTTACAAGAGATAAGGGATATTTGACACAACAGGTTGGATCCGGGTCACCAGTGTATCACAGGGCTGACATATAGAGACAAACAACTGCTCACATTCACACCTAAGGTAATTTAGAGTCACCAATTAACCTGCATGTCTTTGGACTGTAGAAGGAAGCTGGAGTGCCCAGAGGAGACCCACATAGGCACAGGGAGAACATGCAAACTCCACATAGAAAAACCCCAGTTCAAACATGGGTTCAAACCTGGAACCTTATTGCTGTGAGGTTACAATACTAACACCATTTCCAGTGAAATTTTGGGTGTCTTACGAGGGAGAAACATGCACCTACAACACAGTGGAGGAGGCAAGTAAGGACATGGGAGAGAGGATTTCAAGTGATGCTCATCAGAACAGATCAGAATTGGATGGAGAGGATTAAATGCCTAACCTGGCAAATGAGCCAAGCAAAGAATGTACAAGGTCCAGCGGAAGACTGGCATATAAAGAGGAACTGGAAGCCTTAAGGAGAACCCAAGACAGGGTATAAAAGAGATGGGATAAAGGAATTTAAGGTGACGACTGACTGTTTTTAGGTCTATGACTGAGGTGAGGTACAGACAGCTCTCTTTATGTTTAGATTTGATTATTTCATACAAATTTTAAGTTGAGAAGAAAGAGAAATGGTTTTATCATCATATATATCAGGACATAGAAGAAATTTGGCTTTCATTAGAGGAACTATTTGAAGATACTGTTTGGTTAAGGGCAGGTAGACTATGAGGGTGAGTTGGTCACCCTTCTTAATAACTCAGGATCAACCAGACTGGCAACATTTGCCTGGCAACACGAAAACCGTGTCACTGACACACACTACACATTGACCTAAAAAACAGTAACAGCAGGTGACATTACAATACATGTCAGTATTGTCCTTACATATTTATTTATTTAGTTAGGTAGTAAGAATTTTTTTTAAACTTTTTTCAATTATAACAAAACTTCTGAAACTTCTTTACTGCATGGATTGTGCTACCTTACATTGAAATGTATCAGAAATGCTGCAACATTCTTCAATATTTTTGTATAGACAGAAAACAGTTCATAAAGTTTGAAAGATGTGGTCACTGTTTGCATTTTGTGTCCGCAATAAAAAAGTGATTCACAGTTAAGTCCTCAGTGACTGCTGTTGTGCTGGCAGTGTGAAAAGTTTTGAAAAAGTGAAGTCAGTATTAAGCAATGTTTGCACCAACTACAACAAATCTATGAACAATCCATGTTTTAGAAATGTTTACATTAAACTTATCCTAGCTGCTTGTTATTGTCCGAGGACATCCTCCTGTTTTTGGAGAACATGAGCCAAAAAATACATCATGAACCGCTTCCTCATGGGACCCTGACTGTCGCAGAGTGTTATGGAGAAGCCATAAATCGCAGTATGCTTCATGTAGGTATACACAGATGAACATACATGCATTTAGTGGAACTGTGAAGTTAATCAAGAGAGAATCTGAGAAGTGTTTCCTTGAGTAACACCCCTGTATACACATACTGCACAGCAGGAAATCACCTCTGCAACAATGGACTCAAACACTCCTCGTGTGTGTGTGTATGTGTGTGTGTGTGTTACCATAAGAACATCTCTGCTGGAAAAAGGAAAAGGCTGTTCCTTTCCTAAACACACGCACACACCTCAGACGCAGCGTGATGCAGTGAGTATGAATGCTTACTCGGGCAGGGCTCTCCTGATGATGCTGTGAACTTGCTTGTAGACGTCCAGTTTGGACAGACAGGTGCACTGGGTGTGGTTGGCCACGCTGATGGTCACTGGCCTGGTGCCTTGGGTGATGGGCACCGTGATCTCAAACAGCTGCAGACAGAATAAAAGATTCAAGAGTCATAGAGTGACAGGGTAAATTGAGACAAGGTGCAGAAACATAGTGCAGCGCACCGTGAGGAATTGCATTGCATTTTTTGTTGTTGTCAAAAGGGGAGCAGCATACAAACAAATGACCACAGTGACAGTTATAAATCTAATTGTGCAGATTGTCTTTTCATCCCTGAGATGCCAAGTTTTCCTTCAATAAAATGTGAATGTCCTGACATGTTATAATAATGTCCCTAGTGGTCAACTTTTAGTTTCTATAAAATTCTTGTTCACCATCAAGAAGTGTGAACTTTTTGAAAAGTACATCTTGTTTTCTATCCCACCATTATGAAGAACGTACAATGGAAGTGAAAAAGATAAGCAACAGTAAAAGTTCTCTCTACTCCTACACCATCTGCCTCCACTGTTGTCATGGGTAGATGGTGTTTTAGATGTAATGCATTTCCAAATATCTGCCTTTTAAAAATTGAAGACATGATAGTCTCTATGAAATCTCTCCTCTTTATTCTGAATAAGGCCACAGTTTACCTTTTCACCCAGTCTCTCCAGGATTTTAATTTGTCTGAAATCCCATCAGTAATGTTAGTGTGTAAAATCTGCACAGGTACTGGCATTCATAGAAACTAGATCTGTTACATGACCTCTGTGTTACTTTTTATTTTAAAATTTTAAAAAGATTCATAATAATTTGGCCACAATTTTAACTTTTACACATTATTTAGTAGATAGTGCAGCATGTCTGCACCAGACTGCAATTTATTTTCATCAAGCATAAAATCTTTTATCTATATGACCGCTGTCTCGAATGTTGATGTCCTCCATATTCTATACCCAGCACCCACCTCATCTACCTCCCTGCAACATCCATGAGGTATATACAGCACTTTATTCACTAAAACTACTGCTTGTGAACATACTCCAGATAGTGATTGTGTTTCCCATCAGAACATAATTGAGAAATTAGAAGTACATAACATACACTCACCAAGCATTTTATGAGGAACGCCTGTACACCCGATTATTCATGCAATTATCCAATCAGCCAATCATGTGGCAGCAGGGCGGTATATGGAATCATGCAGATACAGAAGGTTCAGATCAAATCTGTGATCTCAGGGACTTTGACCATGGCAGGATTGTTGGTGCCAGACGGGGCTGGTTTGAGTTTTTCTGAAACTGCTGATCTCTTGGGATTTTCACACCCAACAGTAGAGTTTGCTCAGAATGGAGCCAAAAACAAAAAACATCCAGTGAGCAGCAGTTCTGTGGACAGAAAGTCCTTGTTGTTGAGAGAGATCAAAGTGGAATGGCCAGACTGGTTGGAGCTGATAGAAAGGCTATGGTAACTCAGATAACCATTCTTTACTACTGTGGTGAGCCAAAAAGCATCGGAATGAACAACACATCCAACCTTGAGTTGGTACAACAACAGAGGGCCATGCTGACTTCCACTCCTATCAGATGGGAACAGAAAATCTGCAGTGGCAACAGGCTCAATAAAACTGGATAGTTGAGGACTGGAAAAACGTAGCCTTGTCTGATGAATCTAGATTTCTGCTGAGACAGCAGATGGTAGGGTCAGAATTTGGCATCAATAGCATGAATCCATGGACCCAACCTGTCTTATGTCAACAGTACAAGCTGGTACTGGTGGTGTAATGGTGTGGGGAATGTTTTCTTGACACACGCTGTGCCCCTTATACCAATCAACTGAATCCACAGCCTATCTGAGTATTGTTGCTGACTATGTTCATCCCTTTATGGCCACAGTTTACCATCTGCTAATGGCAATGCTCCATGTCACAGAGCAAAGGTCATCTCAAACTGGTTTCATGAACATGACACTGAGGTCAATGTATATAAACTGCCTCCTCAGTCACCAAATCTGAATGTATCCTTTGGGATGTGGTAGAACAGGAGATTGGCAGCATGAATGCGTACATCTTGTAGAATCCATGTCACAAAGAATGGAGGTTGTTTTTAGAGCAAAGGGAGGCCCTGCCCAGAATTAGTAAGTGTAATCCTTCAGAGACAGGGTTGCATAAAGATAAAACACTACATGAGATTGACCCCTGCCTTTTTACCAGTGAAACTTGATTTGGCAATCCCCTCCCATCCACAGTGGTAGTATTTTATTTCCCCCTGATGCAGAGTGAATATGTGGCCAAACCCAGGTCAGTCATTTAATCAGTCAATCAGCAATGACAAGTTGGTAGCAGTGTGTGTGTGTGTGTGTGTGTGTGTGTGTGTGTGTGTGTGTGTGTGTGTGTGTGTGTGTGTGTGTACACATTGGATGATTTGTATGTGTGAAAATCTCTGTAATACATTTGCCTTACCCGCCCTAGTCTGTGTGTGTGTCTGTGTCTTTGTCATACTGCTAATGAAAACTGAAAATCACTAATTATTAAATGGTTGAACTTTGAAGTGGTCCAAGTTATTAACAGCAACATGATAGATCAATCACAATGGTTAACAGCCAGCTGAACATCTCCATTGGCTAGTTGGTTAGGCAGATATATTTACTTACAAAGCTGCACTCATTGTATCAACACCACAATCCCACTGTATTTCTGTTCACCTGATGAATACATGAAGTGCAATATTCAGTCTCAATTTAATCTACCAACATGTCCTGATAATCATATCTGGGTGTTCAGCTAAATTACAAATTCTACTCTGTTTTTACATGCATGTGTCACAATTAGTCTTTTTGTTAAAGTCCCGGAGCTCGCTCTGTTCCATTTAATCCATCTAGAGATTCAGTCAGCAAAGGCAGTCAATCACAAGATGCCACTATTTCACACATTCTTTTAACAAGGACCCTTCAACAAAGACCCCTCGACTTGGAGATTAACTTGACAACAACAAGAAAGAATGTGAAGGATTTCCACTTAAAGAACAAAAAGAATAATAAGGAGCTGGGCTTGTGTTTTCACATGGTACTGATGAAGATGCTTACACAAGACTTTTGTACAGAATAGAACAGGAACCATGAGAGCCACTTCATTCTTTCAATCACAGGGTTGAACAGTCTGAACAGAAAGTAATTAGTCTCAAAGACTCCTATTCAAGAGTCTTCAACAGCTTAAGCTGTCTCTCTCCCTCTCATCCTAATGAGGATATCATTAAAACTGACCTCAGTGTTTGTGACCTGGTGGAGTGTTCACCATGATTACAGAACACATGCATGCCCCATGGGGAGTGAAAGGGGTCACAGAGGATGGCATGTATATGCATACAGTATGTGTGTGATTAGTGAGCCATGCAGATGCATGTGTGCGCACTAATCACACAACCCCACGTGTACTTGGCAAGCATTTACATGCGTCCATGACCCTTTTCACACCCCATAGTGTGTGTGTGTGTGTGTGTGTGTGTGTGTGTGTGTACTGTGGCCATGGTAATAAAAATGTACTTTTAACCTCTTGCTACTGAAAGCCCAAGAGTTTAGACAGACCATCTTCTGCCAGAGGAGTATTTAATCCCTATATAAACTACAGAGCAGTGCTTTATTTCTGTCATTAGCAACTGGGAATGAAAGGAGAGGAAAGGGATCAGTCTATGCAAGTCAAAAAAACTTGTAACAAGTGGATATATGTGCGGAAGTCTAATTTACAGTATACAGGACCATTTGATTTAGTAACCGTTCTTTTCTCTCAGTCCTCATGACAAAGATGCTAAGGCTGACCATACAGCATTATACTTCTTTACAGCACTTATTTTATTTATTTATTTATTTTGAGTTGGTAATGCACGTTTCTCTATACTAAGTTTACATTAGGTGTGTTGAGATCTGCGGCTAACTTTGCCTGACTTCATGGGCAATGTGAACTGCCGGTCACTGCTGGGGTTCAGTATAAAATCATCAGTCACATGGGACACATTCTAGGTACTTCCTGTAGAGTGACTGAGCTCACAACAATAGCTGATCTTGCTGCATTTGCTTTTTACCTGTTGTTCCCGCAACTCATCAAATATGTCCAATTCACGGTGAAAAAAACTTACAGTTCTGTGATTTTTATGCAGAAAATATGAGGGTTCTCCTCAATATATCAGTCTGCCTTGTAAACCTATACACACTTCCCACGTGTTCCCATGATGGCTGGTCCAACTCCAAGAAAATAAATAAATCTGTTAACTCCAAACAACAGACTAAATACAAGTTAACACCCACCTTTAGATGGCCATTGTTCTGTTGACTGGCAAAAGTAAAGTAGTGGATCTAACTGTCTCCGAAAAAAAAAAGATCCTGCTGGTGCTAACTCAAAATGGCATAGAGCTCATAGGTTTGACCCTTCATCAGACAACACTTAATATACTCCTCTTCCATATATCAAACATGATGTTTGTGGAAAAATACAAATTTGAATTGCATTGGGCCATAGTTGCATGATTTTCTCTATAAACTGGAGGTTATGTGGGGTAGGGCAAATATTACTGCAAACATTTTGTGTTGTTCAGAGAGTGTTATGTATGCACATCTAAATAATGTACATATTTGGATACACCCTCAGTAAGCAGCCAGTTTTGCTAATCTTGCTTTCTCTTATTTATTTTTGTGATAGAGGTACATATGCTGTTGTCTTTGATTCTGTTTTTGTCAACTCTCTTGTTGCGTTTGATGTTTAAATTTTGGTCTGTGGGTGGTTTCCTTAAGTGTACAAAATAAATAAATGTAAACACAGCAAATGTCAATGCCATCTGACAGTTAGTTGTCACAATAACTCCTTCTGGATCGTTACACTGGAAGAAAGGGCAGACTAACTGACATCACTATTGTTGGGCCCCATAGCTAGTGGAAAATATCTCTAATACAGCATATGTGAGGTATTAAAGGTAAAGCAGCCAACAATGCAAAACAGAAGAATGAAAGAAGGAATAAACCTGGGTGTTAAAGAGAAAGCGCCACACGAACATCTGCAGACTAAAAATCCTTGACAGCAGGTACTGAACTAAAACCTTATGCAAAGAACCACCAGACAGACATAAATGCTTAAAGATACTTACAGTCACTCAAATAGCAAATTATACAGTTTTGTATGATTTCTATTACCTGCTAAGTGTTGAAACCTCTCAATGCCTGCCAGCTGCTTCAAGACACTGCCAAAGCAAATCAGCACAATGAAACTTTCAGAATGACGAAACTAACCACAGAACGCTGTTAAAATAAACTGCCGCATCTGAAGCCTCACCTTTCCATATGTCTATTTTCAATTATTTTCAGTCATTCAAAAAGTCAAACAAAATCAGCTGAAGTTCAATTTTTTTAAAATCTGGTATGCCATAATATGAGTGATGTACTACATAGCCTATGTAAATCTCCGAACTCTGGCCAGTAGTCTGAGATCGCAGCCAAAAACAACAGTTAGGAAGAACCAGCGGAGAGAAAGAATGTCTTGTGAAACCTCAAAAAGACTATGGCTCAGCACCCACAGCCTTGTCACTGCTGCCAGGCGAAAGCCTCCCAGCTTCAACCTTGGCCTCTTTTTCTTTTACCTCAACTAAAGGGTAGCATGCTTCATGAAGTTTTCAAGAACCAAACACCATTGTCCAACTCTCAAAATACACAACAAGGCTGCCTATTTTGGTCTGTCTCAAATAACCTTTTGAAGATATTTGCTTTTGCAACTACAATGGTATGTTCTTTCTTTGAATGGAAAAACAGCGACGCAGAGACCATTTTCAAACACCAGTGCACCAGTCAAACATCCTGACCATCTACATCTGCTCCTACATTCATATAGTGATACTTTTTTCTCTTATATCGATCTTATATCGATTGATGTAAGAATCTTAAATCAAATAGCAGTAAGTGGGCCTATTTAATATGTCTTAATTTAGTATAAATGAGTGGTTAGAACTGAGCTGCTGTTTAAGCAAAAGACTTTAAAGTCATGTTATTCAATTTCTAATCATCAATGGGCAGAAAGCAAGCTAACATGTGTTAACCTGTTAGCATTCATTGTGTTTGTATTCACCAGGTGAATAGAACTTCAGTAGTTAGTTGCTCTGTAGCTCTGTTTTGGTCTCCACCAACTTCTGCAAAAAATGGCTGGCTCTTTAACTGCTAGGTAATTGATTTTTTTCCCCCTAGTTGCTAACTCTGTCTGCAACTTGGTGCTGTGTAGGTAACGTACAGTGGGTTTATCAGTAATTTGTATGATAGAAATGGCTCCCTGCAAGGGTTAAGAATTATTTGATTCAGTGTTAGTGTCACCTATCAATTAACACAGGTCTCATGTGTCAGTATTGTGCCTATATCATTCAACATAGTGCGTGCCAAAACTGTAACACAGATTCTTGCCTCTCCTTTTTTGTCTTCCTTCTGTCTACTTTATTCTGCTACTTACACATTGTTGATACACTCACAAACAAACACCTCTACCCGCAGACATGAATACGCACACAAAAATGCATTTGCACATGTAGGTCTACAAACACAAACAGACACATCCACATTCTGGCAACAGCAGACTTCCTGCTCTGATTGAATCAGCTTTAACAGTTCATCTAACAAAAGAGCTATCAACCTTGCCAGTTCATTAAATTAACACTTAGAGGAAATGAATAAAGCAGCTGAGCTAAAACAATACGCCATCACATACTGCCTGAGCCAGTCCATTAACAACAGCTACCTGGAAATGAACTATCCAGCTGAGAGTATCTACCCACTGTTTCAACACAGCTTAGAGGTGATTGAGATATATGTAAATACATTTAGAGTACATTGTATTACAAGGATCCAGGGGTTAAACACAGACTATGTGCTATTTATAGCTGTAAAAGCAGTCATTTTAATCCTGGCTTCAAACACTTCCCACCCTGCCAAGGTTGGCGTATTTGTGTATGAAGAGCAGGCGTTAGCATTACAAGATGTTTTCACATTCTCACATTTTCTCGCAACTACAACGAGTAATTTAAAGTTCAGAATACATAAACGCGGAAACATGCACACAACGTGCATATTTTTGTGGCTTTACTTTGCTGTGGCACAGAAACAGGCCTTTTCAAAATCTCAGAAACATGTGTGTGTAACAGGTTTAAATTAATGGATGAATGTCATTCAGCTGCTATGAATATAGAATATCACATACAGCAGGAATGAGTCTTTATGTTGTTCATTTAAATATGTATAACTAACAAATTCAGAAACATTAGATGCCCATCACTGAGCAGCTGAATCAGAGATGTGAAGTTGGTGTTTACTGACATCAAAAAGCAAATGTGGCTTCCATGAGAAATACATTGCTTGCAGCCCAAGGAAATATCTTAAATTAATTTTCCAACCATCTTCAGATAGATCACTACAACAGTTTTGAAAGTTATAACCCTTATATATTATAACTTATATATATATAACTCTTTTTATAACCAAATTTTGTAGTCCTTTTTAACATTCAAAAATAAATCACACTAAATCACAAAAGATGGAGTGGCAATAATCTGGTATCAGTGATTGAGTGATATTATTCAGATAAGCTAACTATGTCTAAGTCTGCAATTCTCAATCAGTCATTTTATGAAGAAATATTTAACAGAATGTTTTCTGTGTTTAGTTAGTTATGTTCTCTATCAGATACAAATTCCCTCCACATATGATCTACAACATGCTCAAATGGCCTCTACCATGGGGCAAGTTATGCCATAAGACTCTTTTTCATGGGCCATTGTTCTAAAAACATAATTAGATTGAGAACTTGTATTAATTTTCAGTAGTGCACAACAACCTGAGGTATGTACACATATTGGTATAGAGTAACTATTATTTGAAACAAATGCACTTTTATTTTGCAGTAAAATCATCAAATGTATAAAGTGGCTCATGTAACCCCATCGCCCCCCACACAATGAAAGTGCTGAATCATAAAGTTAATACATCACACACTATATTGTGTGGAAAAAAATGGTTACTGTTACCTTATCACGCATGCTGTGTTATGCATCTTCACCACGCACCGTATTTGGGAAGATTCTCTGTAATGTTATTGAGGTATGTCAGTGTGTGCTGATGTTTTGCAGTAAGCTTCTCATCCAGCTGCAGGAAGACGTCATACTGGGTGATCTTCTTCATCAGAAAATGTTTATAGAAAGCATGTGCTGTAATAGCTACAACATCCAGTTTTGTGAAACATTGCTCTGGGCCAACAACAAGCAGCAGGACTCACTGTACACAGAGGAAACATTAGCATCTTATCAAAGACATCAACACCAAACTACTGTTCACATGCTTCAGCTATTTTGGACAGGACATCATCAGCTTTTGTTGAGTGATTTAAAGTTTTCATAACAGTGGTGTTAAACCATGAAGCGAATCTTTGTTTATGTGCCCTGGGGGGCAGGTCCCTCATCTCCTTTCTCATTACTCCCCAAAGAAGACAATTTCCATCTATTTCTTCGTTATGTATACACAGTTTAGGAAGTTAATCAAAGCAGAATTCAAGCATTATGTCCCCAGCTGCATATTAGGTTATTTTCTTGGAAGACATTCATGAGTGGGGGAAAAAAAGAAACCTTAAGTACAAATATCTCTGTCCATTTTCTGTCCCCTGAGCAAGCTTACATTTAGTTGAAAGATGATTCAAAAACTTCTTTCTTTTTTTTTCATTTAATAGAGTATTGAATTCCCACACGTACATTTTTTATCAGGATTATGTGAGTTTACATATGAGTAATATGACCTGGCTCAAAAAGCATTGTTGCTGGCAGATTTACTTGTTCGGTCACCATGTTACTGAATTTAAAAACAATAAATAAAAATAAAAATAAACATCACCATATGTCCTTCATTACGTACGGTACTATAAAAATCACATATTATTACCACACATTCACCATGTGGACCACATAATATTTTCTTTTTTAATCATTACTGCCCACTCTAAGTAAATTAATTGTCCATAATTTGGAAATACATAATATTTTAATATAACAATATATTAATACAAGAGTCACAGTTCCTTGTTCTGCATTAAAATTTTTAGCCAGGCTAAATGTGAATATTTAGGGATTGCAGTCTGCTTTGGTCCAGACTGAAATATTAACAGCTATTGGATGGGTTGTCATGAAGTAACATATATTCATGTTCCCCATAGGATGAATTCTAATCACTTTGGTGATCCACTGATTTATTTATTTATCTATTTTTATCTATCGGGTCACAATTTTTATTTGCCCGATACTTTCACTTGGGATGAAATACCTGCAAAATAAATTACATTCCCATCAGCCTCAGGTTAACATTATCAGCATGTTCACATTGTCATTGTGAGCGTGTCAACATGTAGCATTTAGCTCATTTGGCACTGCCGCCGCTGCAGAGCAGAGTTGCTCAAGCATGTCGCCCAACACTGTTAGAATAAACCCTTTATGTAACAACAGGACTATTACTGTAGCATCACCCCAAGTCTACATTCCTCAGCCTCAGCAGTGGTAAGGACATAGGAATAGGAAAATCTTTTCATCTATACAACAGCTGAAAACTGCAGTTTTGTCATGCATACAGTATTTGATGGACAGTTTTTTGAAGCACCATTAATTGCCTGATTTCACACTCAACATGCCAGGCTGAAAGTAAAAATACGACTAAATCTTTGAGACACATGTCAGACCTTTTCATAAGGAATTTGCAATGTTCAAAACTCTTCCATATCAAAGATTCCATGTGCATATATTTGAACACCTAATAATAAGTATCAAAGGAGAATGTGCTTACAGTTTTGCTGAGATAACCAGTGGAGATATTCCTGCATTGTTTGTCCTCAGAGTGGCAGCATCCTCCACATCTGTAGACGGACACACAGGGTGGTTTATAGAAGATGTTGGTTGGAGCTCCAAACTCCCTGCCCACGTCGACACACACTTCCCTGGGCATGCACTGAGTCTTCCTCCACTCTGACTCTATACCTGCACACACACACACACACACACACACACACACACACAGAAAGTCAGAGCACCACCACAGCCACTCAACGGGTTATTTTTGCTTTTGGACGGCAATGCACAAAGGCTGAAAGACATACATTATACATTCATAAACAAACATGTGCTCTCTATTTAATTGTTGCCAATTAAGACCTGTGGTCAAAAGGGATTTCAAATTTTAACAAACTCAAGCTGTGAATATATCAAGGTGGAGCGAGTGTGATTGGCCATGACTGGTGACAGTAGAATGGTAACGGATTCTTCCTAACACGACAAGTTTCCATGTAACATCCTTCAGCTGTGTCGGTGCAGTGTGGACAGATATTAAATTACCTCAGTAACAGATTGTTTCAATTCAGCTCTGACATTACTTGCTCTCGGGCTAATACATATTTATTAGAGGTCAAACTATTTGCTTGTCTTCATGCATTAATGTCACTGATGTCAGCTGCTGGTCATGGACGTCTTCATTCATGCAGCTGGAGAGCTCTGGTCACAATGGGATTGCATGTGAGACAATGCTTGAATGAATTAGTGATCTCAAAGGCAAAACTTACAAGAAAAATATTCCTCTTTTTTTGCCATGTTTTTCAGTTTCACCGCCAGTGTTTTCAGTTTCAGTGATTAATGACTCAGTTTAAGTTATTACACAAAGCTTCAAGCTTTTATGTTATGGCACAAAGCTTCAGAATCACATTCTATGAGTATAGGTGCAACTCTCTACCAACACTTGTGCTAATGCTAGTGTGTTCATCCCTACCCACGGTAATGAAGCACTGAAGACTTGTAGTCCATGCCCTCGTACTATGTGGGCCCCTCCTTGGTCTCACCTTAAGCATCACTTGACATGCGACTTGTCAATGACCTTCCACACATAAACTTTTTTTTTTCTTCAGCTTCAGAGTCTGGAGTTACAGTATGTAACCAAAGGTCTGTGTCATATAGTCTTTGTCCTCAAAGGTTATAGCTAGGGCAAAGCAGTCCATGATCCACTGGGCCTGTCTGATACCCACGAGCACAGCCCATGAGAAAATAATGAGTTTGGGCCAAAGATGAAAAAAAAACACTGTTGGGATTCACTCCAGATGACGCCACTTCAATGATCTACAACCTTCTGTGAGAGGTGGAGACGAAGGTTACGCATTGTAAGAGTCCAGCATAGACCAGCATAGGGAGAAAAACACACAGCTCTCCATGCACCTCGGGGTCAGAGGGAGAGCACACTCCAAATCTGATCAGACACTACCCTCAGAACAGAGTGAGTCTCAGATCCTCTCTGGGGGATCCATCCCAGATGAAAGATCTGCTTGAGAAACAGCATCACAAAGCCAGTGTGACAAGTGCTGCTCTCTAGTGCATAAAAAGCACTGGATGCAGCAACAGCCTGCTGCATGTGCAATGTAATAAGAAAATGTGTACGCCAGGCAGAGGAGATGAGCGCCTTCCCCTCTGATCCATAGGAAGAAAATACCTGGAATTATCAATCTCATCATAATTTATACTCAAGGTCAGACAAATAACACAAATGAGCTAACCAGCTGAGGCAACAGTATGCTAGTAACTCACATATTCTGTGAGGTAAAGTTCCTGTTTTTGTCAATGGAGTGTGGTATTGATATATAGCAATGTTTTGGGTTAAACAAAATGGACCTTAGTCTTTAATAAAAAAGGCCAGTCTCTGTAGGAACCCCATCCATAATGTTGTCAGACTCTTATAATAACAATCTGAGCCAGTCAGTGGCAAAAACAAGCACTTGTGGACATACTTTGACATGGACAACTGCACTGATTCCAAAGATTTTTTTCCCTATCAATCATTTACACCCAAACACATGGGAAAATAAGGCCCGGGTTCAAACACCACAATTCTCCTTTAACTGTCTTGCGTTGGAGAATTTGTGATACATGTTCCTCGTATTGTATTAACTGAGTTAAATACATAATAGTCAATTGTATACTGCAAGTGCTCACTCTCTACACATGCTCCTTTTATTTAGAAACAGGAACACTGATTATTTGAGATAACTACATCCACATTTTACAAATTAGTCTCACACCAAACAGACAGACTGAGCTTGATGTGAATTAACAAGATAATATGATACATCTGGTTCTCCAGCTTTGGGGAAAATGAGTTGCAGTCACTGAAAGTCACTGTCATTGTAGCCTACTATGGGGGTGCTGTGATTACTCAATTCCTTTTTTTTTTGTCTGTCTTTATTACCTTACGTATTAAAAACAATATTAAAACAAACTGTAAACATACTTTTCAAGATGTCCAAGTTGAGGTAGGCAGCAGCAAATGTTGGTTCTTCTGTATCAGCCAGCGGCCTCAGTCGGCGAGGCTGTGGCCTCTGAGAGAGTTTGGAGGCTGAAGAGGCAGCGGCAGCAGAAAGTTTGGATCTGCACTTGAGTGCAGCCCAGTATGAAGGATAGATGAGACTCATTAGTTCATCGACACTGGAGGCCGAACGCAGCTTCTGCTCCATGTCTGGCTTAGGTTGAGAGTCCTGGAAGAGACAAGAGAAATCTACACTGTAAATACAACTGTTACTGTAAATGATGCACAAACTGAATGCTTGACTCCCAACTAGCACACCACAGGCTCTGTTTTATGATGGCGAAACAACAATCGCAAGCAACCCATGCCCATCTGTGTGCCATTTTGGTGTCAAATGCAGAGTTCATGGTGCACAGGTGGGAGGACAGGTGAAAAAGGGTGTGAGGTACATTCAACCTCAAAATGAGGTGTTGGTGTTTTGGTAGAAAACACATCTAGGCGTTGAGCTGTGAATGGACTTCAGTCATTTTAATAACAACAGCAAACTAAAATGTGTAGCAATGATGGAATAATGCTGAACATCATAAATCAACAAGTAGTTGACCACAGCTGCTTTATAGTGCATGAGACTGCATACTTCTACTCACATCAGGCTGGTCCGTTATGAATTTATACTCTGATGTTTGTGTGGGAGTTGTCAGATTACAGTGGCTCATCAACCCTGTGTCATTTTCCTGCTTTCCAACTTTCTTTACAGCAAAGTTGGCGTTGTTCTTGATTCTTGAAATGTGTGCGAATGATGTTGTGTCACATTTTATGATAAGATGTGACTGTTTATGAAGTGATATACAGTAAATTAAAACAGAAATAGCATCAAAATCCTCTTGATATTTAATTATATTATGCATGTTTGTCCTAAACAAGTCATTATATGCCCTTCACCAAACTGAATGTCATTTATTTCAATATACAAAAGCAAAGTTCATTTACAGAAATCATTATTACTTTTTTAATTTTGTATTGATTACTCTCTTAAAGAAAGTGGAGTCTTTACACCCCTAATCAGAGTCTGAAAATCTGATAAACCTGAGTCTGACTTGAGCCCAGCTCAAGTATTCATCATGCACCTTTTCCTATTTGTTGTCATGGGTTTCATATATACTCTGGTCACCTTGGTGTATCTCATGTTTCTGAAGGAGTATTTCAAGCGCTTCAAAGTGCGAATCTTGAAAATTGTCATTTTGACATTGACTATAATGTAGTTATGATCTTCCTTATCTCTGCCCTGAGGCACTAATGCACTTTGATATATTAGATATATCTACTGTATTGTAATGTATGGATGGTGCTGTGTATGTCAGTCAGATTTTTACTGAGGCAGGACACAAAACCAACTGACCACACACACTGCACCCCAGAAAGCAAGCTGAGGTAACGCAGGCCAAGAATTTAGCCCCTGCTGTTAGGCACATTTTGAATGGGCACTGCGCTAGTGTCTTAAATGAAACCATGTTTAGACACACACAGCACTTGGTTAACATTAGTGAAAGATCATGGTCTGGTTTAATGGAAAAGAAGTTAACAGAGACTTAAGACACAAGGTGCTGATTTAAATTTAACCATAATCACCATCTTTCCCCAACCAGTATCCTATGGAGATTTAGACACAGTTAGTGTTTAATAATTAATCGGTTTTGTCTCATCAAAGTCTCATCTTTGTCATCAGTTTGTCGCACTTTCACACTAAAGAGGACATACAATTTTAAATACACTTCATTTATTTAGTGAGAAGAATTTCAAAATGGGTAGAGCAACTAATAGAGGCCACAAAGTGGCAGCAACATATACTCATCACATGTGATACAAAGAAGTGTAATGTAGTAACTAGTTACCCACATGAAAGAAAAACACTGTAATAGTAACACATGTGTTCAGTGCCTGTTTGATGACCAGCTATCCTTCTCTGACCATGCTGCATCTGTCTCCTGGTTGTGCCGCTTTGCACCATACAACAAAAGAAACATCTTGCCTTACCTGTTTGGGGAACCAATGGGGAACGCTCTGGGCCTTCAAGGTATTCAGTGAGGGCCTAAGAGAAAATATTGAAATTTTTGTACTCCAAATAACTATTTTTTTAAATTATTTTTACTCAGTGAAATAAGAGTAATGATTTCTAGATCTTCATTGGAAATGTTGACGAATAAGTCTTAGCAAACAGTGGGTTAATATAACAGAACGGGAAATGGACCAATCACAATATTTCTTCTTTCCCTGTCAGGAAACTGAATGCCTGCTTAATTCAAGTCAATATGGGCATGAATTTGATTCTGACAGTTGTCTTAGCCAATCGTATTTTGCTGAGTTGTGGGCGGGACAATATCCTGGGATCTTCCTGGCATTTGGAACACTAAATCTGAATAGCGTAATCTTTAAGTGAATTTATTAATTCAGAGCTGAATTGAAGCTGAATGTAATATTGAGAAATTGAATTCGGTTGCTCTGAAACTGTTTTTGATTAAGGATAAAAAGTTTTGTTAGCAGTTGTGTTGAAGAGCAATCTTAATAATCCGTGGCTCCACACAGGTGTGCAGGCTAACGGCTAACAGTAAGCTAGCAGAATGACTGAGAGAGGGTGACAGAGCGGTGGTGTGGCTGCTGATTGGTGCAGAGCTGGGTGAGCATTATAAACTGTGAATAGCTGTATTATGATCCATGTTTGGCGCTCAAAATAAGATGCTATTTGACTGATTTTATTTACTTTTATTTCATTGTATTTTGTCTAAGGGTGGTTATCAATCAAGATATGGCTAAAATTTACATTTGCACTCTGTGGTCTATGTAAATGAGCGTAAAGTTCTAATTAAATTGGCAAACAGAGGACATGTGCGAGCTGCATTACTGTCCAGTGTTGTGTGTGTGTGTTCACCTCACAATTTACTTTATTCCTCTTCTCTGACAAATCTATGGGTAGTGTACGTGAATGTTATCTCACTTCCTGTCCTTCAGTACAATTAGATATACGCCATTGTACTATTTAAAATAAACAAGCGATTTAACGTCCACATAATCAGTCTGACAGGAACAATATGACTATTTACTGCAACCAAGGCTGTCACATACACACACTGACTGGCCTTTGTATTAGAGGCTGGTCAAACACTGAGAGTGAAGCAGTCCATTGTATTATCCTGCTTCTGTAACTCTGTTTATAGTCACTGAGACAACACACACAACACTCAATTTTCTACTAGAAACGTTTTATTTATTTACATGTGTTTCTGTACATATATGCATGTTTTTCGTGATTGTGCTTCTGTCTGCACAGATTTTTTTTTACATGTATATGTCCTGTTTGGGTTTCCTCCATCTGTGTTCGTGTGTGTGTGTGTGTGTGTGCGTTTGTCTTTCCCTGTGTGTCCTGTCTCAGCTTCCCCTGATTCTATAGCTTTCTATTTGTGCGTTCAGGTGGTGGTTTCACAAATACACACATACACACACGCTCTTCCTTCACTGGGGAAAACGCCTCTCTCTCTCTCTGCCGTCACAGCAGCTCCAAAAAGCCGGAAAAAAACCAATTGAAAATACAGCATCTCCAAATAAGACTCTGCTGTCACCTGACAGAGGAGCTACAGCTTCCTGTTTTAAAGACCAAACCAGGAATTACCAAACTGATTGACATGAGATCAATACTTTACCACTAGAGTGATCACATTCACCATTTTGGCCTTTCTTCCTGTTTAAAAAGTTTGAAATTGTTTTGGAATGTCAACACTACTAAAACTGCCAGATGGATCAAAACATCTTAATAAGGTTGGCAGCATATAAAAGCCATCCAACTGTTGGTTTTACACATTTAAGTCTATTAAATTCAAACTGTGCAGGTGCTAAATTGCAGCAGTTTTGGTGGTGAGTTGGATTAGATGGAGGGGAAGGCTGTCAGACAGACCTGGCAAACCCAAATGTGCAGTGAGGGTGAACTGAGAATGTGCAGAGGCCCCCGGTCTGTGGGGTCTTCTGCTCCCACCTCCAGAAGAAGTTATTAGGCATCCCGAGGGAGACTGGGTACAGGCCGACCACTTCCTTTGGATGAATTTTGCAAAATGTACCCAGAATTTTTTTCATGCTGGTATGGCCAGATAAATCAAACCACCCACTGAAAGTCACCAGAATACAGGAAATGACATCTATTCGATTGTCTCACCTACTTTTTCAACGCTTCCTCTTATGCCTTAATCATCATTTATGTAAATGTAAGAAGCTGATTCAGTTTATTATCGGCCAATAATAATAATAATTGAAGGACTTGGATATGGATCAGGATCAACAAAACTTGATATCCCTGCTTAGAGCCACTATTTATCAGCAAGATTCAAAGCATAGTTCACTATGTTGTCATAATTTAGAATATAGACAAAACATAAAACACAGACAACATGAAAAAAAATAAAGTGAACCTTTTCTACAAAAGCATTAGGGATTTTCTTATCAACAATTATGAACAATTTCAATAGACTAGCCAGCTTTAAAAGTGGCAAGTGTCTCTCCACAGCTGCTCCTTAAAAAGGTTGCTCTTCAGCAGCCAATCCATAGCAATGCCTAATTGTCTATGACTGCACCAATAAGAGGAGTTTTCACAGCCCTTGCTATTGACTCTGTTACTGTGTGATGACAATGTAATTCGGACACAAAAATAAAGTTTCTGGGATGTTTAGTGTGATGATTTACAAATTTCATGCAATTTTCAAGGCACTATATGCACATTACTAAGTGTACCATGCATTCTAGCTAGATCTTTGCTGTTACATTTGTTGTCCCTTATGATATGGCCATTAGTAACATTAAGTACACCAAACTGGTGGGGTCAGTGTGCTCAAAGATGTAAAATTCTGAAAAGATGCTCTGCTCATTCATAGGCCAAAGTAACACTGAGTCAAGTAACAGCCGTTCTACCTGAGTGTAGTACTCTCTCACCCCAAAGTATTACACTGATTTTGCGCAGGAAAAATCTCTCTCTCTCTTTGTGAGTGTATCTGGGATTGCACTCAATATAGAGACAGATCATCTTGCCTTGGATTTTAGAAACAGTGAACTACAATATACATGTCCAGACAGTCCTTGTGTGTTTAACAGGGCAGAAATAAGAAAGAGAAGCAGGACAGGGAAAAGAATAGTATGATCAGTTTATTTAGTCTCCATACAATCTCATAATTTGGACTCGTACATAACTTCAAACAAAACTAACACTACATAGCAAATGTAAGTTAAATTTAATCATCAACTTTCAACACAAATTCAATTGTAAATCCCTGTAGGATAAATTTGTGATGTGTTTCAACCAAGGTGTGTATTTAGTCAGACAGCTTTTCTTTGCCATACCTTGAACAACAACTACCACTGCAGTATTCTTACTGCATTAACAAGTAACAGCTAATACTGCATTGTTTTGCACCTGCAGGGCCCACAGCTGTTGCTGTATGATGATTCAGAGACTGTCCTTCAAAGTATTTTGAGCAAATGTCCAGAAACACCATATGTTTTTGCTTGAGTGACAGTGTCCTCTAGCTGCCATGGGAATTATGGTGCTTGTCTGTCAGTAGCAAAGGAGGGAATACTGTGACTGTGTTTTAGGACTATAAAACAACACACAACAAAACTTAAACATAGGAGGCCACTGTTCACTTCCAGTTTACTACATTTAACTATAATCATGATTCGTCTCTAACCTTAACTCCATGGTTTTTACTGTAACCATGATGACCAGGTATATTTGTGGCTTAGCTAAAATGGAAGGTAACTTCACCTAGCATAGCATTTCAAACTATACATTAATCCCACTGTGTACATAAACTTTTGTTTTCATGTCTTTGTTTCTTTAAAAGATTTCACAAACATTGTAAGGACACATATTACAATACAGAGCAAACAATGGAGCTCGGATTGTGTGCTACATTAGCTGCAGAGAAGCTAACATGCAGAGCAGACAAGATGGTTTCGCAGTTTTCGCACCGAGAACAAAGCAATACCGGCCTACTGGATCTGTCGTAGCCTTTCTTTTAAATTTATATTCCTCTGTCCGTTTCCTCTTTATTTAAATCTAAACTCAACTTAACCAAAGTTTCATTTTGGGATTTTGGAGAGTTGTATGATTTGGTCTGAACAAACATAAGCAAACATGATCAAACATGGAGAGTGCTTTCTCCCCTGCAATCTAAACATACTTGTGTATTTACTGTTTATTTGCTCACTTTTAAAATGTATTTCTTTCCTTCTTGTGCATCCCTACAGTACCCTGGCTCTCCTTGCATTTAACTGTCCTCCTCAGTAGCAGCTCTGGGCCAGAATACAGGTAAACCACAGGTCCAACATTAATGGGCCAGGTTGATTCTGGAACTGATTTAAAGGTAATTGCTCGTAATCTGGCACAGATTCGTGCAGGTGTGGGGCTGGTATAGGTTTGCTAAATTGGAACTCTGTGATGACATCAAGGTCCCGAGATCCTCAAAAAACCACTCATAGACACATACATTCACAAATGTTCATGGACACACACATGCAGTTCTGAGTATAGAGGTATGGGCCACACACACACATACACACATATACCATGGCAATGATGTCAGTTTAAATCACATTTCAGTTTTAACAGCCTATTGATTCTTTTGTTGTCTAAGTGTTAAACCAGCTGTTCTCTCTCTCTCTCTCTCTCTCACACACACAC